>JAECXD010001391.1:0-250334 GCA_018151445.1 Zaprionus inermis | reverse complement strand
AAGTAATAACAGCAAAGGGCAGCATCCAATAAAAAATCGATTGGAACCCGCATAGGCAAAACAAATTAGAGACGGAAAGAAAAAAGAAAGCAAGAACGCATTGTTCACATTTGGCACGTGTTTTTTTCCGAAGAATTGTAGCGGGTATATCACAGTCGAGTCAGCTCGACTGTAGCCTTTCCGACTTGTTTTTTATTTTATAGTGTGTTGCAAAATTCAAAATAAATTTTTAGTATATTTAAAGCCAATTAGAATCGAAAGAGACATTGAGCAGCAACACAAAAAACAAACGACAAATCTCTAATTAGATATGTTGAGATGTACTGTGAGGCAGCATATATGTATGTATAGGGCGTCTCTTTCCCACATGCATAATTTATAATTGCAAAGTAATAACAGCAAAGGGCAACATCCAATAAAAATCGAGTGGAACGCGCATAGGCAAAACAAATTAGAGACGGAAAGAAATAAAAAGCAAGAACGCATTGTTCACATTTGGCACGTGTTTTTCCGAAGAATTGTAGCGGGTATATCACAGTCGAGTCAGCTCGACTGTAGCCTTTCCGACTTGTTTTTATGTTTATGTGGCAACCCTCCTCTAAATAAAGGCTGAAGAGTATATTTAAAGCCAACTTTGTGCCAACCGAAAATGTTTGTAACAGGCAGAAGGAGACATCTCCGACCCCACAAAAAAATATATATTCTGAATCAGCATGAACAGCCGAGTCGATATAGCCATGTCCGTCTGTCCGTCTGTCTGTCCGTCCGTGTGAAAACCTAGATCTCAGCTATTATAAGAGCTAGAGCTACTAAATTTGGGGACAATATGTGTTAATTCTGCACGCAGATCAAGTTTATTTTGGATTTTCGCCACGCCTCCATCCGCCCCCACAAATCGAAAAAAAGTCGATTGTAGCTGCAAATATAGGTCTACAGCAATCATTTTTTATACATGTGATAAAAACCACCATGCGGGCGTGTTGGCAAAGTTTCAATAAGATCGGCCGATAAATAAGGAAGATAATCAAGAAATAGTATTGCACTGTGGCCATGTGCTTATGACGGTTTTTCCTAATGTCAGAACCCGAGTTCAACTCCAGCAGCAGACAACTTTTTTTAATTATGTGGCAACCTTTTTATACCCTTGCAGAGGGTATATTAATTTTAGCCAGAAGTTTGCAACGCACCTTAGGAGACATCTCCGACCCTATAAAGTATATATATTCTGAATCAGCATCACCAGAGGAGTCGAAAAATGGATGTCCGTCTGTCCGTCCGTCCGTCCGTCCGTCCGTCCGTCCGTCTGTTGCAACGCAAACTAGTCTCTCAGTTTTTGAGCTATCTTCATGAAACTTGGCATACAAGCTTCTTATTGCTGTAGGCTGTAAATAAGTCGGAACGAGCCAGATCGGACCGATATATCGTATAGCTGTCATAGAAGCTATCGGCCGATTTTTGTTGTTTTTCAAGATATTGCAATAAGATTTGGCAAATCCTATTCTTATTACGTTCTTAATGTGCTGTCAAAATTGTATCAAAATCGAACCACTATAACATATAGCTGCCATAGGAACAATCGGCTGAAATCAGGGTTTTTTGTATGCAAACCTGTTTTGTTTTTGGAAATACCGCACATTATAAATACTTTTTAATGTTATACAGTAACCCGCCCTTAGTTTTTCCATTTAAATATCTCAGACGTTAATATTCTATAGCTCTTATAGGAACAATCAGTCAGTCCGTCTGTCTGTTGCAACGCAAATTAGTCCCCCAGTTATTGAGCTATCTTCATGAAACTTGGCACACAAGCTTCTTATTTCTGCCGTCTTTAAATAAGTCGGAACGGGCCAGATCGGACTGATATATCGTCATGGAGCCTATCGGCCGATTTTCGTTATATTTCAAGATATAGCTATCAGGCTTACCACATCCAAATCTAAGTGTGTCCCTAATAATAAAGTTCGAAATCGAACTTTTATAACTTATAACGATCAACGATCGGCCTAATGAAGGTCCATGTTGCAATTTTATGGAAATCTGAGTACTATTACATATAGCTGTAAAACAAAAAATCATGTAGCTGTTATTCAAACGCATTTTTGAATGAGAACTTTCCAAATTTATTTATATTTTATGACCAACAGATCCTTTACAACACAAAGATTAATGTGCTGTCAAAATTGTATCAAAATCGGACCACTATAACATATAGCTGCCATAGGAACAATCGGCTGAAATCAGGGTTTTTTTATGCAAACCTGTTTTGTTTTTGGAAATACCGAACATTATCAATACTTTTTAATGTTATACAGTAACCAGCCCTTAGTTTTTCCATTTAAATATCTCAGACGTTTATATTCTATAGCTGTTATAGGAACAATCAGTCAGTCCGTCTGTCTATTGCAACGCAATTGCGTTATTGAGCTATCTTCATGAAACTTTGCTCACAAGCTTCTTATTGTTGCCCTCTTTAAATAAGACGGAACGGGCCAGATCGGACTGATATATCGTATAGCTGTCATGGAGCCTATCGGCCGATTTTCGTTATATTTCAAGATATAGCTATCAGGCTTACCACATCCAAATCTAAGTGTGTCCCTAATAATAAAGTTCGAAATCGAACTTTTATAACTTATAACGATCAACGATCGGCCTAATGAAGGTCCATGTTGCAATTTTATGGAAATCTGAGTAATATTACATATAGCTGTTAAACAAAAAATCATGTAGCTGTTATTCAAACGCATTTTTGAATGAGAACTTTCCAAATTTATTTATATTTTATGACCAACAGATCCTTTACAACACAAAGACATTTCCTCATAACATTTTGTGTTAAGTATATAAGAAATCCAGGTATATACAAAAGCATTAAAAAGGTAGAATTATTTTTTTTCGAAGCAGGTGTTTGATTCATAGCCTTAATCAGGTAAAAATCTTGACTTCCTGTACTGTTATAATTGTCAATAACTACCACAGAAACCAGCAGCAATCCAAATATATTTTATATTTTGTATAACTGCAAGGGTATGAAACCTTCGGCAAGCCGAAGGTAGCCTTGCTTTCTTGTTTTTTTTTAATTATGTGGCAACTTTTTTTTTAATGATGTGCACCGAAAATATTCATAGTGCAATTTTATTGGTCATTGCGTTAGAAATGCAGTGGTCGAGGGGTGATGGTAGTTGAATTTTAAGCGAGAGGTCCGGAAATCAACTCCTGGGTGCCGCGGCGAATTATATTTATTTTTTTTGTATCTTATATTTTTTTTTATTTTATAGTGTGTTGCAAAATTCAAAATAAATTTAGAATATATTTAAAGCCACTTAGAATCGAAAGAGACATAACGTCTCTTTCCCACATGCATAATTTATAATTGCAAAGTAATAACAGCAAAGGGCAACATCCAATAAAAATCGAGTGGAACCCGCATAGGCAAAACAAATTAGAGACGGAAAGAAATAAAAAGCAAGAACGCATTGTTCACATTTGGCACGTGTTTTTCCGAAGAATTGTAGCGGGTATATCACAGTCGAGTCAGCTCGACTGTAGCCTTTCCGACTTGTTTTTATTTTATAGTGTGTTGCAAAATTCAAAATAAATTTTTAGTATATTTAAAGCCACTTAGAATCGAAAGAGACATTGAGCAGCAACACAAAAAACAAACGACAAATCTAATTAGATATGTTGAGATGTATTGTGAGGCAGCATATATGTATGTATAGGCGTCTCTTTCCCACATGCATAATTTATAATTGCAAAGTAATAACAGCAAAGGGCAACATCCAATAAAAATCGAGTGGAACCCGCATAGGCAAAACAAATTAGAGACGGAAAGAAATAAAAAGCAAGAACGCATTGTTCACATTTGGCACGTGTTTTTCCGAAGAATTGTAGCGGGTATATCACAGTCGAGTCAGCTCGACTGTAGCCTTTCCGACTTGTTTTTATTTTATAGTGTGTTGCAAAATTCAAAATAAATTTTTAGTATATTTAAAGCCACTTAGAATCGAAAGAGACATTGAGCAGCAACACAAAAAACAAACGACAAATCTAATTAGATATGTTGAGATGTATTGTGAGGCAGCATATATGTATGTATAGGCGTCTCTTTCCCACATGCATAATTTATAATTGCAAAGTAATAACAGCAAAGGGCAACATCCAATAAAAATCGAGTGGAACCCGCATAGGCAAAACAAATTAGAGACGGAAAGAAATAAAAAGCAAGAACGCATTGTTCACATTTGGCACGTGTTTTTCCGAAGAATTGTAGCGGGTATATCACAGTCGAGTCAGCTCGACTGTAGCCTTTCCGACTTGTTTTTTATTTTATAGTGTGTTGCAAAATTCAAAATAAATTTTTAGTATATTTAAAGCCACTTAGAATCGAAAGAGACATTGAGCAGCAACACAAAAAACAAACGACAAATCTAATTAGATATGTTGAGATGTATTGTGAGGCAGCATATATGTATGTATAGGCGTCTCTTTCCCACATGCATAATTTATAATTGCAAAGTAATAACAGCAAAGGGCAACATCCAATAAAAATCGAGTGGAACCCGCATAGGCAAAACAAATTAGAGACGGAAAGAAATAAAAAGCAAGAACGCATTGTTCACATTTGGCACGTGTTTTTCCGAAGAATTGTAGCGGGTATATCACAGTCGAGTCAGCTCGACTGTAGCCTTTCCGACTTGTTTTTATTTTATAGTGTGTTGCAAAATTCAAAATAAATTTTTAGTATATTTAAAGCCACTTAGAATCGAAAGAGACATTGAGCAGCAACACAAAAAACAAACGACAAATCTAATTAGATATGTTGAGATGTATTGTGAGGCAGCATATATGTATGTATAGGCGTCTCTTTCCCACATGCATAATTTATAATTGCAAAGTAATAACAGCAAAGGGCAACATCCAATAAAAATCGAGTGGAACCCGCATAGGCAAAACAAATTAGAGACGGAAAGAAATAAAAAGCAAGAACGCATTGTTCACATTTGGCACGTGTTTTTCCGAAGAATTGTAGCGGGTATATCACAGTCGAGTCAGCTCGACTGTAGCCTTTCCGACTTGTTTTTATTTTATAGTGTGTTGCAAAATTCAAAATAAATTTTTAGTATATTTAAAGCCACTTAGAATCGAAAGAGACATTGAGCAGCAACACAAAAAACAAACGACAAATCTAATTAGATATGTTGAGATGTATTGTGAGGCAGCATATATGTATGTATAGGCGTCTCTTTCCCACATGCATAATTTATAATTGCAAAGTAATAACAGCAAAGGGCAACATCCAATAAAAATCGAGTGGAACCCGCATAGGCAAAACAAATTAGAGACGGAAAGAAATAAAAAGCAAGAACGCATTGTTCACATTTGGCACGTGTTTTTCCGAAGAATTGTAGCGGGTATATCACAGTCGAGTCAGCTCGACTGTAGCCTTTCCGACTTGTTTTTATTTTATAGTGTGTTGCAAAATTCAAAATAAATTTTTAGTATATTTAAAGCCACTTAGAATCGAAAGAGACATTGAGCAGCAACACAAAAAACAAACGACAAATCTAATTAGATATGTTGAGATGTATTGTGAGGCAGCATATATGTATGTATAGGCGTCTCTTTCCCACATGCATAATTTATAATTGCAAAGTAATAACAGCAAAGGGCAACATCCAATAAAAATCGAGTGGAACCCGCATAGGCAAAACAAATTAGAGACGGAAAGAAATAAAAAGCAAGAACGCATTGTTCACATTTGGCACGTGTTTTTCCGAAGAATTGTAGCGGGTATATCACAGTCGAGTCAGCTCGACTGTAGCCTTTCCGACTTGTTTTTATTTTATAGTGTGTTGCAAAATTCAAAATAAATTTTTAGTATATTTAAAGCCACTTAGAATCGAAAGAGACATTGAGCAGCAACACAAAAAACAAACGACAAATCTAATTAGATATGTTGAGATGTATTGTGAGGCAGCATATATGTATGTATAGGCGTCTCTTTCCCACATGCATAATTTATAATTGCAAAGTAATAACAGCAAAGGGCAACATCCAATAAAAATCGAGTGGAACCCGCATAGGCAAAACAAATTAGAGACGGAAAGAAATAAAAAGCAAGAACGCATTGTTCACATTTGGCACGTGTTTTTCCGAAGAATTGTAGCGGGTATATCACAGTCGAGTCAGCTCGACTGTAGCCTTTCCGACTTGTTTTTATTTTATAGTGTGTTGCAAAATTCAAAATAAATTTTTAGTATATTTAAAGCCACTTAGAATCGAAAGAGACATTGAGCAGCAACACAAAAAACAAACGACAAATCTAATTAGATATGTTGAGATGTATTGTGAGGCAGCATATATGTATGTATAGGCGTCTCTTTCCCACATGCATAATTTATAATTGCAAAGTAATAACAGCAAAGGGCAACATCCAATAAAAATCGAGTGGAACCCGCATAGGCAAAACAAATTAGAGACGGAAAGAAATAAAAAGCAAGAACGCATTGTTCACATTTGGCACGTGTTTTTCCGAAGAATTGTAGCGGGTATATCACAGTCGAGTCAGCTCGACTGTAGCCTTTCCGACTTGTTTTTATTTTATAGTGTGTTGCAAAATTCAAAATAAATTTTTAGTATATTTAAAGCCACTTAGAATCGAAAGAGACATTGAGCAGCAACACAAAAAACAAACGACAAATCTAATTAGATATGTTGAGATGTATTGTGAGGCAGCATATATGTATGTATAGGCGTCTCTTTCCCACATGCATAATTTATAATTGCAAAGTAATAACAGCAAAGGGCAACATCCAATAAAAATCGAGTGGAACCCGCATAGGCAAAACAAATTAGAGACGGAAAGAAATAAAAAGCAAGAACGCATTGTTCACATTTGGCACGTGTTTTTCCGAAGAATTGTAGCGGGTATATCACAGTCGAGTCAGCTCGACTGTAGCCTTTCCGACTTGTTTTTTATTTTATAGTGTGTTGCAAAATTCAAAATAAATTTTTAGTATATTTAAAGCCACTTAGAATCGAAAGAGACATTGAGCAGCAACACAAAAAACAAACGACAAATCCAATTAGATATGTTGAGATGTATTGTGAGGCAGCATATATGTATGTATAGGCGTCTCTTTCCCACATGCATAATTTATAATTGCAAAGTAATAACAGCAAAGGGCAACATCCAATAAAAATCGAGTGGAACCCGCATAGGCAAAACAAATTAGAGACGGAAAGAAATAAAAAGCAAGAACGCATTGTTCACATTTGGCACGTGTTTTTCCGAAGAATTGTAGCGGGTATATCACAGTCGAGTCAGCTCGACTGTAGCCTTTCCGACTTGTTTTTTATTTTATAGTGTGTTGCAAAATTCAAAATAAATTTTTAGTATATTTAAAGCCACTTAGAATCGAAAGAGACATTGAGCAGCAACACAAAAAACAAACGACAAATCTAATTAGATATGTTGAGATGTATTGTGAGGCAGCATATATGTATGTATAGGCGTCTCTTTCCCACATGCATAATTTATAATTGCAAAGTAATAACAGCAAAGGGCAGCATCCAATAAAAATCGAGTGGAACCCGCATAGGCAAAACAAATTAGAGACGGAAAGAAATAAAAAGCAAGAACGCATTGTTCACATTTGGCACGTGTTTTTCCGAAGAATTGTAGCGGGTATATCACAGTCGAGTCAGCTCGACTGTAGCCTTTCCGACTTGTTTTTATTTTATAGTGTGTTGCAAAATTCAAAATAAATTTTTAGTATATTTAAAGCCACTTAGAATCGAAAGAGACATTGAGCAGCAACACAAAAAACAAACGACAAATCTAATTAGATATGTTGAGATGTATTGTGAGGCAGCATATATGTATGTATAGGCGTCTCTTTCCCACATGCATAATTTATAATTGCAAAGTAATAACAGCAAAGGGCAGCATCCAATAAAAATCGAGTGGAACCCGCATAGGCAAAACAAATTAGAGACGGAAAGAAATAAAAAGCAAGAACGCATTGTTCACATTTGGCACGTGTTTTTCCGAAGAATTGTAGCGGGTATATCACAGTCGAGTCAGCTCGACTGTAGCCTTTCCGACTTGTTATACCCTTGCAGAGGGTATATTAATTTTAGCCAGAAGTTTGCAACGCACCTTAGGAGACATCTCCGACCCTATAAAGTATATATATTCTGAATCAGCATCACCATAGGAGTCGAAAAATGGATGTCCGTCTGTCCGTCCACCCGTCCGTCCGTCCGTCCGTCCGTCCGTCCGTCCGTCCACCCGTCCGTCCGTCCGTTCGTCCACCCGTCCGTCCGTCCGTCCGTCCGTCCGTCCGTCCGTCTGTTGCAACGCAAACTAGTCTCTCAGTTTTTGAGCTATCTTCATGAAACTTGGCACACAAGCTTCTTATTGCTGTAGGCTGTAAATAAGTCGGAACGAACCAGATCGGACCGATATATCGTATAGCTGTCATAGAAGCTATCGGCCGATTTTTGTTGTTTTTCAAGATATTGCAACAAGATTTGGCAAATCCTATTCTTATTACGTTCTTAATGTGCTGTCAAAATTGTATCAAAAGCGAACCAGTATAACATATAGCTGCCATAGGAACAATCGGCTGAAATCAGGGTTTTTGTATGCAAACCTGTTTTGTTTTTGGAAATACCGCACATTATCAATACTTTTTAATGTTATACAGTAACCCGCCCTTAGTTTTTCCATTTAAATATCTCAGACGTTTATATTCTATAGCTGTTATAGGAACAATCAGTCAGTCCGTCTGTCTGTTGCAACTCAAATTAGTCCCCCAGTTATTGAGCTATCTTCATGAAACTTGGCACACAAGCTTATTATTGCTGTAGGCTGTAAATAAGTCGGAACGGGCCAGATCGGACCGATATATCGTATAGCTGTCATAGAAGCTATCGGCCGATTTTTTTTGTTTTTCAAGATATTGCAACAAGATTTGGCAAATCCTATTCTTATTACGTTCTTAATGTGCTGTCAAAATTGTATCAAAATCGAACCATTATAACATATAGCTGCCATGGGAACAATCGGCTGAAATCAGGGTTTTTGTATGCAAACCCGTTTTGTTTTTGGAAATACCGTACATTATCAATACTTTTTAATGTTATACAGTAACCCGCCCTTAGTTTTTCCATTTAAATATCTCAGACGTTTATATTCTATAGCTGTTATAGGAACAATCAGTCAGTCCGTCTGTCTGTTGCAACTCAAATTAGTCCCCCAGTTATTGAGCTATCTTCATGAAACTTGGCACACAAGCTTATTATTGCTGTAGGCTGTAAATAAGTCGGAACGAGCCAGATCGGACCGATATATCGTATAGCTGTCATAGAAGCTATCGGCCGATTTTTGTTGTTTTTCAAGATATTGCAACAAGATTTGGCAAATCCTATTCTTATTACGTTCTTAATGTGCTGTCAAAATTGTATCAAAATCGGACCATTATAACATATAGCTGCCATAGGAACAATCGGCTGAAATCAGGGTTTTTGTATGCAAACCCGTTTTGTTTTTGGAAATACCGAACATTATCAATACTTTTTAATGTTATACAGTAACCCGCCCTTAGTTTTTCCATTTAAATATCTCAGACGTTTATATTCTATAGCTGTTATAGGAACAATCAGTCAGTCCGCCTGTCTGTTGCAACTCAAATTAGTCCCCCAGTTATTGAGCTATCTTCATGAAACTTTGCTCACAAGCTTCTTATTTCTGCCCTCTTTAAATAAGTCGGAACGGGCCAGATCGAGCCTATCGGCCGATTTTCGTTATATTTCAAGATATAGCTATCAGGCTTACCACATCCAAATCTAAGTGTGTCCCTAATAATAAAGTTCGAAATCGAACTTTTATAACTTATAACGATCAACGATCGGCCTAATGAAGGTTCATGTTGCAATTTTATGGAAACCTGAGTACTATTACATATAGCTGTTAAACAAAAAATCATGTAGCTGTTATTCAAACGCATTTTTGAATGAGAACTTTCCAAATTTATTTATATTTTATGACCAACAGATCCTTTACAACACAAAGACATTTCCTCATAACATTTTGTGTTAAGTATATAAGAAATCCAGGTATATACAAAAGCATTAAAAAGGTAGAATTATTTTTTTTCGAAGCAGGTGTTTGATTCATAGCCTTAATCAGGTAAAAATCTTGACTTCCTGTACTGTTATAATTGTTCAATAAATACCACAGAAACCAGCAGCAATCCAAATATATTTTTATATTTTGTATAACTGCAAGGGGTATGAAACCTTCGGCAAGCCGAAGGTAGCCTCGCTTTCTTGTTTTTATTTTATAGTGTGTTGCAAAATTCAAAATAAATTTTTAGTATATTTAAAGCCACTTAGAATCGAAAGAGACATTGAATATGTATGTATAGGCGTCTCTTTCCCACATGCATAATTTATAATTGCAAAGTAATAACAGCAAAGGGCAACATCCAATAAAAATCGAGTGGAACCCGCATAGGCAAAACAAATTAGAGACGGAAAGAAATAAAAAGCAAGAACGCATTGTTCACATTTGGCACGTGTTTTTCCGAAGAATTGTAGCGGGTATATCACAGTCGAGTCAGCTCGACTGTAGCCTTTCCGACTTGTTTTTTATTTTATAGTGTGTTGCAAAATTCAAAATAAATTTTTAGTATATTTAAAGCCACTTAGAATCGAAAGAGACATTGAGCAGCAACACAAAAAACAAACGACAAATCCAATTAGATATGTTGAGATGTATTGTGAGGCAGCATATATGTATGTATAGGCGTCTCTTTCCCACATGCATAATTTATAATTGCAAAGTAATAACAGCAAAGGGCAACATCCAATAAAAATCGAGTGGAACCCGCATAGGCAAAACAAATTAGAGACGGAAAGAAATAAAAAGCAAGAACGCATTGTTCACATTTGGCACGTGTTTTTCCGAAGAATTGTAGCGGGTATATCACAGTCGAGTCAGCTCGACTGTAGCCTTTCCGACTTGTTTTTTATTTTATAGTGTGTTGCAAAATTCAAAATAAATTTTTAGTATATTTAAAGCCACTTAGAATCGAAAGAGACATTGAGCAGCAACACAAAAAACAAACGACAAATCTAATTAGATATGTTGAGATGTATTGTGAGGCAGCATATATGTATGTATAGGCGTCTCTTTCCCACATGCATAATTTATAATTGCAAAGTAATAACAGCAAAGGGCAACATCCAATAAAAATCGAGTGGAACCCGCATAGGCAAAACAAATTAGAGACGGAAAGAAATAAAAAGCAAGAACGCATTGTTCACATTTGGCACGTGTTTTTCCGAAGAATTGTAGCGGGTATATCACAGTCGAGTCAGCTCGACTGTAGCCTTTCCGACTTGTTTTTATATTTTATAGTGTGTTGCAAAATTCAAAATAAATTTTTAGTATATTTAAAGCCACTTAGAATCGAAAGAGACATTGAGCAGCAACACAAAAAACAAACGACAAATCTAATTAGATATGTTGAGATGTATTGTGAGGCAGCATATATGTATGTATAGGCGTCTCTTTCCCACATGCATAATTTATAATTGCAAAGTAATAACAGCAAAGGGCAACATCCAATAAAAATCGAGTGGAACCCGCATAGGCAAAACAAATTAGAGACGGAAAGAAATAAAAAGCAAGAACGCATTGTTCACATTTGGCACGTGTTTTTCCGAAGAATTGTAGCGGGTATATCACAGTCGAGTCAGCTCGACTGTAGCCTTTCCGACTTGTTTTTTTTTTTATAGTGTGTTGCAAAATTCAAAATAAATTTTTAGTATATTTAAAGCCACTTAGAATCGAAAGAGACATTGAGCAGCAACACAAAAAACAAACGACAAATCTAATTAGATATGTTGAGATGTACTGTGAGGCAGCATATATGTATGTATAGGCGTCTCTTTCCCACATGCATAATTTATAATTGCAAAGTAATAACAGCAAAGGGCAACATCCAATAAAAATCGAGTGGAACCCGCATAGGCAAAACAAATTAGAGACGGAAAGAAATAAAAAGCAAGAACGCATTGTTCACATTTGGCACGTGTTTTTCCGAAGAATTGTAGCGGGTATATCACAGTCGAGTCAGCTCGACTGTAGCCTTTCCGACTTGTTTTTTATTTTATAGTGTGTTGCAAAATTCAAAATAAATTTTTAGTATATTTAAAGCCACTTAGAATCGAAAGAGACATTGAGCAGCAACACAAAAAACAAACGACAAATCCAATTAGATATGTTGAGATGTATTGTGAGGCAGCATATATGTATGTATAGGCGTCTCTTTCCCACATGCATAATTTATAATTGCAAAGTAATAACAGCAAAGGGCAACATCCAATAAAAATCGAGTGGAACCCGCATAGGCAAAACAAATTAGAGACGGAAAGAAATAAAAAGCAAGAACGCATTGTTCACATTTGGCACGTGTTTTTCCGAAGAATTGTAGCGGGTATATCACAGTCGAGTCAGCTCGACTGTAGCCTTTCCGACTTGTTTTTTATTTTATAGTGTGTTGCAAAATTCAAAATAAATTTTTAGTATATTTAAAGCCACTTAGAATCGAAAGAGACATTGAGCAGCAACACAAAAAACAAACGACAAATCTAATTAGATATGTTGAGATGTATTGTGAGGCAGCATATATGTATGTATAGGCGTCTCTTTCCCACATGCATAATTTATAATTGCAAAGTAATAACAGCAAAGGGCAACATCCAATAAAAATCGAGTGGAACCCGCATAGGCAAAACAAATTAGAGACGGAAAGAAATAAAAAGCAAGAACGCATTGTTCACATTTGGCACGTGTTTTTCCGAAGAATTGTAGCGGGTATATCACAGTCGAGTCAGCTCGACTGTAGCCTTTCCGACTTGTTTTTATTTTATAGTGTGTTGCAAAATTCAAAATAAATTTTTAGTATATTTAAAGCCACTTAGAATCGAAAGAGACATTGAGCAGCAACACAAAAAACAAACGACAAATCTAATTAGATATGTTGAGATGTATTGTGAGGCAGCATATATGTATGTATAGGCGTCTCTTTCCCACATGCATAATTTATAATTGCAAAGTAATAACAGCAAAGGGCAACATCCAATAAAAATCGAGTGGAACCCGCATAGGCAAAACAAATTAGAGACGGAAAGAAATAAAAAGCAAGAACGCATTGTTCACATTTGGCACGTGTTTTTCCGAAGAATTGTAGCGGGTATATCACAGTCGAGTCAGCTCGACTGTAGCCTTTCCGACTTGTTTTTTATTTTATAGTGTGTTGCAAAATTCAAAATAAATTTTTAGTATATTTAAAGCCACTTAGAATCGAAAGAGACATTGAGCAGCAACACAAAAAACAAACGACAAATCTAATTAGATATGTTGAGATGTACTGTGAGGCAGCATATATGTATGTATAGGCGTCTCTTTCCCACATGCATAATTTATAATTGCAAAGTAATAACAGCAAAGGGCAACATCCAATAAAAATCGAGTGGAACCCGCATAGGCAAAACAAATTAGAGACGGAAAGAAATAAAAAGCAAGAACGATTTGTTCACATTTGGCACGTGTTTTTCCGAAGAATTGTAGCGGGTATATCACAGTCGAGTCAGCTCGACTGTAGCCTTTCCGACTTGTTTTTTATTTTATAGTGTGTTGCAAAATTCAAAATAAATTTTTAGTATATTTAAAGCCACTTAGAATCGAAAGAGACATTGAGCAGCAACACAAAAAACAAACGACAAATCCAATTAGATATGTTGAGATGTATTGTGAGGCAGAATATATGTATGTATAGGCGTCTCTTTCCCACATGCATAATTTATAATTGCAAAGTAATAACAGCAAAGGGCAACATCCAATAAAAATCGAGTGGAACCCGCATAGGCAAAACAAATTAGAGACGGAAAGAAATAAAAAGCAAGAACGATTTGTTCACATTTGGCACGTGTTTTTCCGAAGAATTGTAGCGGGTATATCACAGTCGAGTCAGCTCGACTGTAGCCTTTCCGACTTGTTTTTTTTAATTATGTGGCAACTTTTTTTTAATGATGTGCACCGAAAATATTCATAGTGCAATTTTATTGGTCATTGCGTTAGAAATGCAGTGGTCGAGTGGTGATGGTAGTTGAGTGTTAAGCGAGAGGTCCGGAGTTCAACTCCTGGGTGCCGCGCGAATTATATTTATTTTTTTGTATCTTATATTTTTTTTTGATTTTATAGTGTGTTGCAAAATTCAAAATACATTTTTAGTATATTTAAAGCTACTTAGAATCGAAAGAGACATTGAGCAGCAACACAAAAAACAAACGACAAATCTAATTAGATATGTTGAGATGTACTGTGAGGCAGCATATATGTATGTATAGGCGTCTCTTTCCCACATGCATAATTTATAACTGCAAAGTAATAAAAGCAAAGGGCAACATCCAATAAAAATCGAGTGGAACCCGCATAGGCAAAACAAATTAGAGACGGAAAGAAATAAAAAGCAAGAACGCATTGTTCACATTTGGCACGTGTTTTTCCGAAGAATTGTAGCGGGTATATCACTGTCGAGTCAGCTCGACTGTAGCCTTTCCGACTTGTTTTTTTTAATTATGTGGCAACTTATTTTTATGATGTGCACCGAAAATATTCATAGTGCAATTTTATTGGTCATTGCGTTAGAAATGCAGTGGTCGAGTGGTGATGGTAGTTTACTGTTAAGCGAGAGGTCCGGAGTTCAACTCCTGGGTGCCGCTGCGAATTATATATATTTTTTTTGTATCTTATATTTTTTTTTATTTTATAGTGTCTTGCAAAATTCAAAATACATTTTTAGTATATTTAAAGCCACTTAGAATCGAAAGAGACATTGAGCAGCAACACAAAAAACAAACGACAAATCTAATTAGATATGTTGAGATGTATTGTGAGGCAGCATATATGTATGTATAGGCGTCTCTTTCCCACATGCATAATTTATAATTGCAAAGTAATAACAGCAAAGGGCAACATCCAATAAAAATCGAGTGGAACCCGCATAGGCAAAACAAATTAGAGACGGAAAGAAATAAAAAGCAAGAACGCATTGTTCACATTTGGCACGTGTTTTTCCGAAGAATTGTAGCGGGTATATCACAGTCGAGGCAGCTCGACTGTAGCCTTTCCGACTTTTTTTTTTTTTAATTATGTGGCAACTTTTTTATACCCTTGCAGAGGGTATATTAATTTTAGCCAGAAGTTTGCAACGCACCTTAGGAGACATCTCCGACCCTATAAAGTATATATATTCTGAATCAGCATCACCAGAGGAGTCGAAAAATGGATGTCCGTCTGTCCGTCCGTCCGTCCGTCCGTCCGTCCGTCTGTTGCAACGCAAACTAGTCTCTCAGTTTTTGAGCTATCTTCATGAAACTTGGCACACAAGCTTATTATTGCTGTAGGCTGTAAATAAGTCGGAACGAGCCAGATCGGACCGATATATCGTATAGCTGTCATAGAAGCTATCGGCCGATTTTTGTTGTTTTTCAAGATATTGCAACAAGATTTGGCAAATCCTATTCTTATTACGTTCTTAATGTGCTGTCTAAATTGTATCAAAATCGGAGCACTATAACATATAGCTGCCATAGGAACAATCGGCTGAAATCAGGGTTTTTGTATGCAAACCTGTTTTGTTTTTGGAAATACCGCACATTATCAATACTTTTTAATGTTATACAGTAACCCGCCCTTAGTTTTTCCATTTAAATATCTCTGACGTTTATATTATATACATAGCTGTTATAGGAACAATCAGTCAGTCCGTCTGTATGTTGGAACTCAAATTAGTCCCCCAGTTATTGAGCTATCTACATGAAACTTTTCTCCCAAGCTTCTTATTTCTGCCCACTTTTAATAAGTCGGAACGGGCCAGATCGGACTGATATATCGTATAGCTGTCATGAAGCCTATCGGCCGATTTTCGTTATATTTCAAGATATTGCAACAAGATTTGGCAAATCCTATTCATATTACGTTCTTAATGTGCTGTCAAAATTGTATCAAAATCGGACCACTATAACAAATAGCTGCCATAGGAACAATCGGCTGAAATCAGTGTTTTTGTATGCAAACCTGTTTTGTTTTTGGAAATACCGCACATTATCAATACTTTTTAATGTTATACAGTAACCCGCCCTTAGTTTTTCCATTTAAATATCTCAGACGTTTATATTCTATAGCTGTTATAGGAACAATCAGTCAGTCCGTCTGTCTGTTGCAACGCAAATTAGTCCCCCAGTTATTGAGCTATCTTCATGAAACTTGGCACACAGCTTATTATTGCTGTAAGCTGTAAATAAGTCGGAACGAGCCAGATCGGACCGATATATCGTATAGCTGTCATAGAAGCTATCGGCCGATTTTTGTTGTTTTTCAAGATATTGCAACAAGATTTGGCAAATCCTATTCTTATTACGTTCTTAATGTGCTGTCAAAATTGTATCAAAATCGGAGCACTATAACATATAGCTGCCATAGGAACAATCGGCTGAAATCAGGGTTTTTGTATGCAAACCTGTTTTGTTTTTGGAAATACCGCACATTATCAATACTTTTTAATGTTATACAGTAACCCGCCCTTAGTTTTTCCATTTAAATATCTCTGACGTTTATATTCTATAGCTGTTATAGGAACAATCAGTCAGTCCGTCTGTCTGTTGCAACTCAAATTAGTCCCCCAGTTATTGAGCTATCTTCATGAAACTTGGCACACAGCTTATTATTGCTGTAAGCTGTAAATAAGTCGGAACGAGCCAGATCGGACCGATATATCGTATAGCTGTCATAGAAGCTATCGGCCGATTTTTGTTGTTTTTCAAGATATTGCAACAAGATTTGGCAAATCCTATTCTTATTACGTTCTTAATGTGCTGTCAAAATTGTATCAAAATCGGAGCACTATAACATATAGCTGCCATAGGAACAATCGGCTGAAATCAGGGTTTTTGTATGCAAACCTGTTTTGTTTTTGGAAATACCGCACATTATCAATACTTTTTAATGTTATACAGTAACCCGCCCTTAGTTTTTCCATTTAAATATCTCAGACGTTTATATTCTATAGCTGTTATAGGAACAATTCTTCATGAAACTTTGCTCACAAGCTTCTTATTTCTGCCCTCTTTAAATAAGTCGGAACGGGCCAGATCGGACAGATATATTGTATAGCTGTCATGGAGCCTATCGGCCGATTTTCGTTATATTTTAAGATATAGCTATCAGGCTTACCACATCCAAATCTAAGTGTGTCCCTAATAATAAAGTTCGAAATCAAACTTTTATAACTTATAACGATCAACGATCGATCTACTGAAGGTTCATGTTGCAATTTTATGGAAATCTGAGTACTATTACATGTAGCTGTTAAACAAAAAATCATGAAGCTGTTATTCAAACGCATTTTTTAATGAGAACTTTCCAAATTTAGATTTTATGACCAAAAGATCCTTTACAAAGACATTTCCTCATAACATTTTGTGTTAAGTATATAAGAAATCCAGGTATATACAAGAGCATTAAAAAGGTAGAATTATTTTTTTTCGAAGCAGGTTTTTGATTCATAGCCTTAATCAGGTAAAAATCTTGACTTCCTGTATTGTTATAATTGTTCAATAAATACCACAGAAACCAGCAGCAATGCAAATATATTTTATATTTTGTATAACTGCAAGGGTATGAAACCTTCGGCAAGCCGAAGGTAGCCTTGCTTTCTTGTTTTTTTTTAATTATGTGGCAACTTTTTTTTTAATGATGTGCACCGAAATGATTCATAGTGCAATTTTATTGGTCATTGCGTTAGAAATGCAGTGGTCGAGTGGTGATGGTAGTTGACTGTTAAGCGAGAGGTCCGGAGTTCAACTCCTGGGTGCCGCGGCGAATTATATTTATTTTTTTTGTATCTTATATTTTTTTTGATTTTATAGTGTGTTGCAAAATTCAAAATACATTTTTAGTATATTTAAAGCCACTTAGAATCGAAAGAGACATTGAGCAGCAACACAAAAAACAAACGACAAATCTAATTAGATATGTTGAGATGTATTGTGAGGCAGCATATATGTATGTATAGGCGTCTCTTTCCCACATGCATAATTTATAATTGCAAAGTAATAACAGCAAAGGGCAACATCCAATAAAAATCGATTGGAACCCGCATAGGCAAAACAAATTAGAGACGGAAAGAAATAAAAAGCAAGAACGCATTGTTCACATTTGGCACGTGTTTTTCCGAAGAATTGTAGCGGGTATATCACTGTCGAGTCTGCTCGACTGTAGCCTTTCCGACTTGTTTTTTTTAATTATGTGGCAACTTTTTTTTAATGATGTGCACCGAAAATATTCATAGTGCAATTTTATTGGTCATTGCGTTAGAAATGCAGTGGTCGAGTGGTGATGGTAGTTGAGTGTTAAGCGAGAGGTCCTGAGTTCAACTCCTGGGTGCCGCGCGAATTATATTTATTTTTTTTGTATCTTATATTTTTTTTTGATTTTATAGTGTGTTGCAAAATTCAAAATACATTTTTAGTATATTTAAAGCTACTTAGAATCGAAAGAGACATTAAGCAGCAATACAAAAAACAAACGACAAATCTAATTAGATATGTTGAGATGTATTGTGAGGCAGCATATATGTATGTATAGGCGTCTCTTTCCCACATGCATAATTTATAACTGCAAAGTAATAAAAGCAAAGGGCAAAATCCAATAAAAATCGAGTGGAACCCGCATAGGCAAAACAAATTAGAGACGGAAAGAAATAAAAAGCAAGAACGCATTGTTCACATTTGGCACGTGTTTTTCCGAAGAATTGTAGCGGGTATATCACTGTCGAGTCAGCTCGACTGTAGCCTTTCCGACTTATTTTTTTTAATTATGTGGCAACTTTTTTTTAATGATGTGCACCGAAAATATTCATAGTGCAATTTTATTGGTCATTGCGTTAGAAATGCAGTGGACGAGTGGTGATGGTAGTTGACTGTTAAGCGAGAGGTCCGGAGTTCAACTCCTGGGTGCCGCGGCGAATTATATTTATTTTTTTTGTATCTTATATTTTTTTTTTGATTTTATAGTGTGTTGCAAAATTCAAAATACATTTTTAGTATATTTAAAGCCACTTAGAATCGAAAGAGACATTGAGCAGCAACACAAAAAACAAACGACAAATCTAATTAGATATGTTGAGATGTATTGTGAGGCAGCATATATGTATGTATAGGCGTCTCTTTCCCACATGCATAATTTATAACTGTAAAGTAATAAAAGCAAAGGGCAACAACCAATAAAAATCGAGTGGAACCCGCATAGGAAAAACAAATTTGAGACGGAAAGAAATAAAAAGCAAGAACGCATTGTTCACATTTGGCACGTGTTTTTCCGAAGAATTGTAGCGGGCATATCACAGTTGAGTCAGCTCGACTGTAGCCTTTCCGACTTGTTTATACATGTGATAAAAACCACCATGCGGGCGTGTTGGCAAAGATCAATAAGATAAGTTCAATAAGATCGGCCGATAAATAAGGAAGATATTCAAGAAATAGTATTGCACTGTGGCCATGTGCTTATGTCGGTTTTTCCTAATGTCAGAACCCGAGTTCAACTCCAGCAGCAGACAACTTTTTTTAATTATGTGGCAACCTTTTTTTTTTTTTTTAATTATGTGGCAACTTTTTTTAATGATGTGCACCGAAAATATTCATAGTGAAATTTTATTGGTCATTGCGTTAGAAATGCAGTGGTCGAGTGGTGATGGTAGTTGACTGTTAAGCGAGAGGTCCGGAGTTCAACTCTTGGGTGCCGCGGCGAATTATATTTATTTTTTTGTATCTTATATTTTTTTTTATTTTATAGTGTGTTGCAAAATTCAAAATACATTTTTAGTATATTTAAAGCCACTTAGAATCGAAAGAGACATTGAGCAGCAACACAAAAAACAAACGACAAATCCAATTAGATATGTTGAGATGTATTGTGAGGCAGCATATATGTATGTATAGGCGTCTCTTTCCCACATGCATAATTTATAATTGCAAAGTAATAACAGCAAAGGGCAACATCCAATAAAAATCGAGTGGAACCCGCATAGGCAAAACAAATTAGAGACGGAAAGAAATAAAAAGCAAGAACGCATTGTTCACATTTGGCACGTGTTTTTCCGAAGAATTGTAGCGGGTATATCACTGTCGAGTCTGCTCGACTGTAGCCTTTCCGACTTGTTATACCCTTGCAGAGGGTATATTAATTTTAGCCAGAAGTTTGCAACGCACCTTAGGAGACATCTCCGACCCTATAAAGTATATATATTCTGAATCAGCATCACCAGAGGAGTCGAAAAATGGATGTCCGTCTGTCCGTCCGTCCGTCCGTCGCGTCCGTCCGTCCGTCCGTCCGTCCGTCCGTCCGTCCGTCCGTCCGTCCGTTCGTCCGTCCGTCTGTTGCAACGCAAACTAGTCTCTCAGTTTTTGAGCTATCTTCATGAAACTTGGCATACAAGCTTCTTATTGCTGTAGGCTGTAAATAAGTCGGAACGAGCCAGATCGGACCGATATATCGTATAGCTGTCATAGAAGCTATCGGCCGAATTTTGTTGTTTTTCAAGATATTGCAACAAGATTTGGCAAATCCTATTCTTATTACGTTCTTAATGTGCTGTCTAAATTGTATCAAAATCGAACCATTATAACATATAGCTGCCATAGGAACAATCTGCTGAAATCAGGGTTTTTGTATGCAAACCCGTTAAGTTTTTTGAAATACCGCACATTATCAATACTTTTTAATGTTATATAGTAACCCGCCCTTTGTTTTTTCATTTAAATATCTCAGACGTTTATATTCTATAGCTGTTATAGGAACAATCAGTCAGTCCGTCTGTCTGTTGCAACTCAAATTAGTCCCCCAGTTATTGAGCTATCTTCATGAAACTTGGCACACAAGCTTATTATTGCTGTAGGCTGTAAATAAGTCGGAAAGAGCCAGATCGGACCGATTTATCGTATAGCTGTCATAGAAGCTATCGGCCGATTTTTATTGTTTTTCAAGATATTGCAACAAGATTTGGCAAATCCTATTCTTATTACGTTCTTAATGTGCTGTCAAAATTGTATCAAAATCGGACCACTATAACATATAGCTGCCATAGGAACAATCGGCTGAAATCAGGTATGCAAACCTGTTTTGTTTTTGGAAATACCGCACATTATCAATACTTTTTAATGTTATACAGTAACCCGACCTTAGTTTTTCCATTTAAAAATCTCAGACGTTTATATTCTATAGCTGTTACAGGAACAATCAGTCAGTCCGTCTGTCTGTTGCAACTCAAATTAGTCCCCCAGTTATTGAGCTATCTTCATTAAACTTGGCACACAAGCTTATTTCTGCTGTAGGCTGTAAATAAGTCGGAACGGGCCAGATCGGACCGATATATCGTATAGCTGTCATAGAAGCTATCGGCCGATTTTTGTTGTTTTTCAAGATATTGCAACAAGATTTGGCAAATCCTATTCTTATTACGTTCTTAATGTGCTGTCTAAATTGTATCAAATTCGGACCACTATAACATATAGCTGCCATAGGAACAATCGGCTGAAATCAGGTATGCAAACCTGTTTTGTTTTTGGAAATACCGCACATTATCAATACTTTTTAATGTTATACAGTAACCCGCCCTTAGTTTTTCCATTTAAAAATCTCAGACGTTTATATTCTATAGCTGTTACAGGAACAATCAGTCAGTCCGTCTGTCTGTTGCAACTCAAATTAGTCCCCCAGTTATTGAGCTATCTTCATTAAACTTGGCACACAAGCTTATTATTGCTGTAGGCTGTAAATAAGTCGGAACGGGCCAGATCGGACCGATATATCGTATAGCTGTCATAGAAGCTATCGGCCGATTTTTGTTGTTTTTCAAGATATTGCAACAAGATTTGGCAAATCCTATTCTTATTACGTTCTTAATGTGCTGTCTAAATTGTATCAAAATCGAACCATTATAACATATAGCTGCCATAGGAACAATCGGCTGAAATCAGGGTTTTTGTATGCAAACCCGTTTTGTTTTTTGGAAATACCACACATTATCAATACTTTTTAATGTTATACAGTAACCCGCCCTTAGTTTTTCCATTTTAATATCTCAAACGTTTATATTCTATAGCTGTTATAGGAACAATCAGTCAGTCCGTCTGTCTGTTGCAACGCAAATTAGTCCCCCCAGTTATTGAGCTATCTTCAAGAATATTTGCTCACAAGCTGCTTATTTCTGCCCTCTTTAAATAAGTCGGAACGGGCCAGATCGGACTGATATATCGTATAGCTGTCATGGAGCCTATCGGCCGATTTTCGTTATATTTCAAGATATAGCTATCAGGCTTACCACATCCAAATCTAAGTGTGTCCCTAATAATAAAGTTCGAAATCGAACTTTTATAACTTATAACGATCAACGATCGGCCTTATGAAGGTTCATGTTGCAATATTATGGAAATCTGAGTACTATTACATATAGCTGTTAAACAAAAAATCATGTAGCTGTTATTCAAACGCATTTTTGAATGAGAACTTTCCAAATTTATTTATATTTTATGCCCAACAGATCCTTTATAACACAAAGACATTTCCTCATAACATTTTGTGTTAAGTATATAAGAAATCCAGGTATATACAAAACCATTAAAAAGGTAGAATTATTTTTTTCGAAGCAGGTGTTTGATTTATAGCCTTAATCAGGTCAAAATCTTGACTTCCTGTACTGTTATAATTGTTCAATAAATACCACAGAAACCAGCAGCAATCCAAATATATTTTATATTTTGTATAACTGCAAGGGTATGAAACCTTCGGCAAGCCGAAGGTAGCCTTGCTTTCTTGTTTTTTTTTAATTATGTGGCAACTTTTTTTTAATGATGTGCACCGAAAATATTCATAGTGCAATTTTATTGGTCATTGCGTTAGAAATGCAGTGGACGAGTGGTGATGGTAGTTGACTGTTAAGCGAGAGGTCCGGAGTTCAACTCCTGGGTGCCGCGGCGAATTATATTTATTTTTTTTGTATCTTATATTTTTTATACCCGCTACTCGAAGAGTATAAGGGTATTATATCTTTGTGCCAACCGAAAATGTTTGTAACAGGCAGAAGGAGACATCTCCGACCCCATAAAGTATATATATTCTGAATAGCTCTACAGCAATCATTTTTTATAGTCGAAGAATGGATGTCCGTCTGTCCGTCCGTCCGTCCGTCCGTCTGTTGCAACGCAAACTAGTCTCTCAGTTTTTGAGCTATCTTCATGAAACTTGGCGACACATAGTTTTTTTTGTTGTAGGTTGTAAATAGGTCGGAACGAGCCAGATCGGACCGATATATCGTATAGCTGTCATAGAAGCTATCGGCCGATTTTTGTTGTTTTTCAAGATATTGCAACAAGATTTGGCAAATCCTATTCATATTACGTTCTTAATGTGCTGTCAAAATTGTATCAAAATCGGAACACTATAACATATAACTGCCATAGGAACAATCGGCTGAAATCAGGGTTTTTGTATACAAACCTGTTTTGTTTTTGGAAATACCGCACATTATCAATACTTGTTAATGTTATACAGTAACCCGCCCTTAGTTTTTCCATTTAAATATCTCTGACGTTTATATTCTATAGCTGTTATAGGAACAATCAGTCAGTCCGTCTGTCTGTTGCAACTCAAATTAGTCCCCCAGTTATTGAGCTATCTTCATGAAACTTGGCACACAAGCTTATTATTGCTGTAGGCTGTAAATAAGTCGGAACGAGCCAGATCGGACCGATATATCGTATAGCTGTCTTGGAAGCTATCGGCCGATTTTTGTTGTTTTTCAAGATATTGCAACAAGATTTGGCAAATCCTATTCTTATTACGTTCTTAATGTGCTGTCAAAATTGTATCAAAATCGAACCAGTATAACATATAGCTGCCATAGGAACAATCGGCTGAAATCAGGGTTTTTGTATGCAAACCCGTTTTGTTTTTGGAAATACCGAACATTATCAATACTTGTTAATGTTATACAGTAACCCGCCCTTAGTTTTTCCATTTAAATATCTCAGACGTTTATATTCTATAGCTGTTATAGGAACAATCAGTCAGTCCGTCTGTCTGTTGCAAATCAAATTAGTCCCCCAGTTATTGAGCTATCTTCATGAAACTTGGCACACAAGCTTATTATTGCTGTAGGCTGTAAATAAGTCGGAACGAGCCAGATCGGACCGATATATCGTATAGCTGTCATAGAAGCTATCGGCCGATTTTTGTTGTTTTTCAAGATATTGCAACAAGATTTGGCAAATCCTATTCTTATTACGTTCTTAATGTGCTGTCAAAATTGTATCAAAATCGGAGCACTATAACATATAGCTGCCATAGGAACAATCGGCTGAAATCAGGGTTTTTGTATGCAAACCTGTTTTGTTTTTGGAAATACCGCACATTATCAATACTTTTTAATGTTATACAGTAACCCGCCCTTAGTTTTTCCATTTAAATATCTCTGACGTTTATATTATATACATAGCTGTTATAGGAACAATCAGTCAGTCCGTCTGTATGTTGGAACTCAAATTAGTCCCCCAGTTATTGAGCTATCTACATGAAACTTTTCTCCCAAGCTTCTTATTTCTGCCCACTTTTAATAAGTCGGAACGGGCCAGATCGGACTGATATATCGTATAGCTGTCATGAAGCCTATCGGCCGATTTTCGTTATATTTCAAGATATTGCAACAAGATTTGGCAAATCCTATTCATATTACGTTCTTAATGTGCTGTCAAAATTGTATCAAAATCGGACCACTATAACAAATAGCTGCCATAGGAACAATCGGCTGAAATCAGTGTTTTTGTATGCAAACCTGTTTTGTTTTTGGAAATACCGCACATTATCAATACTTTTTAATGTTATACAGTAACCCGCCCTTAGTTTTTCCATTTAAATATCTCAGACGTTTATATTCTATAGCTGTTATAGGAACAATCAGTCAGTCCGTCTGTCTGTTGCAACGCAAATTAGTCCCCCAGTTATTGAGCTATCTTCATGAAACTTTGCTCACAAGCTTCTTATTTCTGCCCTCTTTAAATAAGTCGGATCGGACTGATATATCGTATAGCTGTCATGAAGCCTATCGGCCGATTTTCGTTATATTCCAAGATATAGCTATCAGGCTTACCACATCCAAATCTAAGTGTGTACCTAATAATAAAATGCGAAATCGAACTTTTATAACTTATAACGATCAACGATCGGCCTAATGAAGGTTCATGTTGCAATTTTATGGAAATCTGAGTACTATTACATGTAGCTGTTAAACAAAAAATCATGAAGCTGTTATTCAAACGCATTTTTTAATGAGAACTTTCCAAATTTAGATTTTATGACCAAAAGATCCTTTACAAAGACATTTCCTCATAACATTTTGTGTTAAGTATATAAGAAATCCAGGTATATACAAGAGCATTAAAAAGGTAGAATTATTTTTTTTCGAAGCAGGTTTTTGATTCATAGCCTTAATCAGGTAAAAATCTTGACTTCCTGTATTGTTATAATTGTTCAATCAATACCACAGAAAGATTTGGATGTGGTAAGCCTGATAGCTATATCTTGAAATATAACGAAAATCGGCCGATAGGCTCCATGACAGCTATACGATATATCAAAGAGGGCAGAAATAAGCAGCTTGTGAGCAAAGTTTCTTGAAGATAGCTCAATAACTGGGGGACTAATTTGCGTTGCAACAGACAGACGGACTGACTGATTGTTCCTATAACAGCTATAGAATATAAACGTCTGAGATAATAAAATGGAAAAACTAAGGGCGGGTTACTGTATAACATTAAAAAGTATTGATAATGTGCGGTATTTCCAAAAACAAAACGGGTTTGCATACAAAAACCCTGATTTCAGCCGATTGTTCCTATGGCAGCTATATGTTATAATGGTTCGATTTTGATACAATTTTGACAGCACATTAAGAACATAATAAGAATAGGATTTGCCAAATCTTGTTGCAATATCTTGAAAAACAACAAAAATCGGCCGATAGCTTCTATGACAGCTATACGATATATCGGTCCGATCTGGCTCGTTCCGACTTATTTACAGCAATAATAAGCTTGTGTGCCAAGTTTAATGAAGATAGCTCAATAACTGGGGGACTAATTTGAGTTGCAACAGACAGACGGACTGACTGATTGTTCCTATAACAGCTATAGAATATAAACGTCTGAGATTTTTAAATGGAAAAACTAAGGGCGGGTTACTGTATAACATTAAAAAGTATTGATAATGTGCGGTATTTCCAAAAACAAAACAGGTTTGCATACCTGATTTCAGCCGATTGTTCCTATGGCAGCTATATGTTATAGTTGTCCGATTTTGATACAATTTTGACAGCACATTAAGAACGTAATAAGAATAGGATTTGCCAAATCTTGTTGCAATATCTTGAAAAACAATAAAAATCGGCCGATAGCTTCTATGACAGCTATACGATATATCGGTCCGATCTGGCTCGTTCCGACTTATTTACAGCCTACAGCAATAATAAGCTTGTGTGCAAAGTTTCATGAAGATAGCTCAAAAACTGAGAGACTAGTTTGCGTTGCAACAGACGGACGGACGGACAGATGGACATCCATTTTTCGACTCCTCTGGTGATGCTGATTCAGAATATATATACTTAATAGGGTCGGAGATGTCTCCTAAGGTGCGTTGCAAACTTCTGGCTAAAATTAATATACCCTCTGCAAGGGTATAAAAAAAGTTGCCACATAATTAAAAAAAAAAGGTTGCCACATAGTTAAAAAAAGTTGTCTGCTGCTGGAGTTGAACTCGGGTTCTGACATTAGGAAAAACCGACATAAGCACATGGCCACAGTGCAATACTATTTCTTGAATATCTTCCTTATTTATCGGCCAATCTTATTGATATTTGCCAACACGCCCGCATGGTGGTTTTTATCACATGTATAAAAAAATGATTGCTGTAGAGCTATATTTGCAGCTTCAATCGATTTTTTTTCGATTTGTGGGGGCGGATGGAGGCCTGGCGAAAATCCAAAATAAACTTGATCTGCGTGCAGAATTAACACATTTGGTAGCTCTAGCTCTTATAATAGCTGAGATCTAGGTTTTCACACGGACGGACAGACAGACAGACGGACAGACGAACATGGCTATATAGACTCGGCTGTTCATGCTGATTCAGAATATATATACTTTATGGGGTCGGAGATGTCTCCTTCTGCCTGTTACAAACATTTTCGGTTGGCACAAAGTTATAATACCCTTATACTCTTCGAGTAGCGGGAATAAAAAAGGTTGCCACATAATTAAAAAAAAGTTGTCTTCTGCTGGAGTTGAACTCGGGTTCTGACATTAGGAAAAACCGACATAAGCACATGGCCACAGTGCAATACTATATCTTGAATATCTTCCTTATTTATCGGCCGATCTTATTGAACTTATCTTATTGATCTTTGCCAACACGCCCGCATGGTGGTTTTTATCACATGTATAAAAAATGATTGCTGTAGAGCTATATTTGCAGCTACAATCGACTTTTTTCGATTTGTGGGGGCGGATGGAGGCGTGGCGAAAATCCAAAATAAACTTGATCTGCGTGCAGAATTAACACATATTGTCCCCATATTTGGTAGCTCTAGCTCTTAAAATAGCTGAGATCTAGGTTTTCACACGGACGGACAGACAAACAGACGGACAGACGGACAGACGGACATGGCTATATCGACTCGGCTGTTCATGCTGATTCAGAACTCCGGACCTCTCGCTTAACAGTCAACTACCATCACCACTCGACCACTGCATTTCTTACGCAATGACCGATAAAATTGCACTATGAATATTTTCGGTGCACATAATTAAAAAAAGAGTTGCCACATAATTAAAAAAAGAAAAAAGTTGCCACATAATTAAAAACAAGAAAGCAAGGCTACCTTCGGCTTGCCGAAGGTTTCATACCCTTGCAGTTAAACAAAATATAAAATATATTTGGATTGCTGCTGGTTTCTGTGGTATTTATTGAACAATTATAACAATACAGGAAGTCAAGATTTTTACCTGATTAAGGCTATGAATCAAACACCTGCTTCGAAAAAAAATAATTCTACCTTTTTAATGCTTTTGTATATACCTGGATTTCTTATATACTTAACACAAAATGTTATGAGGAAATGTCTTTGTAAAGGATCTTTTGGTCATAAAATCTAAATTTGGAAAGTTCTCATTCAAAAATGCGTTTGAATAAGAGCTATATGATTTTTTGTTTAACAGCTACATGTAATAGTACTCAGGTTTCCATAAAATTGCAACATGAACCTTCATTAGGCCGATCGTTGATCGTTATAAGTTATAAAAGTTCGATTTCGAACTTTATTATTAGGGACACACTAAGATTTGGATGTGGTAAGCCTGATAGCTATATCTTGAAATATAACGAAAATCGGCCGATAGGCTCCATGACAGCTATACGATATATCAGTCCGATCTGGCCCATTCCGACTTATTTAAAGAGGACAGAAATAAGAAGCTTGTGAGCAAAGATTCATGAAGATAGCTCAATAACTGGGGGACTAATTTGAGTTGCAACAGACACGCGGACTGACTGATTGTTCCTATAACAGCTATAGAATATAAACGTCTGAGATATTTAAATGGAAAAACTAAGGGCGGGTTACTGTATAACATTAAAAAGTATTGATAATGTTCGGTATTTCCAAAAACAAAACGGGTTTGCATACAAAAACCCTGATTTCAGCCGAATGTTCCTATGGCAGCTATATGTTATAATGGTTCGATTTTGATACAATTTTGACAGCACATTAAGAACGTAATAAGAATAGGATTTGCCAAATCTTGTTGCAATATCTTGAAAAACAACAAAAATCGGCCGATAGCTTCTATGACAGCTATACGATATATCGGTCCGATCTGGCCCGTTCCGACTTATTTACAGCCTACAGCAATAATAAGCTTGTGTGCCAAGTTTCATGAAGATAGCTCAATAACTGGGGGACTAATTTGAGTTGCAACAGACGGACGGACGGACGGACGGACAGACGGACGGACGGACGGACGGACGGACGGACGGACAGACGGACATCCATTTTTCGACTCCTCTGGTGATGCTGATTCGGAATATATATACTTTATAGGGTCGGAGATGTCTCCTAAGGTGCGTTGCAAACTTCGTTATATTCCAAGATATAGCTATCAGGCTTACCACATCCAAATCTAAGTGTGTACCTAATAATAAAATTCGAAATCGAACTTTTATAACTTATAACGATCAACGATCGGCCTAATGAAGGTTCATGTTGCAATTTTATGGAAATCTGAGTACTATTACATGTAGCTGTTAAACAAAAAATCATGAAGCTGTTATTCAAACGCATTTTTTAATGAGAACTTTCCAAATTTAGATTTTATGACCAAAAGATCCTTTACAAAGACATTTCCTCATAACATTTTGTGTTAAGTATATAAGAAATCCAGGTATATACAAGAGCATTAAAAAGGTAGAATTATTTTTTTTCGAAGCAGGTTTTTGATTCATAGCCTTAATCAGGTAAAAATCTTGACTTCCTGTATTGTTATAATTGTTCAATCAATACCACAGAAACCAGCAGCAATGCAAATATATTTTATATTTTGTATAACTGCAAGGGTATGAAACCTTCGGCAAGCCGAAGGTAGCCTTGCTTTCTTGTTTTATTTTATAGTGTGTTGCAAAATTCAAAATAAATTTTTAGTATATTTAAAGCCACTTAGAATCGAAAGAGACATTGAGCAGCAACACAAAAAACAAACGACAAATCTAATTAGATATGTTGAGATGTATTGTGAGGCAACATATATGTATGTATAGGCGTCTCTTTCCCACATGCATAATTTATAATTGCAAAGTAATAACAGCAAAGGGCAACATCCAATAAAAATCGAGTGGAACCCGCATAGGCAAAACAAATTAGAGACGGAAAGAAATAAAAAGCAAGAACGCATTGTTCACATTTGGCACGTGTTTTTCCGAAGAATTGTAGCGGGTATATCACAGTCGAGTCAGCTCGGCTGTAGTCTTTCCGACTTGTTTTTTTTAATTATGTGGCAACTTTTTATACCCTTGCAGAGGGTATATTAATTTTAGCCAGAAGTTTGCAACGCACCTTAGGAGACATCTCCGACCCTATAATGTATATATATTCCGAATCAGCATCACCAGAGGAGTCGAAAAATGGATGTCCGTCTGTCCGTCCGTCCGTCCGTCCGTCCGTCTGTCCGTCCGTCCGTCCGTCCGTCCGTCCGTCAGTCCGTCCGTCCGTCCGTCCGCCCGTCCGTCCGTCCGTCCGTCCGTCCGTCCGTCCGTCCGTCTGTTGCAACGCAAACTAGTCTCTCAGTTTTTGAGCTATCTTCATGAAACTTGGCACACAAGCTTCTTATTGCTGTAGGCTGTAAATAAGTCGGAACGAACCAGATCGGACCGATATATCGTATAGCTGTCATAGAAGCTATCGGCCGATTTTTGTTGTTTTTCAAGATATTGCAACAAGATTTGGCAAATCCTATTCTTATTACGTTCTTAATGTGCTGCCATTATAACATATAGCTGCCATAGGAACATTCGGCTGAAATCAGGGTTTTTGTATGCAAACCTGTTTTGTTTTTGGAAATACCGCACATTATCAATACTTTTTAATGTTATACAGTAACCCGCCCTTAGTTTTTCCATTTAAATATCTCAGACGTTTATATTCTATAGCTGTTATAGGAACAATCAGTCAGTCCGTCTGTCTGTTGCAACTCAAATTAGTCCCCCAGTTATTGAGCTATCTTCATGAAACTTGGCACACAAGCTTATTATTGCTGTAGGCTGTAAATAAGTCGGAACGGGCCAGATCGGACCGATATATCGTATAGCTGTCATAGAAGCTATCGGCCGATTTTTGTTGTTTTTCAAGATATTGCAACAAGATTTGGCAAATCCTATTCTTATTACGTTCTTAATGTGCTGCCATTATAACATATAGCTGCCATAGGAACATTCGGCTGAAATCAGGGTTTTTGTATGCAAACCCGTTTTGTTTTTGGAAATACCGAACATTATCAATACTTTTTAATGTTATACAGTAACCCGCCCTTAGTTTTTCCATTTAAATATCTCAGACGTTTATATTCTATAGCTGTTATAGGAACAATCAGTCAGTCCGCGTGTCTGTTGCAACTCAAATTAGTCCCCCAGTTATTGAGCTATCTTCATGAATCTTTGCTCACAAGCTTCTTATTTCTGTCCTCTTTAAATAAGTCGGAATGGGCCAGATCGGACTGATATATCGTATAGCTGTCATGGAGCCTATCGGCCGATTTTCGTTATATTTCAAGATATAGCTATCAGGCTTACCACATCCAAATCTTAGTGTGTCCCTAATAATAAAGTTCGAAATCGAACTTTTATAACTTATAACAATCAACGATCGGCCTAATGAAGGTTCATGTTGCAATTTTATGGAAATCTGAGTACTATTACACATAGCTGTTAAACAAAAAATCATGTAGCTGTTATTCAAACGCATTTTTGAATGAGAACTTTCCAAATTTATTTATATTTTATGCCCAACAGATCCTTTATAACACAAAGACATTTCCTAATAACATTTTGTGTTAAGTATATAAGAAATCCAGGTATATACAAAAGCATTAAAAAGGTAGAATTATTTTTTTTCGAAGCAGGTGTTTGATTCATAGCCTTAATCAGGTAAAAATCTTGACTTCCTGTATTGTTATAATTGTTCAATAAATACCACAGAAACCAGCAGCAATCCAAATATATTTTATATTTTGTATAACTGCAAGGGTATGAAACCTTCGGCAAGCCGAAGGTAGCCTTGCTTTCTTGTTTTTAATTATGTGGCAACTTTTTTCTTTTTTTAATTATGTGGCAACTCTTTTTTTAATTATGTGCACCGAAAATATTCATAGTGCAATTTTATCGGTCATTGCGTAAGAAATGCAGTGGTCGAGTGGTGATGGTAGTTGACTGTTAAGCGAGAGGTCCGTAGTTCTGAATCAGCATGAACAGCCGAGTCGATATAGCCATGTCCGTCTGTCCGTCTGTCCGTCTGTTTGTCTGTCCGTCCGTGTGAAAACCTAGATCTCAGCTATTTTAAGAGCTAGAGCTACCAAATATGGGGACAATATGTGTTAATTCTGCACGCAGATCAAGTTTATTTTGGATTTTCGCCACGCCTCCATCCGCCCCCACAAATCGAAAAAAAGTCGATTGTAGCTGCAAATATAGCTCTACAGCAATCATTTTTTATACATGTGATAAAAACCACCATGCGGGCGTGTTGGCAAAGATCAATAAGATAAGTTCAATAAGATCGGCCGATAAATAAGGAAGATATTCAAGATATAGTATTGCACTGTGGCCATGTGCTTATGTCGGTTTTTCCTAATGTCAGAACCCGAGTTCAACTCCAGCAGAAGACAACTTTTTTTTAATTATGTGGCAACCTTTTTTATTCCCGCTACTCGAAGAGTATAAGGGTATTATAACTTTGTGCCAACCGAAAATGTTTGTAACAGGCAGAAGGAGACATCTCCGACCCCATAAAGTATATATATTCTGAATCAGCATGAACAGCCGAGTCTATATAGCCATGTTCGTCTGTCCGTCTGTCTGTCTGTCCGTCCGTGTGAAATCCTAGATCTCAGCTATTATAAGAGCTAGAGCTACCAAATGTGTTAATTCTGCACGCAGATCAAGTTTATTTTGGATTTTCGCCAGGCCTCCATCCGCCCCCACAAATCGAAAAAAAATCGATTGAAGCTGCAAATATAGCTCTACAGCAATCATTTTTTTATACATGTGATAAAAACCACCATGCGGGCGTGTTGGCAAATATCAATAAGATTGGCCGATAAATAAGGAAGATATTCAAGAAATAGTATTGCACTGTGGCCATGTGCTTATGTCGGTTTTTCCTAATGTCAGAACCCGAGTTCAACTCCAGCAGCAGACAACTTTTTTTAACTATTTGGCAACCTTTTTTTTTTAATTATGTGGCAACTTTTTTTATACCCTTGCAGAGGGTATATTAATTTTAGCCAGAAGTTTGCAACGCACCTTAGGAGACATCTCCGACCCTATTAAGTATATATATTCTGAATCAGCATCACCAGAGGAGTCGAAAAATGGATGTCCATCTGTCCGTCCGTCCGTCTGTTGCAACGCAAACTAGTCTCTCAGTTTTTGAGCTATCTTCATGAAACTTGGCACACAAGCTTATTATTGCTGTAGGCTGTAAATAAGTCGGAACGAGCCAGATCGGACCGATATATCGTATAGCTGTCATAGAAGCTATCGGCCGATTTTTATTGTTTTTCAAGATATTGCAACAAGATTTGGCAAATCCTATTCTTATTACGTTCTTAATGTGCTGTCAAAATTGTATCAAAATCGGACAACTATAACATATAGCTGCCATAGGAACAATCGGCTGAAATCAGGTATGCAAACCTGTTTTGTTTTTGGAAATACCGCACATTATCAATACTTTTTAATGTTATACAGTAACCCGCCCTTAGTTTTTCCATTTTATTATCTCAGACGTTTATATTCTATAGCTGTTATAGGAACAATCAGTCAGTCCGTCTGTCTGTTGCAACGCAAATTAGTCCCCCAGTTATTGAGCTATCTTCAAGAAACTTTGCTCACAAGCTGCTTATTTCTGCCCTCTTTGATATATCGTATAGCTGTCATGGAGCCTATCGGCCGATTTTCGTTATATTTCAAGATATAGCTATCAGGCTTACCACATCCAAATCTAAGTGTGTCCCTAATAATAAAGTTCGAAATCGAACTTTTATAACTTATAACGATCAACGATCGGCCTAATGAAGGTTCATGTTGCAATTTTATGAAAATCTGAGTACTATTACATATAGCTGTTAAACAAAAAAACATGTAGCTGTTATTCAAACGCATTTTTGAATGAGAACTTTCCAAATTTATTTATATTTTATGCCCAACAGATCCTTTATAACACAAAGACATTTCCTCATAACATTTTGTGTTAAGTATATAAGAAATCCAGGTATATACATACAAAACCATTAAAAAGGTAGAATTATTTTTTTTCGAAGCAGGTGTTTGATTTAAAGCCTTAATCAGGTCAAAATCTTGACTTCCTGTACTGTTATAATTGTTCAATAAATATCACAGAAACCAGCAGCAATCCAAATATATTTTATAGTTTGTATAACTGCAAGGGTATGAAACCTTCGGCAAGCCGAAGGTAGCCTTGCTTTCTTGTTTTAATGATGTGCACCGAAAATATTCATAGTGCAATTTTATCGGTCATTGCGTCAGAAATGCAGTGGTCGAGTGGTGATGGTAGTTGACTGTTAAGCGAGAGGTCCGGAGTTCAACTCCTGGGTGCCGCGGCGACTTATGTTTAATTTTTTTGTATCTTATATTTTTATACCCGCTACTCGAAGAGTATAAGGGTATTATAACTTTGTGCCAACCGAAAATGTTTGTAACAGGCAGAAGGAGTCATCTCCGACCCCATAAAGTATATATATTCTGAATCAGCATGAACAGCCGAGTCGATATAGCCATGCCCGTCTGTCCGTCTGTCTGTCTGTCCGTCCGTGTGAAAACCTAGATCTCAGCTATTATAAAAGCTAGAGCTACCAAATTTGGGGACAATATGTGTTAATTCTGCACGCAGATCAAGTTTATTTTGGATTTTCGCCACGCCTCCATCCGCCCCCACAAATCGAAAAAAGTCGATTGTAGCTGCAAATATAGCTCTACAGCAATCATTTTTTATACATGTGATAAAAACCACCATGCGGGCGTGTTGGCAAAGATCAATAAGATAAGTTCATTAAGATCGGCCGATAAATAAGGAAGATATTCAAGAAATAGTATTGCACTGTGGCCATGTGCTTATGTCGGTTTTTCCTAATGTCAGAATCCGAGTTCAACTCCAGCAGCAGACAACTTTTTTTTAATTATGTGGCAACCTTTTTTATTCCCGCTACTCGAAGAGTATAATGGTATTATAACTTTGTGCCAACCGAAAATGTTTGTAACAGGCAGAAGGAGACATCTCCGACCCCATAAAGTATATATATTCTGAATCAGCATGAACAGCCGAGTCGATATAGCCATGTTCGTCTGTCCGTCTGTCTGTCTGTCCGTCCGTGTGAAAACCTAGATCTCAGCTATTATAAGAGCTAGAGCTACCAAATTTTGGGACAATTTGTGTTAATTCTGCACGCAGATCCAGTTTATTTTGGATTTTCGCCACGCCTCCATCCGCCCCCACAAATCGAAAAAAGTCGATTGTAGCTGCAAATATAGCTCTACAGCAATCATTTTTTATACATGTGATAAAAACCACCATGCGGGCGTGTTGGCAAAGATCAATAAGATAAGTTCAATACGATCGGCCGATAAATAAGGAAGATATTCAAGAAATAGTATTGCACTGTGGCCATGTGCTTATGTCGGTTTTTCCTAATGTCAGAACCCGAGTTCAACTCCAGCAGCAGACAACTTTTTATACCCTTGCAGAGGGTATATTAATTTTAGCCAGAAGTTTGCAACGCACCTTAGGAGACATCTCCGACCCTATAAAGTATATATATTCTGAATCAGCATCACCAGAGGAGTCGAAAAATGGATGTCCGTCTGTCCGTCCGTCAGTCCGTCCGTCCGTCCGTCTGTTGCAACGCAAACTAGTCTCTCAGTTTTTGAGCTATCTTCATGAAACTTGGCACACAAGCTTATTATTGCTGTAGGCTGTAAATAAGTCGGAACGAGCCAGATCGGACCGATATATCGTATAGCTGTCATAGAAGCTATCGGCCGATTTTTATTGTTTTTCAAGATATTGCAACAAGATTTGGCAAATCCTATTCTTATTACGTTCTTAATGTGCTGTCAAAATTGTATCAAAATCGGACCACTATAACATATAGCTGCCATAGGAACAATCGGCTGAAATCAGGGTTTTTGTATGCAAACCTGTTTTGTTTTTGGAAATACCGCACATTATCAATACTTTTTAATGTTATACAGTAACCCGCCCTTAGTTTTTCCATTTTAAATATCTCAGACGTTTATATTCTATAGCTGTTATAGGAACAATCAGTCAGTCCGTCTGTCTGTTGCAACGCAAATTAGTCCCCCAGTTATTGAGCTATCTTCAAGAAACTTTGCTCACAAGCTGCTTATTTCTGCCCTCTTTAAATAAGTCGGAACGGATCGGACTGATATATCGTATAGCTGTCATGGAGCCTATCGGCCGATTTTCGTTATATTTCAAGATATAGCTATCAGGCTTACCACATCCAAATCTAAGTGTGTCCCTAATAATAAAGTTCGAAATCGAACTTTTATAACTTATAACGATCAACGATCGGCCTAATGAAGGTTCATGTTGCAATTTTATGGAAATCTGAGTACTATTACATATAGCTGTTAAACAAAAAAATCATGTAGCTGTTATTCAAACGCATTTTTTAATGAGAACTTTCCAAATTTAGTTATATTTTATGACCAACAGATCCTTTATAACCAAAGACATTTCCTCATAACATTTTGTGTTAAGTATATAAGAAATCCAGGTATATACAAAAGCATTAAAAAGGTAGAATTATTTTTTTTCGAAGCAGGTTTTTGATTCATAGCCTTAATCAGGTAAAAATCTTGACTTCCTGTACTGTTATAATTGTTCAATAAATACCACAGAAACCAGCAGCAATGCCAAATATATTTTATATTTTGTATAACTGCAAGGGTATGAAACCTTCGGCAAGCCGAAGGTAGCCTTGCTTTCTTGTTTTAATTTTGGGAAATTTTTTTTAATGATGTGCACCGAAAATATTCATAGTGCAATTTTATTGGTCATTGCATTAGAAATGCAGTGGTCGAGTGGTGATGGTAGTTGACTGTTAAGCGAGAGGTCCGGAGTTCAACTCCTGGGTGCCGCGGCGAATTATATTTATTTTTTTTGTATCTTATATTTTTTTTTATTTTATAGTGTGTTGCAAAAGTCAAAATAAATGTTTAGTATATTTGGCCAACCAAAACTTTTGTAACACGAAAGAGACATTGAGCCGCACCACAAAAAAAAGACAAAAAAATCTAATTATATATTTTGAGATCAGTATTGTGAAGCAGCATAGTTGTATGTATAGGCATGTCCGTCTGTCCGTCATGCATAATTTATAACTGCACAAAAAAATGGAAAAAAAAAAGAAGAACGCATTGTTCAAATTTGAGCACGGAAAAAAAGAAAAAAATTTTTTTTCCGAAGAATTGTAGCGGGCAAATCATAGCTCTACTGCAATCACCTTTCCGACTTGTTTATACATGTGATAAAAACCACCATGCGGGCGTGTTGGCAAAGATCAATAAGATAAGTTCAATAAGATCGGCCGATAAATAAGGAAGATATTCAAGTAATAGTATTGCACTGTGGCCATGTGCTTATGTCGGTTTTTCCTAATGTCAGAACCCGAGTTCAACTCCAGCAGCAGACAACTTTTTTTTAATTATGTGCAACCTTTTTTATATACGCTACTCGAAGAGTATAAGGGTATTATAACTTTGTGCCAACCGAAAATGTTTGTAACAGGCAGAAGGAGACATCTCCGACCCCATAAAGTATATATATTCTGAATCAGCATGAACAGCCGAGTCGATATAGCCATGTCCGTCTGTCCGTCTGTCCGTCTGTCTGTCTGTCCGTCCGTGTGAAAACCTAGATCTCAGCTATTATAAGAGCTAGAGCTACCAAATTTGGGGACAATTTGTGTTAATTATGCACGCAGATCAAGTTTATTTTGGATTTTCGCCACGCCTCCATCCGCCCCCACAAATCGAAAAAAAGTCGATTGTAGCTGCAAATATAGCTCTACAGCAACCATTTTTTATACATGTGATAAAAACCACCATGCGGGCGTGTTGGCAAAGATCAATAAGATAAGTTCAATAAGATCGGCCGATAAATAAGGAAGATATTCAAGAAATAGTATTGCACTGTGGCCATGTGCTTATGTCGGTTTTTCCTAATGTCAGAACCCGAGTTCAACTCCAGCAGCAGACAACTTTTTTTTAATTATGTGGCAACCTTTTTTATACCCGCTACTCGAAGAGTATAAGGGTATTATAACTTTGTGCCAACCGAAAATGTTTGTAACAGGCAGAAGGAGACATCTCCGACCCCATAAAGTATATATATTCTGAATCAGCATGAACAGCCGAGTCGATATAGCCATGTCCGTCTGTCCGTCTGTCCGTCTGTCCGTCTGTCTGTCTGTCCGTCCGTGTGAAAACCTAGATCTCAGCTATTATAAGAGCTAGAGCTACCAAATTTTGGGAAAATTTGTGTTAATTCTGCACGCAGATCAAGTTTATTTTGGATTTTCGCCACGCCTCCATCCGCCCCCACAAATCGAAAAAAAGTCGATTGTAGCTGCAAATATAGCTCTACAGCAACCATTTTTTATACATGTGATAAAAACCACCATGCGGGCGTGTTGGCAAAGATCAATAAGATAAGTTCAATAAGATCGGCCGATAAATAAGGAAGATATTCAAGAAATAGTATTACACTGTGGCCATGTGCTTATGTCGGTTTTTCCTAATGTCAGAACCCGAGTTCAACTCCAGCAGCAGACAACTTTTTTTTAATTATGTGGCAACTTTTTATCTTTTTTTAATTATGTGGCAACTCTTTTTTTTAATTATGTGCACCGAAAATATTCATAGTGCAATTTTATCGGTCATTGCGTAAGAAATGCAGTGGTCGATTTGTGATGGTCGTTGACTGTTAAGCGAGAGGTCCGGAGTTCAACTCCTGGGTGCCGCGGCGACTTATATTTATTTTTTTTGTATCTTATATTTTTTTTTTATTTTATAGTGTGTTGCAAAATTCAAAATAAATTTTTAGTATATTTAAAGCCACTTAGAATCGAAAGAGACATTGTGCAGCAACACAAAAAACAAACGACAAATCTAATTAGATATGTTGAGATGTATTGTGAGGCAGCATATATGTACGTATGTATCAGCGTCTCTTTCACACATGCATAATTTATAACTGCAAAGTAATAAAAGCAAAGGGCAACATCCAATAAGAATCGAGTGGAACTTGCATAGGCAAAACAAATTAGAGACGGAAAGAAATAAAAAGCAAGAACGCATTGTTCACATTTGGCACGTGTTTTTCCGAAGAATTGTAGCGGGTATATCACAGTCGAGTCAGCTCGACTGTAGCCTTTCCGACTTGTTTTTTTTAATTATGTGGAAACTTTTTTTTAATGATGTGCACCGAAAATATTCATAGTGCAATTTTATTGGTCATTGCATTAGAAATGCAGTGGCGAGTGGTGATGGTAGTTGACTGTTAAGCGAGAGGTCCGGAGTTCAACTCCTGGGTGCCGCGGCGAATTATATTTATTTTTTTTTGTATCTTATATTTTTTTTTATTTTATAGTGTGTTGCAAAATGCAAAAAAAAAATTTAGTATATTTAAAGCCACTTAGAATCGAAAGAGACATTGAGCAGCAACACAAAAAACAAACGACAAATCTAATTAGATATGTTGAGATGTATTGTGAGGCAGCATATATGTATGTATAGGCGTCTCTTTCCCACATGCATAATTTATAACTGCAAAGTAATAAAAGCAAAGGGCAACAACCAATAAAAATCGAGTGGAACCCGCATAGGCAAAACAAATTTGAGACGGAAAGAAATAAAAAGCAAGAACGCATTGTTCACATTTGGCACGAGTTTTTCCGAAGAATTGTAGCGGGCATATCACAGTTGAGTCAGCTCGACTGTAGCCTTTCCGACTTGTTTATACATGTGATAAAAACCACCATGCGGGCGTGTTGGCAAAGATCAATAAGATAAGTTCAATAAGATCGGCCGATAAATAAGGAAGATATTCAAGAAATAGTATTGCACTGTGGCCATGTGCTTATGTCGGTTTTTCCTAATGTCAGAACCCGAGTTCAACTCCAGCAGCAGACAACTTTTTTTTTAATTATGTGGCAACCTTTTTTATACCCGCTACTCGAAGAGTATAAGGGTATTATAACTTTGTGCCAACCGAAAATGTATGTAACAGGCAGAAGGAGACATCTACGACCCCATAAAGTATATATATTCTGAATCAGCATGAACAGCCGAGTCGATATAGCCATGCCCGTCTGTCCGTCTGTCCGTCTGTCCGTCTGTCTGTCTGTCTTTCTGTCCGTCCGTGTGAAAACCTAGATCTCAGCTATTATAAGAGCTAGAGCTACCAAATTTTGGGACAATTTGTGTTAATTCTGCACGCAGATCAAGTTTATTTTGGATTTTCGCCACGCCTCCATCCGCCCCCACAAATCGAAAAAAAGTCGATTGTAGCTGCAAATATAGCTCTACAGCAACCATTTTTTATACATGTGATAAAAACCACCATGCGGGCGTGTTGGCAAAGATCAATAAGATAAGTTCAATAAGATCGGCCGATAAATAAGGAAGATATTCAAGAAATAGTATTGCACTGTGGCCATGTGCTTATGTCGGTTTTTCCTAATGTCAGAACCCGAGTTCAACTCCAGCAGCAGACAACTTTTTTTTAATTATGTGGCAACCTTTTTTATACCCGCTACTCGAAGAGTATAAGGGTATTATAACTTTGTGCCAACCGAAAATGTATGTAACAGGCAGAAGGAGACATCTCCGACCCCATAAAGTATATATATTCTGAATCAGCATGAACAGCCGAGTCGATATAGCCATGTCCGTCTGTCCGTCTGTCCGTCTGTCCGTCTGTCCGTCTGTCTGTCTGTCTGTCTGTCCGTCTGTGTGAAAACCTAGATCTCAGCTATTATAAGAGCTAGAGCTACCAAATTTTGGGACAATTTGTGTTAATTCTGCACGCAGATCAAGTTTATTTTGGATTTTCGCCACGCCTCCATCCGCCCCCACAAATCGAAAAAAGTCGATTGTAGCTGCAAATATAGCTCTACAGCAACCATTTTTTATACATGTGATAAAAACCACCATGCGGGCGTGTTGGCAAAGATCAATAAGATAAGTTCAATAAGATCGGCCGATAAATAAGGAAGATATTCAAGAAATAGTATTGCACTGTGGCCATGTGCTTATGTCGGTTTTTCCTAATGTCAGAACCCGAGTTCAACTCCAGCAGCAGACAACTTTTTTTTAATTATGTGGCAACCTTTTTTATACCCGCTACTCGAAGAGTATAAGGGTATTATAACTTTGTGCCAACCGAAAATGTTTGTAACAGGCAGAAGGAGACATCTCCGACCCCATAAAGTATATATATTCTGAATCAGCATGAACAGCCGAGTCGATATAGCCATGTCCGTCTGTCCGTCTGTCTGTCTGTCTTTCTGTCCGTCCGTGTGAAAACCTAGATCTCAGCTATTATAAGAGCTAGAGCTACCAAATTTTGGGACAATTTGTGTTAATTCTGCACGCAGATCAAGTTTATTTTGGATTTTCGCCACGCCTCCATCCGCCCCCACAAATCGAAAAAAAGTCGATTGTAGCTGCAAATATAGCTCTACAGCAACCATTTTTTATACATGTGATAAAAACCACCATGCGGGCGTGTTGGCAAAGATCAATAAGATAAGTTCAATAAGATCGGCCGATAAATAAGGAAGATATTCAAGAAATAGTATTGCACTGTGGCCATGTGCTTATGTCGGTTTTTCCTAATGTCAGAACCCGAGTTCAACTCCAGCAGCAGACAACTTTTTTTTAATTATGTGGCAACCTTTTTTTAACCCGCTACTCGAAGAGTATAAGGGTATTATAACTTTGTGCCAACCGAAAATGTATGTAACAGGCAGAAGGAGACATCTCCGACCCCATAAAGTATATATATTCTGAATCAGCATGAACAGCCGAGTCGATATAGCCATGTCCGTCTGTCCGTCTGTCCGTCTGTCCGTCTGTCCGTCTGTCCGTCTGTCTGTCTGTCTGTCTGTCCGTCTGTGTGAAAACCTAGATCTCAGCTATTATAAGAGCTAGAGCTACCAAATTTTGGGACAATTTGTGTTAATTCTGCAGGCAGATCAAGTTTATTTTGGATTTTCGCCACGCCTCCATCCGCCCCCACAAATCGAAAAAAAGTCGATTGTAGCTGCAAATATAGCTCTACAGCAACCATTTTTTATACATGTGATAAAAACCACCATGCGGGCGTGTTGGCAAAGATCAATAAGATAAGTTCAATAAGATCGGCCGATAAATAAGGAAGATATTCAAGAAATAGTATTGCACTGTGGCCATGTGCTTATGTCGGTTTTTCCTAATGTCAGAACCCGAGTTCAACTCCAGCAGCAGACAACTTTTTTTTTAATTATGTGGCAACCTTTTTTATACCCGCTACTCGAAGAGTATAAGGGTATTATAACTTTGTGCCAACCGAAAATGTTTGTAACAGGCAGAAGGAGACATCTCCGACCCCATAAAGTATATATATTCTGAATCAGCATGAACAGCCGAGTCGATATAGCCATGTCCGTCTGTCCGTCTGTCCGTTTGTCCGTCTGTCTGTCTGTCCGTCCGTGTGAAAACCTAGATCTCAGCTATTATAAGAGCTAGAGCTACCAAATTTTGGGACAATTTGTGTTAATTCTGCAGGCAGATCAAGTTTATTTTGGATTTTCGCCACGCCTCCATCCGCCCCCACAAATCGAAAAAAAGTCGATTGTAGCTGCAAATATAGCTCTACAGCAACCATTTTTTATACATGTGATAAAAACCACCATGCGGGCGTGTTGGCAAAGATCAATAAGATAAGTTCAATAAGATCGGCCGATAAATAAGGAAGATATTCAAGAAATAGTATTGCACTGTGGCCATGTGCTTATGTCGGTTTTTCCTAATGTCAGAACCCGAGTTCAACTCCAGCAGCAGACAACTTTTTTTTATTATGTGGCAACCTTTTTTTTAACCCGCTACTCGAAGAGTATAAGGGTATTATAACTTTGTGCCAACCGAAAATGTTTGTAACAGGCAGAAGGAGACATCTCCGACCCCATAAAGTATATATATTCTGAATCAGCATGAACAGCCGAGTCGATATAGCCATGTCCGTCTGTCCGTCTGTCCGTCTGTCTGTCTGTCCGTCCGTGTGAAAACCTAGATCTCAGCTATTATAAGAGCTAAAACTACCAAATTTTGGGACAATTTGTGTTAATTCTGCACGCAGATCAAGTTTATTTTGGATTTTCGCCACGCCTCCATCCGCCCCCACAAATCGAAAAAAAGTCGATTGTAGCTGCAAATATAGCTCTACAGCAACCATTTTTTATACATGTTATAAAAACCACCATGCGGGCGTGTTGGCAAAGATCAATAAGATAAGTTCAATAAGATCGGCCGATAAATAAGGAAGATATTCAAGAAATAGTATTGCACTGTGGCCATGTGCTTATGTCGGTTTTTCCTAATGTCAGAACCCGAGTTCAACTCCAGCAGCAGACAACTTTTTTTTAATTATTTGGCAACCTTTTTTATACCCGCTACTCGAAGAGTATAAGGGTATTATAACTTTGTGCCAACCGAAAATGTTTGTAACAGGCAGAAGGAGACATCTCCGACCCCATAAAGTATATATATTCTGAATCAGCATGAACAGCCGAGTCGATATAGCCATGTACGTCTGTCCGTTTGTCCGTCTGTCTGTCTGTCCGTCCGTGTGAAAACCTAGATCTCAGCTATTATAAGAGCTAGAGCTACCAAATTTTGGGACAATTTGTGTTAATTCTGCACGCAGATCAAGTTTATTTTGGATTTTCGCCACGCCTCCATCCGCCCCCACAAATCGAAAAATAAGTCGATTGTAGCTGCAAATATAGCTCTACAGCAATCATTTTTTATACATGTGATAAAAACCACCATGCGGGCGTGTTGGCAAAGATCAATAAGATAAGTTCAATAAGATCGGCCGATAAATAAGGAAGATATTCAAGAAATAGTATTGCACTGTGGCCATGTGCTTATGTCGGTTTTTCCTAATGTCAGAACCCGAGTTCAACTCCAGCAGCAGACATCTTTTTTTTAATTATGTGGCAACCTTTTTTATACCCGCTACTCGAAGAGTATAAGGGTATTATAACTTTGTGCCAACCGAAAATGTTTGTAACAGGCAGAAGGAGACATCTCCGACCCCATAAAGTATATATATTCTGAATCAGCCTGAACAGCCGAGTCGATATAGCCATGACCGTCTGTCCGTCTGTCTGTCTGTCCGTCCGTGTGAAAACCTAGATCTCAGCTATTATAAGAGCTAGAGCTACCAAATTTTGGGACAATTTGTGTTAATTCTGCAGGCAGATCAAGTTTATTTTGGATTTTCGCCACGCCTCCATCCGCCCCCACAAATCGAAAAAAAGTCGATTGTAGCTGCAAATATAGCTCTACAGCAACCATTTTTTATACATGTGATAAAAACCACCATGCGGGCGTGTTGGCAAAGATCAATAAGATAAGTTCAATAAGATCGGCCTTTAAATAAGGAAGATATTCAAGAAATAGTTTTGCACTGTGGCCATGTGCTTATGTCGGTTTTTCCTAATGTCAGAACCCGAGTTCAACTCCAGCAGCAGACAACTTTTTTTTAATTATGTGGCAACCTTTTTTATACCCGCTACTCGAAGAGTATAAGGGTATTATAACTTTGTGCCAACCGAAAATGTTTTTAACAGGCAGAAGGAGACATCTACGACCCCATAAAGTATGTATATTCTGAATCAGCATGAACAGTCTGTCCGTCTGTCTGTCTGTCCGTCCGTGTGAAAACCTAGATCTCAGCTATTATAAGAGCTAGAACTACCAAATTTTGGGACAATTTGTGTTAATTCTGCACGCAGATCAAGTTTATTTTGGATTTTCGCCACGCCTCCATCCGCCCCCCACAAATCGATAAAAAGTCGATTGTAGCTGCAAATATAGCTCTACAGCAATCATTTTTTATACATGTGATAAAAACCACCATGCGGGCGTGTTGGCAAAGATCAATAAGATAAGTTCAATAAGATCGGCCGATAAATAAGGAAGATATTCAAGAAATAGTATTGCACTGTGGCCATGTGCTTATGTCGGTTTTTCCTAATGTCAGAACCCGAGTTCAACTCCAGCAGCAGACAACTTTTTTTTAATTATGTGGCAACCTTTTTTATACCCGCTACTCGAAGAGTATAAGGGTATTATAACTTTGTGCCAACCGAAAATGTTTGTAACAGGCAGAAGGAGACATCTCCGACCCCATAAAGTATATATATTCTGAATCAGCATGAACAGCCGAGTCGATATAGCCATGTCCGTCTGTCCGTCTGTCCGTCTGTCTGTCTGTCCGTCCGTGTGAAAACCTAGATCTCAGCTATTATAAGAGCTAGAGCTACCAAATTTTGGAACAATTTGTGTTAATTCTGCACGCAGATCAAGTTTATTTTGGATTTTCGCCACGCCTCCATCCGCCCCCACAAATCGAAAAAAAGTCGATTGTAGCTGCAAATATAGCTCTACAGCAATCATTTTTTATACATGTGATAAAAACCACCATGCGGGCGTGTTGGCAAAGATCAATAAGATAAGTTCAATAAGATCGGCCGATAAATAAGGAAGATATTCAAGAAATAGTATTGCACTGTGGCCATGTGCTTATGTCGGTTTTTCCTAATGTCAGAACCCGAGTTCAACTCCAGCAGCAGACAACTTTTTTTTAATTATTTGGCAACCTTTTTTATACCCGCAACTCGAAGAGTATAAGGGTATTATAACTTTGTGCCAACCGAAAATGTTTGTAACAGGCAGAAGGAGACATCTCCGACCCCATAAAGTATATATATTCTGAATCAGCATGAACAGCCGAGTCGATATAGCCATGTCCGTCTGTCCGTCTGTCTGTCTGTCCGTCCGTCCGTGTGAAAACCTAGATCTCAGCTATTATAAGAGCTAGACCTACCAAATTTTGGGACAATTTGTGTTAATTCTGCACGCAGATCAAGTTTATTTTGGATTTTCGCCACGCCTCCATCCGCCCCCACAAATCGAAAAAAAGTCGATTGTAGCTGCAAATATAGCTCTACAGCAACCATTTTTTATACATATGATAAAAACCACCATGCGGGCGTGTTGGCAAAGATCAATAAGATAAGTTCAATAAGATCGGCCGATAAATAAGGAAGATATTCAAGAAATACTATTGCACTGTGGCCATGTGCTTATGTCGGTTTTTCCTAATGTCAGAACCCGAGTTCAACTCCAGCAGCAGACAACTTTTTTTTAATTATGTGGCAACCTTTTTTATACCCGCTACTCGAAGAGTATAAGGGTATTATAACTTTGTGCCAACCGAAAATGTTTGTAACAGGCAGAAGGAGACATCTCCGACCCCATAAAGTATATATATTCTGAATCAGCATGAACAGCCGAGTCGATATAGCCATGTCCGTCTGTCCGTCTGTCCGTCTGTCCGTTTGTCCGTCTGTCTGTCTGTCCGTCCGTGTGAAAACCTAGATCTCAGCTATTATAAGAGCTAGAGCTACCAAATTTTGGGACAATTTGTGTTAATTCTGCACGCAGATCAAGTTTATTTTGGATTTTCGCCACGCCTCCATCCGCCCCCACAAATCGAAAAATAAGTCGATTGTAGCTGCAAATATAGCTCTACAGCAATCATTTTTTATACATGTGATAAAAACCACCATGCGGGCGTGTTGGCAAAGATCAATAAGATAAGTTCAATAAGATCGGCCGATAAATAAGGAAGATATTCAAGAAATAGTATTGCACTGTGGCCATGTGCTTATGTCGGTTTTTCCTAATGTCAGAACCCGAGTTCAACTCCAGCAGCAGACAACTTTTTTTTAATTATGTGGCAACCTTTTTTATACCCGCTACTCGAAGAGTATAAGGGTATTATAACTTTGTGCCAACCGAAAATGTTTGTAACAGGCAGAAGGAGACATCTCCGACCCCATAAAGTATATATATTCTGAATCAGCCTGAACAGCCGAGTCGATATAGCCATGACCGTCTGTCCGTCTGTCTGTCTGTCCGTCCGTGTGAAAACCTAGATCTCAGCTATTATAAGAGCTAGAGCTACCAAATTTTGGGACAATTTGTGTTAATTCTGCACGCAGATCAAGTTTATTTTGGATTTTCGCCACGCCTCCATCCGCCCCCACAAATCGAAAAAAAGTCGATTGTAGCTGCAAATATAGCTCTACAGCAACCATTTTTTATACATGTGATAAAAACCACCATGCGGGCGTGTTGGCAAAGATTCAATAAGATCGGCCGATAAATAAGGAAGATATTCAAGAAATAGTTTTGCACTGTGGCCATGTGCTTATGTCGGTTTTTCCTAATGTCAGAACCCGAGTTCAACTCCAGCAGCAGACAACTTTTTTTTAATTATGTGGCAACCTATTTTATACCCGCTACTCGAAGAGTATAAGGGTATTATAACTTTGTGCCAACCGAAAATGTTTGTAACAGGCAGAAGGAGACATCTACGACCCCATAAAGTATATATATTCTGAATCAGCATGAACAGCCGAGTCGATATAGCCATGTCCGTCTGTCCGTCTGTCTGTCTGTCCGTCCGTGTGAAAACCTAGATCTCAGCTATTATAAGAGCTAGAGCTACCAAATTTTGGGACAATTTGTGTTAATTCTGCACGCAGATCAAGTTTATTTTGGATTTTCGCCACGCCTCCATCCGCCCCCACAAATCGATAAAAAGTCGATTGTAGCTGCAAATATAGCTCTACAGCAATCATTTTTTATACATGTGATAAAAACCACCATGCGGGCGTGTTGGCAAAGATCAATAAGATAAGTTCAATAAGATCGGCCGATAAATAAGGAAGATATTCAAGAAATAGTTTTGCACTGTGGCCATGTGGTTATGTCGGTTTTTCCTAATGTCAGAACCCGAGTTCAACTCCAGCAGCAGACAACTTTTTTTTAATTATGTGGCAACCTTTTTTATACCCGCTACTCGAAGAGTATAAGGGTATTATAACTTTGTGCCAACCGAAAATGTTTTTAACAGGCAGAAGGAGACATCTACGACCCCATAAAGTATATATATTCTGAATCAGCATGAACAGCCGAGTCGATATAGCCATGTCCGTCTGTCCGTCTGTCCGTCTGTCTGTCTGTCCGTCCGTGTGAAAACCTAGATCTCAGCTATTATAAGAGCTAGAGCTACCAAATTTTGGGACAATTTGTGTTAATTCTGCACGCAGATCAAGTTTATTTTGGATTTTCGCCACGCCTCCATCCGCCCCCACAAATCGATAAAAAGTCGATTGTAGCTGCAAATATAGCTCTACAGCAATCATTTTTTATACATGTGATAAAAACCACCATGCGGGCGTGTTGGCAAAGATCAATAAGATAAGTTCAATAAGATCGGCCGATAAATAAGGAAGATATTCAAGAAATAGTATTGCACTGTGGCCATGTGCTTATGTCGGTTTTTCCTAATGTCAGAACCCGAGTTCAACTCCAGCAGCAGACAACTTTTTTTTAATTATGTGGCAACCTTTTTTATACCCGCTACTCGAAGAGTATAAGGGTATTATAACTTTGTGCCAACCGAAAATGTTTGTAACAGGCAGAAGGAGACATCTCCGACCCCATAAAGTATATATATTCTGAATCAGCATGAACAGCCGAGTCGATATAGCCATGTCCGTCTGTCCGTCTGTCCGTCTGTCTGTCTGTCCGTCCGTGTGAAAACCTAGATCTCAGCTATTATAAGAGCTAGAGCTACCAAATTTTGGAACAATTTGTGTTAATTCTGCACGCAGATCAAGTTTATTTTGGATTTTCGCCACGCCTCCATCCGCCCCCACAAATCGAAAAAAAGTCGATTGTAGCTGCAAATATAGCTCTACAGCAATCATTTTTTATACATGTGATAAAAACCACCATGCGGGCGTGTTGGCAAAGATCAATAAGATAAGTTCAATAAGATCGGCCGATAAATAAGGAAGATATTCAAGAAATAGTATTGCACTGTGGCCATGTGCTTATGTCGGTTTTTCCTAATGTCAGAACCCGAGTTCAACTCCAGCAGCAGACAACTTTTTTTAATTATGTGGCAACCTTTTTTATACCCGCTACTCGAAGAGTATAAGGGTATTATAACTTTGTGCCAACCGAAAATGTTTGTAACAGGCAGAAGGAGACATCTCCGACCCCATAAAGTATATATATTCTGAATCAGCCCGAACAGCCGAGTCGATATAGCCATGACCGTCTGTCCGTCTGTCTGTCTGTCCGTCCGTGTGAAAACCTAGATCTCAGCTATTATAAGAGCTAGAGCTACCAAATTTTGGGACAATTTGTGTTAATTCTGCACGCAGATCAAGTTTATTTTGGATTTTCGCCACGCCTCCATCCGCCCCCACAAATCGAAAAAAAGTCGATTGTAGCTGCAAATATAGCTCTACAGCAACCATTTTTTATACATGTGATAAAAACCACCATGCGGGCGTGTTGGCAAAGATCAATAAGATAAGTTCAATAAGATCGGCCGATAAATAAGGAAGATATTCAAGAAATAGTATTGCACTGTGGCCATGTGCTTATGTCGGTTTTTCCTAATGTCAGAACCCGAGTTCAACTCCAGCAGCAGACAACTTTTTTTAATTATGTGGCAACCTTTTTTATACCCGCTACTCGAAGAGTATAAGGGTATTATAACTTTGTGCCAACCGATAATGTTTGTAACAGGCAGAAGGAGACATCTCCGACCCCATAAAGTATATATATTCTGAATCAGCCTGAACAGCCGAGTCGATATAGCCATGACCGTCTGTCCGTCTGTCTGTCTGTCCGTCCGTGTGAAAACCTAGATCTCAGCTATTATAAGAGCTAGAGCTACCAAATTTTGGGACAATTTGTGTTAATTCTGCACGCAGATCAAGTTTATTTTGGATTTTCGCCACGCCTCCACCCGCCCCCACAAATCGATAAAAAGTCGATTGTAGCTGCAAATATAGCTCTACAGCAATCATTTTTTATACATGTGATAAAAACCACCATGCGGGCGTGTTGGCAAAGATCAATAAAATAAGTTCAATAAGATCGGCCAATAAATAAGGAAGATATTCAAGAAATAGTATTGCACTGTGGCCATGTGCTTATGTCGGTTTTTCCTAATGTCAGAACCCGAGTTCAACTCCAGCAGCAGACAACTTTTTTTAATTATGTGGCAACCTTTTTTATACCCGCTACTCGAAGAGTATAAGGGTATTATAACTTTGTGCCAACCGAAAATGTTTGTAACAGGCAGAAGGAGACATCTCCGACCCCATAAAGTATATATATTCTGAATCAGCATGAACAGCCGAGTCGATATAGCCATGTCCGTCTGTCCGTCTGTCCGTCTGTCTGTCTGTCCGTCCGTGTGAAAACCTAGATCTCAGCTATTATAAGAGCTAGAGCTACCAAATTTTGGAACAATTTGTGTTAATTCTGCACGCAGATCAAGTTTATTTTGGATTTTCGCCACGCCTCCATCCGCCCCCACAAATCGAAAAAAAGTCGATTGTAGCTGCAAATATAGCTCTACAGCAATCATTTTTTATACATGTGATAAAAACCACCATGCGGGCGTGTTGGCAAAGATCAATAAAGATCGGCCGATAAATAAGGAAGATATTCAAGAAATAGTATTGCACTGTGGCCATGTGCTTATGTCGGTTTTTCCTAATGTCAGAACCCGAGTTCAACTCCAGCAGCAGACAACTTTTTTTAAATTATGTGGCAACCTTTTTTTTTTTAATTATGTGGCAACTTTTTTTTTAATGATGTGCACCGAAAATATTCATAGTGCAATTTTATTGGTCATTGCGTTAGAAATGCAGTGGTCGAGTGGTGATGGTAGTTGACTGTTAAGCGAGAGGTCCGGAGTTCAACTCCTGGGTGCCGCGGCGAATTATATATATTTTTTTTGTATCTTATATTTTTTTTTTTTTTATAGTGTGTTGCTAAATTCAAAATAAATTTTTAGTATATTTAAAGCCACTTAGAATCGAAAGAGACATTGAGCAGCAACACAAAAAACAAACGACAAATCTAATTAGATATGTTGAGATGTATTGTGAGGCAGCATATATGTATGTATAGGCGTCTCTTTCCCACATGCATAATTTATAATTGCAAAGTAATAACAGCAAAGGGCAACATCCAATAAAAATCGAGTGGAACCCGCATAGGCAAAACAAATTAGAGACGGAAAGAAATAAATAGCAAGAACGCATTGTTCACATTTGGCACGTGTTTTTCCGAAGAATTGTAGCGGGTATATCACAGTCGAGTCAGCTCGACTGTAGCCTTTCCGACTTGTTTTTTATTTTATAGTGTGTTGCAAAATTCAAAATAAATTTTTAGTATATTTAAAGCCACTTAGAATCGAAAGAGACATTGAGCAGCAACACAAAAAACAAACGACAAATCTAATTAGATATGTTGAGATGTATTGTGAGGCAGCATATATGTATGTATAGGCGTCTCTTTCCCACATGCATAATTTATAACTGCAAAGTAATAAAAGCAAAGGGCAACATCCAATAAAAATCGAGTGGAACCCGCATAGGCAAAACAAATTAGAGACGGAAAGAAATAAAAAGCAAAAACGCATTGTTCACATTTGGCACGTGTTTTTCCGAAGAATTGTAGCGGGTATATCACAGTCGAGTCAACTCGACTGTAGCTTTTCCGACTTGTTTTTTTTTAATTATGTGGCAACTCTTTTTTTTTAATTATGTGCACCGAAAATATTCATAGTGCAATTTTATCGGTCATTGCGTAAGAAATGCAGTGGTCGAGTGGTGATGGTAGTTGACTGTTAAGCGAGAGGTCCGGAGTTCAACTCCTGGGTGCCGCGGCGAATTATATTTATTTTTTTTGTATCTTATATTTTTTTTTTTTTTTATAGTGTGTTGCAAAATTCAAAATACATTTTTAGTATATTTAAAGCCACTTAGAATCGAAAGAGACATTGAGCAGCTACACAAAAAACAAACGACAAATCTAATTAGATATGTTGAGATGTATTGTGAGGCAGCATATATGTATGTATAGGCGTCTCTTTATCACATGCATAATTTATAACTGCAAAGTAATAAAAGCAAAGGGCAACATCCAATAAAAATCGAGTGGAACCCGCATAGGCAAAACAAATTAGAGACGGAAAGAAATAAAAAGCAAGAACGCATTGTTCACATTTGGCACGTGTTTTTCCTAAGAATTGTAGCGGGTATATCATAGTCGAGTCAATTCGACTGTAGCCTTTCCGACTTGTTTTTTTTTAATTATGTGGCAACTCTTTTTTTTTAATTATGTGCACCGAAAATATTCATAGTACAATTTTATCGGTCATTGCGTAAGAAATGCAGTGGTCGAGTGGTGATGGTAGTTGACTGTTAAGCGAGAGGTCCGGAGTTCAACTCCTGGGTGTGCACGGCGACTTATATTTATTTTTTTTTGTATCTTATATTCTTTTTATACCCTTGCAGAGGGTATATTAATTTTAGCCAGAAGTTTGTAACGCACCTTAGGAGACATCTCCGACCCTGAATCAGCATCACCAGAGGAGTCGAAAAATGGATGTCCGTCTGTCCGTCCGTCCGTCCGTCCGTCCGTCTGTTGCAACGCAAACTAGTCTCTCAGTTTTTGAGCTATCTTCATGAAACTTGGCATACAAGCTTATTATTGCTGTAGGCTGTAAATAAGTCGGAACGAGCCAGATCGGACCGATATATCGTATAGGCACACAAGCTTATTATTGCTGTAGGCTGTAAATAAGTCGGAACGAGATCGGACCGATATATCGTATAGCTGTCATAGAAGCTATCGGCCGATTTTTGTTGTTTTTCAAGATATTGCAACAAGATATGGCAAATCCTATTCTTATTACGTTCTTTATGTGCTGTCAAAATTGTATCAAAATCGGATCAATTTAACATATAGCTGCCATAGGAACAATCGGCTGAAATCAGGGTTTTTGTATGCAAACCTGTTTTGTTTTTGGAAATACCGCACATTATCAATACTTTTTAATGTTATACAGTAACCTGCCCTTAGTTTTTCCATTTAAATATCTCAGACGTTTATATTATATAGCTGCTATTGGAACAATCAGTCAGTCCGTCTGTCTGTTGCAACGCAAATTAGTCCCCCAGTTATTGAGCTATCTTCATGAAACTTTGCTCACAAGCTTCTTATTTCTGCCCTCTTTAAATAAGTCGGAACGGGCCAGATCGGACTGATATATCGTATAGCTGTCATGGAGCCTATCGGCCGATTTTCGTTATATTTCAAGATATAGCTATCAGGCTTACCACATCCAAATCTAAGTGTGTTCCTAATAATAAAGTTCGAAATCGAACTTTTATAACTTATAACGATCAACGATCGGTCTAATGAAGGTTCATGTTGCAATTTTATGGAAACCTGAGTACTATTACATGTTGCTGTTAAACAAAAAATCATATAGCTGTCAAACGTATTTTTGAATAAGAACTTTCCAAATTTAGATTTTATGACCTCACATCCTTTACAACACAAAGACATTTCCTCATAACATTTTGTGTTAAGTATATAAGAAATCCAGGTATATACAAAAGCATTAAAAGGTAGAATTATTTTTTTTTAAGCAGGTGTTTGATTCATAGCCTTAATCAGGTAAAAATCTCGACTTCCTGTACTGTTATAATTGTTCAATAAATACCACAGAAACCAGCAGCAATCCAAATATATTTTATATTTTGTATAACTGCAAGGGTAGCCTTGCTTTCTTGTTTTATTTTATAGTGTGTTGCAAAATTCAAAATAAATTTTTAGTATATTTAAAGCCACTTAGAATCGAAAGAGTCATTGAGCAGCAACACAAAAAACAAACGACAAATCTAATTAGATATGTTGAGATGTAGTGTGAGGCAGCATATAAGTTAACAACAAAAATGTTAAAATCCAGAACATCGAACCCAATAAGCAAGCTTCAATCTTCAAGCTCAGCGTCTGCATAATTTCTTGCACACGCCGAGTTGTTTCCTGCACACGTCGAGCTGCCACGTAGAATTCGAAGAATCTGTTTGGCAACAACTTCCGCTCCCAGCAATGCAAGTGATTCCAAGAAGACTGCACCGATTCGACCAACAAAACATCAGCCAATGTCGTGGCCTATTGGAAGCTACGGAGCCGACGCCGATCCTCTGCCACCAAGGGCAGCGCAGCTCACAGCCAAAGACTCACAGCTTGTTGGGGACAGCTTAGGGTAATTTAGTTGCAAATTGGATTTAGACAAATAAAGTCGTTCTTAACTGAACTCCAATTCTTTTATTTTTTACCTTGCTACCAGCAAAATAATTAACTGGCGCCCGAGCAGGGACCGGTACGCGTACGATACAACAAAACGCTTTGTAAGTTCGCGACTAGCAATAACATTTGCGGCAACCAGTCAAAACGCGAGTGGCAAGAACGCGTAACTCACGAAAAATAAACATCTTTCGTTCGTTCAAATCCACTCTGGCAAATTGAACTTAACTTGTTCATTTGCTCATCGGTGGACTCCAAGGACTGAAGGCAGGGCTACAGACCACCCCTCAACCCTGTACGCATCGCTGGATCCCAAGTAGTCTTCGTTGGACAAAAAGGATGAAATCCGGATCGTCGGAGGGAGGAGCCACATCAATAAGAATACCCATAGTACTGTAAGCTTAACCAACCAAAATTTAAGAAACAAAACTAACAAACAAATCGAAAAACCTATAGACTTAAGTAATATCGAATCAAATACCGTAAAACGATAAAGCAAACAAAAAGATCACAAAAGTGATATAACTAATTCCAACTTTACGACTCCCAAGGGACCCTCTAAAGTACAAGGAAAAAACCAGCCACTGGTTATAAAATTTATAAAAGACACAAAAACATATTATTTTTAAGAAAATACAAGGTCTTACTAACTCAACTCAAACATAATTAGAAATAAGCTCCATCATTTGCTCCCTTGATCTTATTTAAACTCGACCATTCTTAGCTCGGTTTCACTTAGTGTTTTATGGCTAACGTGAACAACCTGATAAGACCCTCGATACTTAGTGCTGAAGCGGCTAGACAACGCGTTAGACAAGAAGAACAAGAACTCAATAGAAACATGGTTGAAAATGTAGACAGAGCTGCATTAGCAGCTACAATTCGCGTAATTTTAGCTCAACAGTTACCAAGTCTATTGAGACGCCACAATTCTTCGGAAGAATTCGCGAACATAACAGACCAGGTAATTGCCCCAGAGCATGCAGGGAACTTAGGTGATTTAGACAGAGTGCCGGATATAGTAAAAACTATCCGAGACTTTTCAGGTGATCCGTCCGAATTTAGCTCATGGAAGAAAGGAGTAGACCGCATTTTAGAAGCGTACAGTGCTTTCCAGGGTACTCCAAAATACTATGGTATTTTACATACCATACGTAATAAGATTGTAGGACCCGCCGACATGGCACTAGAATCTTACAATACCCCATTGAACTGGTTAGCGATTTCGAAATGTCTGGCTCTGCATTATGTTGACAAGCGCGACATTAACACATTAGAATACCAAATGACAATGCTTATACAGAGTGCTAACCAATCTGTGGAATAATTCCATCAAAAGGTTTACAAGCACTTATACCTAATCCTAAACAAGATCGGTTGTATGGGGTTAGGAAGAGAAGCGGAACTGTTAATGTTGAAAATGTATAGAGATAAGGCTCTAGACACCTTCGTACGAGGGTTACAAGGCCTCGCCTACTGGGTATTAAAGAACCAGTAGACTTACCCTCGGCATTACACCTTTGCCTCAAGTTAGAAAATCAGAACTTCAGGGCAAAACATGCAATAAACATGGGACAGACAAGACAGTTTAGGAACCAGACTTTAAAGCCTTCACCACAGCCAGTAGCTGCACCTCCACCTTTACAGTATAGGCGATTCCCGCCACAACAGTCAGCGCCACCCAGGCCACAGGCCACAAAAACCACTGCCTCGTCCAGAACCTATGGATGTGGATCCCAGTGTTCAGACTAGAATGGTGAACTATATGAACAGACCTCACTTTGAACCAGGTAAAAGACCACCAGGTCCAATACCAGATGGGATGAAGCGACAAAGGAACTTTAACATACAGACTACAACAGAAGAAAACGAAACGCGACCCACTGAAACTCCATTGACAACGACGGACTATGAACAAGCTATGGCAGAGTACGAGGACCACAACAACCTTGGCGTCAACCTGGACGACTACGTAGTTCAGAAAGACGAAGCGGACGCTGACAATAACACTTACGACTACTACGACGACGCTGGGTTGAATTTTTTAGAATAAAAAATTCCTCTTTTCCATATTTCGTATGCAAGTTTAGGAATGGCAAATTTATTAGAATATTTATAGACACCGGTTCAAACTGAAATTATATCCAACATAAATTCGTCAATAACCCTATACAAAATAAATCACCTTTCAATGCTGTCTCAGTAGGCGGCAGCACAGTAATTACGCACCATAAGGTAGCGAACCTTTTTAATATTCAGGATGTTGAAGTAAAGTTTTTCCTGTTGCCCACATTGAAATCTTTCGATGCTATTTTGAGCAATGATAGTTTAAAAGAATTAGGGGCAGTAATAAAAATCAGCAAAAATATTATGATATTAAAGAACGGTGTCTCGATCCCCATAAAAGAAAAAAACATTCGAAGCAGTCAACACAATTATTCCGAGAACATCCCACTTGTCCGACAAACAAAAAACCAAGCTTGGCGAATTACTCAAGTCATTTCCAGACTTGTTCGCAGACCCAAACCAGAAACTGACCTACACAACAAATGTGAAGGCAACGATCCGAACCTCGTCCGATACTCCGGTTTACTCTAAATTCTATCAGTATCCAATGACACTGAAAGATGAGGTAAACAAACAGATAAAAGAACTTTTAGAAGATGGTATAATTCGACCTTCTAGGTCCCCGTACAATTCAGCAGTGTGGATTGTACCTAAAAAGGCAGACGCTTCAGGCGGAAAAAAATATCGAATGGTTATTAGCTATCGTAAACTTAATAAAATAACCATTGCAGATAAATACCCTATTCCCGAAATAAATGAGGTACTTACCCAATTAGGAGACAATAAAGTATTTTCTGTTTTAGATCTAAAAAGTGGTTTCCATCAAATCTCGTTAAAAAATAGTGACATAGAAAAGACCGCCTTCTCCGTAAACAACGGAAAATATGAGTTTACACGACTCCCATTTGGTCTTAAGAATGCACCCTCAATTTTCCAACGTGCATTAGATGACATACTTCGAGAACATATTGGAAAAATATGTTTTATTTACATAGACGATATCATCATATTTAGCAAAGATGATGATACGCATATTGAGAACTTGGCTAAAATTTTTCAAACTTTACAGAACGCTAACATGAAATGTCAGCTAGACAAATGTGAGTTCATGAAAAATAAAGTCGAATTCCTTGGATTTGTTGTCTCCGATAGGGGAATAGAAACATATCCGAGTAAAGTGGCAGCGATAGCGAATTATCACTGCTCTACAACTTTGAGGGATCTAAGATCCTTCCTAGGGCTTTCCGGCTACTATAGAAGGTTTATACAAAATTATGCCAAATTGGCTAAACCCCTAACTTCACTTTTAAGAGGGGAAGATGGACACGTGTCCAAAAGAATGTCATCCAAAAAGATAATTTCACTAGACAATGAAGCTCTAGAATCTTTTAAAAAGCTTAAAAGTAACCTAGTGTCAAAAGAAATAATTCTCCGTTACCCAGATTTCAACAAGGAGTTCCATTTAACTACTGATGCTTCAAATTTCGCGATCGGCGCAGTTCTATCGCAAGACAACCACCCTATATCATTTCTTTCTAGAACACTTTCCAAAGCCGAAGAGAACTATGCGGCGAACGAAAAAAAAATGTTAGCCATAATTTGGGCACTCAAAGCCCTCAAAAATTACCTGTACGGTAAAGCAAAGGTTAAGATCTTTACAGATAATCAACCTTTAACACATTCTCTGAGTAGCTGGAATGGAAACGCCAGAATCAAGAGATGGAAGGCTTATTTAGAGGAATATGATTATGAAATATTCTATAAACCGGGAAAGGAAAATGTTTTTGCAGACGCGCTCTCAAGAATACCTTTAGAGCAAATTAACTCCGTTGCCTCTACACAACATAGCGCTGAAAGTTCTAGCCATGACCTAATCCCTAGCGTCGAAGCCCCAATAAATGTTTTCAAAAATCAAATATTCTTTTATAAATCAGATAAATACAATTACAAGTTCACCATCCCATTTCCTACTTTCCATAGATATGAAATATACCGACATGAATACACTACGGACAATATAATAACAGACTTAAAAAAAAACCTCAACCCTTCCATAATTAACGGCATTCACACGACTGAAGACATAATGGGAAAAATACAGACAACCTACCGAAGTCACTTTAAAGGAATCAAAACTCGATTCACCCAATCCAGGGTAGAAGACTTGACAGACGAAACTGAACAGGAAGAAAGAATTCTTCAAATACATAGGAGAGCACATCGAAACGCTCTAGAAAATCAAAAGCAACTAGCAGAAACCTATTATTTTCCAAGAATGAAGCAAAAAATTATACATTTAGTTAAGCAATGCAAAGTTTGCAAATAAGCTAAATATGACAGACACCCCCCAAATCCGGAAATTCAAGAAACTCCTATTCCAGAATACCCCGGTCACATATTGCACATTGACATTTATTCTACAGAACGACACTTAGTACTCACTGCAATAGATAAGTTTTCTAAATTAGCACAAGCACGAATTATAAATTCAAAAGCGATAGAAGATATCAGAACCCCTTTGCGTGACATTATATTTTATTTCGGAGTCCCAAAACATATCGTTATGGACAACGAAAAAGCTTTCAATTCCCAATCAATTAAGTTCATGCTGGAACAGCTACAGATAGAAGTTTATACTGCCCCACCATACAAAAGTACCGTTAACGGTCAGATAGAACGCTTCCACTCAACACTTTCAGAAATAATGAGATGCCTCAAGAAAGAGGGGACAGAGAGGAATTTCAAGGAACTTTTAGAAAGGGCAGTTTACGAGTACAATTACATTTTTCATTCCGTTACAAAGAAACGACCACTAGAAGTATTCTTCGGCAGGAGAGTGACAACAGACCCAGACCAATACGAAACGGCTAGACACGATAACATTGAAAGACTTAAAAATAAACACGAAAACGGACCGGACAAACCATAATAAGAATAAAAAGGAAATACGTAATTGGCTGATGGAGAAGAAATATTCGTAAGAAAAACACTAGATTAGGTTCCAAGCTTTCCCCAAGATATAGGAAGGAAATAGTTAAGGAAAACAAGCACACCACAGTAACAACAGAATCGGGAAAAACAATGAACAAGGGGATCGGAAAGCTACAAACTTCAACGACCAAACTTATACACCTCATTAACCTCGACCAAATCCAAACCGCTTTAGACATTTTACATGAACATACGGAAAACAGCCTTAAACGCAGTCCATTATACGCTACTCTTCACCATGAGATAAACACAACTATTCACACATTCCGAACAATCACAGCCTTTCCCAAAACTCGAAAAACTAGGTCCTTAAATTGGCTAGGGTCAGGATGGAAGTACATAGCGGGTAGTCCAGATCCTATGGATGTGGATCCCAGTGTTCAGACTAGAATGGTGAACTATATGAACAGACCTCACTTTGAACCAGGTAAAAGACCACCAGGTCCAATACCAGATGGGATGAAGCGACAAAGGAACTTTAACATACAGACTACAACAGAAGAAAACGAAACGCGACCCACTGAAACTCCATTGACAACGACGGACTATGAACAAGCTATGGCAGAGTACGAGGACCACAACAACCTTGGCGTCAACCTGGACGACTACGTAGTTCAGAAAGACGAAGCGGACGCTGACAATAACACTTACGACTACTACGACGACGCTGGGTTGAATTTTTTAGAATAAAAAAATCCTCTTTTCCATATTTCGTATGCAAGTTTAGGAATGGCAAATTTATTAGAATATTTATAGACACCGGTTCAAACTGAAATTATATCCAACATAAATTCGTCAATAACCCTATACAAAATAAATCACCTTTCAATGCTGTCTCAGTAGGCGGCAGCACAGTAATTACGCACCATAAGGTAGCGAACCTTTTTAATATTCAGGATGTTGAAGTAAAGTTTTTCCTGTTGCCCACATTGAAATCTTTCGATGCTATTTTGAGCAATGATAGTTTAAAAGAATTAGGGGCAGTAATAAAAATCAGCAAAAATATTATGATATTAAAGAACGGTGTCTCGATCCCCATAAAAGAAAAAACATTCGAAGCAGTCAACACAATTATTCCGAGAACATCCCACTTGTCCGACAAACAAAAAACCAAGCTTGGCGAATTACTCAAGTCATTTCCAGACTTGTTCGCAGACCCAAACCAGAAACTGACCTACACAACAAATGTGAAGGCAACGATCCGAACCTCGTCCGATACTCCGGTTTACTCTAAATTCTATCAGTATCCAATGACACTGAAAGATGAGGTAAACAAACAGATAAAAAAGAACTTTTAGAAGATGGTATAATTCGACCTTCTAGGTCCCCGTACAATTCAGCAGTGTGGATTGTACCTAAAAGAAGGAGACGCTTCAGGCGGAAAAAAATATCGAATGGTTATTAGCTATCGTAAACTTAATAAAATAACCATTGCAGATAAATACCCTATTCCCGAAATAAATGAGGTACTTACCCAATTAGGAGACAATAAAGTATTTTCTGTTTTAGATCTAAAAAGTGGTTTCCATCAAATCTCGTTAAAAAATAGTGACATAGAAAAGACCGCCTTCTCCGTAAACAACGGAAAATATGAGTTTACACGACTCCCATTTGGTCTTAAGAATGCACCCTCAATTTTCCAACGTGCATTAGATGACATACTTCGAGAACATATTGGAAAAATATGTTTTATTTACATAGACGATATCATCATATTTAGCAAAGATGATGATACGCATATTGAGAACTTGGCTAAAATTTTTCAAACTTTACAGAACGCTAACATGAAATGTCAGCTAGACAAATGTGAGTTCATGAAAAATAAAGTCGAATTCCTTGGATTTGTTGTCTCCGATAGGGGAATAGAAACATATCCGAGTAAAGTGGCAGCGATAGCGAATTATCACTGCTCTACAACTTTGAGGGATCTAAGATCCTTCCTAGGGCTTTCCGGCTACTATAGAAGGTTTATACAAAATTATGCCAAATTGGCTAAACCCCTAACTTCACTTTTAAGAGGGGAAGATGGACACGTGTCCAAAAGAATGTCATCCAAAAAGATAATTTCACTAGACAATGAAGCTCTAGAATCTTTTAAAAAGCTTAAAAGTAACCTAGTGTCAAAAGAAATAATTCTCCGTTACCCAGATTTCAACAAGGAGTTCCATTTAACTACTGATGCTTCAAATTTCGCGATCGGCGCAGTTCTATCGCAAGACAACCACCCTATATCATTTCTTTCTAGAACACTTTCCAAAGCCGAAGAGAACTATGCGGCGAACGAAAAAAAAATGTTAGCCATAATTTGGGCACTCAAAGCCCTCAAAAATTACCTGTACGGTAAAGCAAAGGTTAAGATCTTTACAGATAATCAACCTTTAACACATTCTCTGAGTAGCTGGAATGGAAACGCCAGAATCAAGAGATGGAAGGCTTATTTAGAGGAATATGATTATGAAATATTCTATAAACCGGGAAAGGAAAATGTTTTTGCAGACGCGCTCTCAAGAATACCTTTAGAGCAAATTAACTCCGTTGCCTCTACACAACATAGCGCTGAAAGTTCTAGCCATGACCTAATCCCTAGCGTCGAAGCCCCAATAAATGTTTTCAAAAATCAAATATTCTTTTATAAATCAGATAAATACAATTACAAGTTCACCATCCCATTTCCTACTTTCCATAGATATGAAATATACCGACATGAATACACTACGGACAATATAATAACAGACTTAAAAAAAAAACTCAACCCTTCCATAATTAACGGCATTCACACGACTGAAGACATAATGGGAAAAATACAGACAACCTACCGAAGTCACTTTAAAGGAATCAAAACTCGATTCACCCAATCCAGGGTAGAAGACTTGACAGACGAAACTGAACAGGAAGAAAGAATTCTTCAAATACATAGGAGAGCACATCGAAACGCTCTAGAAAATCAAAAGCAACTAGCAGAAACCTATTATTTTCCAAGAATGAAGCAAAAAATTATACATTTAGTTAAGCAATGCAAAGTTTGCAAATAAGCTAAATATGACAGACACCCCCCAAATCCGGAAATTCAAGAAACTCCTATTCCAGAATACCCCGGTCACATATTGCACATTGACATTTATTCTACAGAACGACACTTAGTACTCACTGCAATAGATAAGTTTTCTAAATTAGCACAAGCACGAATTATAAATTCAAAAGCGATAGAAGATATCAGAACCCCTTTGCGTGACATTATATTTTATTTCGGAGTCCCAAAACATATCGTTATGGACAACGAAAAAGCTTTCAATTCCCAATCAATTAAGTTCATGCTGGAACAGCTACAGATAGAAGTTTATACTGCCCCACCATACAAAAGTACCGTTAACGGTCAGATAGAACGCTTCCACTCAACACTTTCAGAAATAATGAGATGCCTCAAGAAAGAGGGGACAGAGAGGAATTTCAAGGAACTTTTAGAAAGGGCAGTTTACGAGTACAATTACATTTTTCATTCCGTTACAAAGAAACGACCACTAGAAGTATTCTTCGGCAGGAGAGTGACAACAGACCCAGACCAATACGAAACGGCTAGACACGATAACATTGAAAGACTTAAAAATAAACAGAAAACGGACCGGACAAACCATAATAAGAATAAAAAGGAAATACGTAATTGGCTGATGGAGAAGAAATATTCGTAAGAAAAAACACTAGATTAGGTTCCAAGCTTTCCCCAAGATATAGGAAGGAAATAGTTAAGGAAAACAAGCACACCACAGTAACAACAGAATCGGGAAAAACAATGAACAAGGGGATCGGAAAGCTACAAACTTCAACGACCAAACTTATACACCTCATTAACCTCGACCAAATCCAAACCGCTTTAGACATTTTACATGAACATACGGAAAACAGCCTTAAACGCAGTCCATTATACGCTACTCTTCACCATGAGATAAACACAACTATTCACACATTCCGAACAATCACAGCCTTTCCCAAAACTCGAAAAACTAGGTCCTTAAATTGGCTAGGGTCAGGATGGAAGTACATAGCGGGTAGTCCAGATCATGATGACCTAATTACGATAGAGCAGAATTTAGATAAACTTATTGACAACAATAACCAACAGGTCATTGTTAACAAGCAGTTAGAAGAAAGAATAAATAAACTAACTTCAGTATCCAACGCTCTCAGCAATTCTATTCAAAAAAGCAGTTCAGTAAGTATCGAGATGGCTATTAGTTTGCACAATCAGATTCGCCTTTTAAAAGAAGAAATAATTAACAGTAAATATGCCATTCAATGGGCAAGATTAAACGTAGTTAACACACTTGTATTAAATTAAGATGAGTTAATTGAAATCGAGAAAATTTTTAAAAGAAATAATATGCCAACCCTATCAATGGAAGAAATAATTGAGTTTTCCGATGTGTCAATTCTACATAATAAAACAACACTTCTGTATATTGTAAAAGTTCCAAACTTAGAAGAAATACAATACCAAGACCTTATTATAAAACCTATTGTAAAAAACAATTCAATTATACACTTAAACTTTCAAGAAATCTTTGTTTTCAAAAACCTTACCTATGGCTTTCCCCAAACTTGTAAAACTGTAGAATATATAAAAATATGCGATAAGAAAAAATTGTTAATATAAGTAATTCAAAATGTATACCAAAGCTAGTTCAGGGACAGAAAGCGCTGTGTAGTTTTAGCAATGCCGACCATGTACCCAAAATAGAAGAAGTCGACGATGGAATCATCCTACTAAACGACTACGATGGAAACGTAACCTGGAACAACACAGAACTTCACCTAGAGGGCACCTATCTGGTTCAACTGTCAAATGACTCGATGATTATCGACAACCAGCAGTTCAGCAACTTGGAACTTACAGTCTTGACCCCTGGAGCTCCTCTTGTGCAGTTTACGGCTGAGGAAAAAGAAAGATTTAAGGTTCTATCTCTTGAAGCATTGGAAGCATTGCACAAAAACAACACTGGACAGCTGATGCACATAAGAACCCATTCAACGGTCAACAGCATTACTTTACTAACGCTCTTTGGGATTATTCTGGTTCTTATCCTGGGTTTGCACATCTATAGCCAACGGCAGAAGAGCATAACCCTGCAACTAGGTCCCACGCCTGGAATGGAAGCGAAAGTCACCGCGATTATCGCACCTACAACCTGCGAGCAATGTTCGACTGAGGCACAGCACCAGCTACCTCAGTTCAACAACATTCCATACTTCTAGAGACAGCTTGAGGACAAGCATAAATTGGAGGGGGAAGAGTTAAAAACAAAAATGTAAAAATCCAGAACGTGCATTAGATGACATACTTCGAGAACATATTGGAAAAATATGTTTTATTTACATAGACGATATCATCATATTTAGCAAAGATGATGATACGCATATTGAGAACTTGGCTAAAATTTTTCAAACTTTACAGAACGCTAACATGAAATGTCAGCTAGACAAATGTGAGTTCATGAAAAATAAAGTCGAATTCCTTGGATTTGTTGTCTCCGATAGGGGAATAGAAACATATCCGAGTAAAGTGGCAGCGATAGCGAATTATCACTGCCCTACAACTTTGAGGGATCTAAGATCCTTCCTAGGGCTTTCCGGCTACTATAGAAGGTTTATACAAAATTATGCCAAATTGGCTAAACCCCTAACTTCACTTTTAAGAGGGGAAGATGGACACGTGTCCAAAAGAATGTCATCCAAAAAGATAATTTCACTAGACAATGAAGCTCTAGAATCTTTTAAAAAGCTTAAAAGTAACCTAGTGTCAAAAGAAATAATTCTCCGTTACCCAGATTTCAACAAGGAGTTCCATTTAACTACTGATGCTTCAAATTTCGCGATCGGCGCAGTTCTATCGCAAGACAACCACCCTATATCATTTCTTTCTAGAACACTTTCCAAAGCCGAAGAGAACTATGCGGCGAACGAAAAAAAAATGTTAGCCATAATTTGGGCACTCAAAGCCCTCAAAAATTACCTGTACGGTAAAGCAAAGGTTAAGATCTTTACAGATAATCAACCTTTAACACATTCTCTGAGTAGCTGGAATGGAAACGCCAGAATCAAGAGATGGAAGGCTTATTTAGAGGAATATGATTATGAAATATTCTATAAACCGGGAAAGGAAAATGTTTTTGCAGACGCGCTCTCAAGAATACCTTTAGAGCAAATTAACTCCGTTGCCTCTACACAACATAGCGCTGAAAGTTCTAGCCATGACCTAATCCCTAGCGTCGAAGCCCCAATAAATGTTTTCAAAAATCAAATATTCTTTTATAAATCAGATAAATACAATTACAAGTTCACCATCCCATTTCCTACTTTCCATAGATATGAAATATACCGACATGAATACACTACGGACAATATAATAACAGACTTAAAAAAAAAACCTCAACCCTTCCATAATTAACGGCATTCACACGACTGAAGACATAATGGGAAAAATACAGACAACCTACCGAAGTCACTTTAAAGGAATCAAAACTCGATTCACCCAATCGAGGTAGAAGACTTGACAGACGAAACTGAACAGGAAGAAAGAATTCTTCAAATACATAGGAGAGCACATCGAAACGCTCTAGAAAATCAAAAGCAACTAGCAGAAACCTATTATTTTCCAAGAATGAAGCAAAAAATTATACATTTAGTTAAGCAATGCAAAGTTTGCAAATAAGCTAAATATGACAGACACCCCCCAAATCCGGAAATTCAAGAAACTCCTATTCCAGAATACCCCGGTCACATATTGCACATTGACATTTATTCTACAGAACGACACTTAGTACTCACTGCAATAGATAAGTTTTCTAAATTAGCACAAGCACAATTATAAATTCAAAAGCGATAGAAGATATCAGAACCCCTTTGCGTGACATTATATTTTATTTCGGAGTCCCAAAACATATCGTTATGGACAACGAAAAAGCTTTCAATTCCCAATCAATTAAGTTCATGCTGGAACAGCTACAGATAGAAGTTTATACTGCCCCACCATACAAAAGTACCGTTAACGGTCAGATAGAACGCTTCCACTCAACACTTTCAGAAATAATGAGATGCCTCAAGAAAGAGGGGACAGAGAGGAATTTCAAGGAACTTTTAGAAAGGGCAGTTTACGAGTACAATTACATTTTTCATTCCGTTACAAAGAAACGACCACTAGAAGTATTCTTCGGCAGGAGAGTGACAACAGACCCAGACCAATACGAAACGGCTAGACACGATAACATTGAAAGACTTAAAAATAAACAGAAAACGGACCGGACAAACCATAATAAGAATAAAAAGGAAATACGTAATTGGCTGATGGAGAAGAAATATTCGTAAGAAAAAACACTAGATTAGGTTCCAAGCTTTCCCCAAGATATAGGAAGGAAATAGTTAAGGAAAACAAGCACACCACAGTAACAACAGAATCGGGAAAAACAATGAACAAGGGGATCGGAAAGCTACAAACTTCAACGACCAAACTTATACACCTCATTAACCTCGACCAAATCCAAACCGCTTTAGACATTTTACATGAACATACGGAAAACAGCCTTAAACGCAGTCCATTATACGCTACTCTTCACCATGAGATAAACACAACTATTCACACATTCCGAACAATCACAGCCTTTCCCAAAACTCGAAAAACTAGGTCCTTAAATTGGCTAGGGTCAGGATGGAAGTACATAGCGGGTAGTCCAGATCATGATGACCTAATTACGATAGAGCAGAATTTAGATAAACTTATTGACAACAATAACCAACAGGTCATTGTTAACAAGCAGTTAGAAGAAAGAATAAATAAACTAACTTCAGTATCCAACGCTCTCAGCAATTCTATTCAAAAAAGCAGTTCAGTAAGTATCGAGATGGCTATTAGTTTGCACAATCAGATTCGCCTTTTAAAAGAAGAAATAATTAACAGTAAATATGCCATTCAATGGGCAAGATTAAACGTAGTTAACACACTTGTATTAAATTAAGATGAGTTAATTGAAATCGAGAAAATTTTTAAAAGAAATAATATGCCAACCCTATCAATGGAAGAAATAATTGAGTTTTCCGATGTGTCAATTCTACATAATAAAACAACACTTCTGTATATTGTAAAAGTTCCAAACTTAGAAGAAATACAATACCAAGACCTTATTATAAAACCTATTGTAAAAAACAATTCAATTATACACTTAAACTTTCAAGAAATCTTTGTTTTCAAAAACCTTACCTATGGCTTTCCCCAAACTTGTAAAACTGTAGAATATATAAAAATATGCGATAAGAAAAAATTGTTAATATAAGTAATTCAAAATGTATACCAAAGCTAGTTCAGGGACAGAAAGCGCTGTGTAGTTTTAGCAATGCCGACCATGTACCCAAAATAGAAGAAGTCGACGATGGAATCATCCTACTAAACGACTACGATGGAAACGTAACCTGGAACAACACAGAACTTCACCTAGAGGGCACCTATCTGGTTCAACTGTCAAATGACTCGATGATTATCGACAACCAGCAGTTCAGCAACTTGGAACTTACAGTCTTGACCCCTGGAGCTCCTCTTGTGCAGTTTACGGCTGAGGAAAAAGAAAGATTTAAGGTTCTATCTCTTGAAGCATTGGAAGCATTGCACAAAAACAACACTGGACAGCTGATGCACATAAGAACCCATTCAACGGTCAACAGCATTACTTTACTAACGCTCTTTGGGATTATTCTGGTTCTTATCCTGGGTTTGCACATCTATAGCCAACGGCAGAAGAGCATAACCCTGCAACTAGGTCCCACGCCTGGAATGGAAGCGAAAGTCACCGCGATTATCGCACCTACAACCTGCGAGCAATGTTCGACTGAGGCACAGCACCAGCTACCTCAGTTCAACAACATTCCATACTTCTAGAGACAGCTTGAGGACAAGCATAAATTGGAGGGGGAAGAGTTAAAAACAAAAATGTAAAAATCCAGAACAACGAACCCAATAAGCAAGCTTCAATCTGCAAGCTCAGCGTCTGCATAATTTCCTGCACACGTCGAATTGTTTCCTGCACACGCCGAGCTGCCACGTAGAATTCGAAGAATCTGTTTGGCAACAACTTCCGCTCCCACCAATGCAAGTGATTCCAAAAAGACTGCACCGATTCGACCAACAAAACATCAGCCGATGTCGTAGCCTATTGGAAGCTACGGAGCCGATGCCGATCCTCTGCCACCAAGGGCAGCGCAGCTCACAGCCAAAGACTCACAGCTTGTTAGGGACAGCTTAGGGTAATTAAGTTGCAAATTGGATTTAGACAAATAAAGTCGTTCTTAACTGAACTCCAATTCTTTTATTTTTTACCTTGCTACCAGCAAAGTAATTAACTTATATGTATGTATGTATAGGCGTCTCTGACACACATTCATAATTTATAACTGCAAAGTAATAAAAGCAAAGGGCAACATCCAATAAGAATCAAGTGGAACTTGCATAGGCAAAGCAAATTAGAGACGGAAAGAAATAAAAAGCAAGAACGCATTGTTCACATTTGGCACGTGTTTTTCCGAAGAATTGTAGCGGGTATATCACAGTCGAGTCAGCTCGACTGTAGCCTTTCCGACTTGTTTAATTTTCGCCTTACGAGGCCTTTACTGGGATGTAAATTTAAGATTTTCTTCCTATGGCAGTAGACTTCTTCTACTTAACTTACCTTCTCTATCTAATCGTATATCCATGCTGGGTGTAGTATTTATTAATAACCTCATCCAAGGTGACATTGACAGTGTTTACCTGGTTAGCCAGCTACACTTTTCTGTCCCTTGTCCTCTTCATGTTTGCATGCCCGCGTTCTCTATTTCGCGCTTCGAGTCGTACGTCAGGTGACTGTGTCCCTCAGTCGGTTGGGTGAAAGGTGGACATTCATTGTGTCTGGGATCCACGGGTTACAAGCATCGGCTTTGGTTTGAATGGACCACTTGATTATACATTCATTGTTCCAACGTGAAAAAAAGTGTATAAGCATAAGACTGGATGCATGTATGTGCATAGCCCTAATTGTTTTTCCTCTTGTTTAAATTTAGGTGCATATGTGCTTAGCGTATTATAAAGTGGACATTGATGTGTTAGATTAACAAGTCGGAAAGGATACAGTCGAGCTGACTCGACTGTGATATACCCGCTACAATTCTTCGGAAAAACACGTGCCAAATGTGAACAATGCGTTCTTGCTTTTTATTTCTTTCCGTCTCTAATTTGTTTTGCCTATGCGGGTTCCACTCGATTTTTATTGGATGTTGCCCTTTACTGTTAGTACTTTGCAATTATAAATTATGCATGTGGGAAAGAGACGCCTATACATACATATATGCTGCCTCACAATACATCTCAACATATCTAATTAGATTTGTCGTTTGTTTTTTGTGTTGCTGCTCAATGTCTCTTTCGATTCTAAGTGGCTTTAAATATACTAAAAATTTATTTTGAATTTTGCAACACACTATAAAATAAAAAAAAATATAAGATACAAAAAAAATAAATATAATTCGCCGCGGCACCCAGGAGTTGAACTCCGGACCTCTCGCTTAACAGTCAACTACCATCACCACTCGACCACTGCATTTCTAACGCAATGACCAATAAAATTACACTATGAATATTTTCGGTGCACATCATTAAAAAAAAAGTTGCCACAGTTGCTGCTGGTTTCTGTGGTATTTATTGAACAATTATAACAGTACAGGAAGTCAAGATTTTTACCTGATTAAGGCTATGAATCAAACACCTGCTTCGAAAAAAAATAATTCTACCTTTTTAATGCTTTTGTATATACCTGGATTTCTTATATACTTAACACAACATGTTATGAGGAAATGTCTTTGTTTTGTAAAGGATCTGTTGGTCATAAAATATAAATAAATTTGGAAAGTTCTCATTCAAAAATGCGTTTAAATAACAGCTACATGATTTTTTGTTTAACAGCTATATGTAATAGTACTCAGATTTCCATAAAATTGCAACATGAACCTTCATTAGGCCGATCGTTGATCGTTATAAGTTATAAAAGTTCGATTTCGAACTTTATTATTAGGGACACACTTAGATTTGGATGTGGTAACCCTGATAGCTATATCTTGAAATATAACGAAAATCGGCCGATAGGCTCCATGACAGCTATACGATATATCAGTCCGATCTGGCCTGTTCCGACTTATTTAAAGTGGGCAGAAATAAGAAGCTTGTGAGCAAAGTTTCATGAAGATAGCTCAATAACTGGGGGACTAATTTGAGTTGCAACAGACACGCGGACTGACTGATTGTTCCTATAACAGCTATAGAATATAAACGTCTGAGATATTTAAATGGAAAAACTAAGGGCGGGTTACTGTATATCATTAAAAAGTATTGATAATGTGCGGTATTTCCAAAAACAAAACAGGTTTGCATACAAAAACCCTGATTTCATCCGATTGTTCCTATGGCAGCTATATGTTATAGTGGTCCGATTTTGATACAATTTTGAGCACATTAAGAACGTAATAAGAATAGGATTTGCCAAATCTTGTTGCAATATCTTGAAAAACAACAAAAGTCAGGCGATAGCTTCTATGACAGCTATACGATATATCGGTCCGATCTGGCTCGTTCCGACTTATTTACAGCCTACAGCAATAATAAGCTTGTGTGCCAAGTTTCATGAAGATAGCTCAATAACTGGGGGACTAAGTTGAGTTGCAACAGACAGACGGACTGACTGATTGTTCCTATGGCAGCTATATGTTATAGTGGACCGATTTTGATACAATTTTGACAGCATTCATGAAGATAGCTCAAAAACTGAGAGACTAGTTTGCGTTGCAACAGACGGACGGACGGACGGACGGACGGACGGACATCCATTTTTCGACTCCTCTGGTGATGCTGATTCAGAATATATATACTTTATAGGGTCGGAGATGTCTCCTAAGGTGCGTTGCAAACTTCTGGCTAAAATTAATATACCCTCTGCAAGGGTATAAAAAGGTTGCCACATAATTAAAAAAAGTTGTCTGCTGCTGGAGTTGAACTCGGGTTCTGACATTAAGAAAAACCGACATAAGCACATGGCCACAGTGCAATACTATTTCTTGAATATCTTCCTTATTTATCGGCCGATCTTATTGAAACTTTGCCAACACGCCCGCATGGTGGTTTTTATCACATGTATAAAAAATGATTGTAGAGCTATATTTGCAGCTACAATCGACTTTTTTTCGATTTGTGGGGGCGGATGGAGGCGTGGCGAAAATCCAAAATAAACTTGATCTGCGTGCAGAATTAACACATATTGTCCCCAAATTTGGTAGCTCTAGCTCTTATAATAGCTGAGATCTAGGTTTTCACACGGACGGACAGACAGACAGACGGACAGACGGACAGACGGACATGGCTATATCGACTCGGCTGTTCATGCTGATTCAGAATATATATACTTTATGGGGTCGGAGATGTCTCCTTCTGCCTGTTACAAACATTTTCGGTTGGCACAAAGTTATAATACCCTTATACTCTTCGAGTAGCGGGTATAAAAAGAAACCTAAGATATAATGTATATTACAAAAATTTATTGTTTCTTATCTCAAGTTTTGATTTCCTTCTTCATTTATTCTTAAGTTTACGAAAAGGTGAATGTCAGCAAGTGTCATGAGTTGCGAAAATATTGAAAATTTATAATATTAAATAACATTAACATTAATTTCTGTCATCGCCATATTTTCTGTTCTTTTTATTTATTCTTCATCTTTCATTGTAAGGTAAATTTTTGTTTTGCTTATTTAGTGCGAAAGACTATTCCTAATAATGTTATGTAAACCTGGCCACTTACCAGCATTATCCTCTACCTCTACGGCGCAAGTAGACTGTGGAGGAACTAGGGGGAAAAAAGTTTAAAATGAGTTCAAAATGTTTTAGTTATTTTTTTTATACCCGCTACACGAAGAGTATAAGGGTATTATAGCTTTGTGCCAACCAAAAATGTTTGTAATAGGCAGAAGGAGAAATCTCCGACCCCATAAAGTTTATATATTTTCGAATCAGCGTGAACAGAGTCGATATTGCCATGTCCGTCTGTCTGTCTGTTCGTCCGTATGAAAACCTTGATCTCAGCTATTATAAGAGCTAGAGCTAGGTTTGGGGACAATATGTGTTATTTCTGCAAGCAGATCAAGTTTATTTTGGATTTTTGCCACGCCTCCATCCGCCTCCATTAATCGAAAAAAAATCGACTGTAGCTGCAAAAATAGCTCTAAAGCAATAATTTTTTATACATGTGATAAAACCCATCCTGCGGGCGAAAGTTTCAATAAGATCGGCTCATAAGTAAAGAATATATTCAAGAAATTATTGCCTTGTACCCATGTGCTTATGTCGGTTTTTCCTAATGTTAGTACCCGAGTTCAACTCCAGCAGCAGGCAACTTTTTTTTTTAATTATGTACTCCGAAAATATTTATATTGCAATTTTATCGGCCATTGCGTAAGAAGTGCAGTGGCCGAGTGCAGACTTTAATAAAAATGGTAGCTGTAGCAGACGGCTTTAAATTATGCAAGTGTGAAAGAGGCGCCTATTCACACATACATATGTAGTGCCTCATAATACATCTCAACATATCTAATCAGATTTGTCGTTGCTGCATTGCTGCTCAATGGGTCTTTCGATTCTAAGTGGCTTTATATATAAAAAAAAAACTTATTTTGAACTTTGCAACACACTGTACAATACAAAAAAAATATAAGATAAGAAAAAAATGTAAATATAAGTCGATCGCCGCACCCAGGAGTTGAACTACGAACCTCTCGCTTAACAGTCAGCCACCATCACCACTCGGCGTGGCAAAAATCCAAAATAAACTTGATCTGCGTGCAGAATTAACACATATTGTCCCGAAATCGAGCTCTAGCTCTTATAATAGCTGAGATCTGGGTTTTCATACGGACGGACAGACGGACAGACGGAGATGGCAATATCGACTCTGTTCACGCTGATTCAGAATATATATACTTTATGGGGTCGGAGATGTATCCTTCTGTCTGTAACAAACATTTTCGGTTGGCACAAAACAATAATACCCTTCTACTCTACGAGTAGCAGGTATAAAAATATATATAAGATACGATAGAAATATATAAGTTGGTCGCCGCACCCAGGAGTTGAACTCCGAACGTCTCGCTTAACAATCAGCTACCATCACCATTTGGCCACTGCATTTCTTACGCAATGACCGATAAAAATGCAATATAAATATTTTCGGTGCACATAATTTAAGTTGCCACATAATTAAAAAAAAAAAAAAAAAGTTGCCACATAATTAAAATTTAAAAAAAATTGTCTGCTGCTGGAGTTGAACTCGTGTACTAACATTACGAAAAACCGACATAAGCACATGGCCACAGGGTAATACTTTTTCTTGAATATCTTCCTTATTTATCGGTCGATCTTATTGAATCTTTCGCAACACGCCCGTATGGTGGTTTTTATCACATAGAGCTGTAAAGCTATATTTGCAGCTACAATCGACTTTTTTTTCGATTTATGCGGGCGGGTAGAGGCGTGGCAAAAATCCAAAATAAACTTGATCAGCGTGCAGAATTAACACATATTGTCTCCAAATTTGGTAGATCTAGCTCTTATAATAGCTGAGATCTAGATTTTCACACGGACGGACATATTGACAGACGGACAAACGGACATGGCTATATCGACTCGGCTATTCATGAAGTTTTCATGATTCAGAATATATATACTTTATGGGGTCGGAGATTTCTCCTTCTGCCTGTTACAAACATTTTTGGTTGGCACAAAGCTATAATACCCTTATACTCTTCGTGTAGCGGGTATAAAAATTTACCTTACAATGGAAGATGAAGAATAAATAAAAAGAACAGAAAATATAGCGATGACAGAAATTAAGCGAGAGTAAACTTTAATGTTATTTAATATTATAAATTTTCAATTTTTTCGCAACTCATGACACTTGCTGACATTCACCTTTTCGTAAACTTAAGAATAAATGAAGAAGGAAATCAAAACTTGAGATAAGAAACAATAAATAAATATATATACAACCTTAGTTAAATTTCCCTAGATACCACTTTTTGTATTATAGGTTTCTTTTTAATCTAACACATCAATGTCCACTTTATAATACGCTAAGCACATATGCACCTAAATTTAAACAAGAGGAAAAACAATTAAGGCTATGTACATTAATGCATCTAGTCTTATCCTTTTACACTTTTTTTCACGTTGAAACAATGAATGTATAATCAAGTGGTCCATGCAAACCCAAGCCGATGCTTGTAACCCGTGGATCCCAGACACACCACCCAACCGACTGAGGGACACAGTCACCTGACGTACGACTCGAAGCGCGAAATAGAGAACGCGGGCATGCAAACGATAAAGAGATAGAAACAAGAAAGTACAGATTATTGTAGTCCAAACATAATACTCTAAACGGTTCGTGAAGGGCATAGTTCGACCTACAATTAGGAAGAGTAAGTGGTAAGTAATTACGTGTTAATCTGCAAGGGACAGAAAAGTGTAACTGGCTAACCAGGTTAACACTGTCAATGTCACCTTGGATGAGGTTATTAATAAATACTACACCCAGCATGGTTATACGATTTGATAGAGAAGGTAAGTTAAGTAGTAGAAGTCTACTGCCATAGGAAGAAAATCTTAAATTTACATATCAGTAGGCCTCGTCAGGCGAAAATGAAAATTATTGACCATATGGGAAAGATGTTGGGAAACCTTCAGTTTTTGATCCAAACGGACCCAAAGATCATCAACTAGAGTAATTCTTTCTAAGACACAACCACAAAGAGTATAGTAAACGTACTTTGGACTCGATAGAATGTCATCAGCTTGCATTTGGATCTGTTGAAGTGTAAGAAATTTGCACAACACCAGGAATGAAAACTATTTAGGTCGGCTTGTTAGTAAGAGTGACAGTAGTCATCTTTAAATTGATAAATAACAAAGCTTTACATCGTCATCGGAATGCTTTGCTGAAGATTTTCCTGAAAACTTTTATAACAAAGGATGTCGGCTCAAGCAAATTTGTCGTAGTTGAGGAACGTTTTATAAATCCGTGCTAAAAACGCTATATTACGCATATACAGAAATGGTGCAAGTGAGGAGTTAAAACATTCTCGAAGAATTTAGATATAGCCGACAATTTAGAGATACCTCTATAATTACTTGCATCAGATTTACTGCCCTTCTTAAACAAGGGAATGATAAAAGTTTCCTACCAAATAGAAAGAAATGATGAAGTATCTAAGGACAGCGAAAACAATTTGAGCAATGGCTTACTTAAGGAGTTGGCACAGAACCGAAGTACACAAGAGGGAACAGTGTCGGGACCTGGTGAAAAATCTGGTTTAACCAAGTGAAGATCCTTAACAAGTGATCTTTTGTTTAGAATAGGGTTGAAGATACCACTTAAGCAAGAAATGTTGTATGGATAAAAATGAATATTTTGTGTTGTAAGCGAATACGTGGTAATACGTGGAATTTTCAAATGACAACTTTGAGGGAAATACAGAAGATTTACGCTTCATGTTAACAAAATTTTTAAACTTTTTAAACTTATTTCAAGTCTGCAATAGTTAAGTAGAAACTGACTGGTTTTGCAAGTTTTTCAAAAGAAAGAGAGAAAGTGCTGAAGTTAATTTTTTAAAATTTAAATATTTGCAGTTGGCACAATTTGTTCTCTGCCTCTTTTTTCTTGGGAACAAACTTACGCCACTGTGTGAGGAGAGAGCCATTAAAGCGGATATGGGGAACACATTCCTCATTAAGGGAAGGGTGGTCCATAAAGACAACTTGAGATAGCTTTCCCAGAAATGATGTCCGTACTCTAGTAAATAACGCCTACCCTTTTTTTTTGCCAAATGGCGACATTTTAATCAGAATCAAACATACAAATTAAACATTACATTAAACAAATATTTTTAAATTTAGTATTTCCTGGTATTGGGTTATCCTCTTTACAAACAGAAGCTTAGTTAAAATTTCACCCATGGGGTTGGACTTATCCTCTTCCTTTCTGTATCCTTGGCTGTGGCACACATCACCGATTACTTGCGTGTGTAATATATCCCCATTGTCGAGGGACGTATCCTAGTAAGAAAGTAGTTTGCCTATGTGAGGCATTTGGCAAACCTCTCGGAATATGTGCGCATAGTGGAGAAAACGGTCAACTTATTTGACAAATTCCCCCCAATTGCACATGAAGAAATTGTATAGCGTGGGCACCGCTCACCTAAATAATTTGATTAAAGCGTTGGGTACGCATCACAGGGTAGCTAGGAGTTTAGACTTTTTAAGTTCAATACTGAAGGTCCAAAAGGTCCAGAAACACCCCAATAGAGAACCTTATGTCTGTTTCGTCCGTTAAAAAGCTACAATCTAGTCTAATATAGTCTCGGGAGTGGCAAAATTCCCCTTGCAGAACATAACCGTCAGCCAAAACGTGCTTAGCCTCCCTTACCTTCATCCTTTGAATGAACGCAATTTGGAGGCCATCCAGCAGTTTATGGAGGAAATCAGGACTGGTGTGTTGGTGCATCCAGAGGGTGAGAAGAATTGCAAAGCAACTTAGCAAGATAGTTGCTGGAATTGTCGAAGTCAACGGTCTCCAAATTGCTGAATAAGAAACGATCTATCTGTAATTCAGTTTTGTTTTCCCACTCGTTGCCGCTGTACCGATCACGGCCCGAGAATTAAAGGGACTACTCAGTAACTCCTTGGCTTTCATTGTCGCGGCTGCGCCTGACGATATGCGCGCTTAATAATTAATTTACATGTATTCCTGATCAGTGTCAGCCAAGTCGATAACCTGTATGATAACGTAAAGCTCTGCTTTTATATGCTGGGGCTAACAAATTTGGTAAAATATGTGTTATTACTGTACGCTGATAAAGTTTGGATTTTTACCACGTCGCCCGCAGCCCGAAAAAATTAATTGAAGTCACAAATATAGCTATAGAAAAAAAGAGGCAGAAAACAAATTGTGCCAACTGCAAATTTTTAAATTTTAAAAAATGCACTTCAGCACTTTCTCTCTTTCTTTTGAAAAACTTGCAAAACCAGTCAGTTTCTACTTAACTATTGCAGACTTGAAATAAGTTTAAAAAGTTTAATAATTTTGTTAACATGAAGCGTAAATCTTCTGTATTTCTCTCAAAGTTGTCATTTGAAAATTCCACGTATTACCACGTATTCGCTTACAACACAAAATATTCATTTTTATCCATACAACATTCCTTGCTCAAGTGGTATCTTCAACCCTATTCTAAATGAAAGATCACTTGTTAAGGATCTTCACTTGCTGACATTCACCTTTTCGTAAACTTAAGAATAAATGAAGAAGGAAATCAAAACTTGAGATAAGAAACAATAAATAAATATATATACAACCTTAGTTAAATTTCCCTAGATACCACTTTTTGTATTATAGGTTTCTTTTTAATCTAACACATCAATGTCCACTTTATAATACGCTAAGCACATATGCACCTAAATTTAAACAAGAGGAAAAACAATTAAGGCTATGTACATACATGCATCTAGTCTTATCCTTTTACACTTTTTTTTCACGTTGAAACAATGAATGTATAATCAAGTGGTCCATGCAAACCCAAGCCGATGCTTGTAACCCGTGGATCCCAGACACACCACCCAACCGACTGAGGGACACAGTCACCTGACGTACGACTCGAAGCGCGAAATAGAGAACGCGGGCATGCAAACGATAAAGAGATAGAAACAAGAAAGTACAGATTATTGTAGTCCAAACATAATACTCTAAACGGTTCGTGAAGGGCATAGTTCGACCTACAATTAGGAAGAGTAAGTGGTAAGTAATTACGTGTTAATCTGCAAGGGACAGAAAAGTGTAACTGGCTAACCAGGTTAACACTGTCAATGTCACCTTGGATGAGGTTATTAATAAATACTACACCCAGCATGGTTATACGATTAGATAGAGAAGGTAAGTTAAGTAGTAGAAGTCTACTGCCATAGGAAGAAAATCTTAAATTTACATATCTGTAGGCCTCGTCAGGCGAAAATTAAAATTATTGACCATATGGGAAAGATGTTGGGAAACCTTCAGTTTTTGATCCAAACGGACCCAAAGATCATCAACTAGAGTAATTCTTTCTAAGACACAACCACAAAGAGTATAGAAAACGTACTTTGGACTCGATAGAATGTCATCAGCTTGCATTTGGATCTGTTGAAGTGTAAGAAATTTGCACAACACCAGGAATGAAAACTATTTAGGTCGGCTTGTTAGTAAGAGTGACAGTAGTCATCTTTAAATTGATAAATAACAAAGCTTTACATCGTCATCGGAATGCTTTGCTGAAGATTTTCCTGAAAACTTTTATAACAAAGGATGTCGGCTCAAGCAAATTTGTCGTAGTTGAGGAACGTTTTATAAATCCGTGCTAAAAACGCTATATTACGCATATACAGAAATGGTGCAAGTGAGGAGTTAAAACATTCTCGAAGAATTTAGATATAGCCGACAATTTAGAGATACCTCTATAATTACTTGCATCAGATTTACTGCCCTTCTTAAACAAGGGAATGATAAAAGTTTCCTACCAAATAGAAAGAAATGATGAAGTATCTAAGGACAGCGAAAACAATTTGAGCAATGGCTTACTTAAGGAGTTGGCACAGAACCGAAGTACACAAGAGGGAACAGTGTCGGGACCTGGTGAAAAATCTGGTTTAACCAAGTGAAGATCCTTAACAAGTGATCTTTTGTTTAGAATAGGGTTGAAGATACCACTTGAGCAAGAAATGTTGTATGGATAAAAATGAATATTTTGTGTTGTAAGCGAATACGTGGTAATACGTGGAATTTTCAAATGACAACTTTGAGGGAAATACAGAAGATTTACGCTTCATGTTAACAACATTTTTAAACTTTTTAAACTTATTTCAAGTCTGCAATAGTTAAGTAGAAACTGACTGGTTTTGCAAGTTTTTCAAAAGAATGAGAGAAAGTGCTGAAGTTAATTTTTTAAAATTTAAATATTTGCAGTTGGCACAATTTGTTCTCTGCCTCTTTTTTTCTTGGGAACAAACTTACGCCACTGTGTGAGGAGAGAGCCATTAAAGCGGATATGGGGAACACATTCCTCATTAAGGGAAGGGTGGTCCATAAAGACAACTTGAGATAGCTTTCCCAGAAATGATGTCCGTACTCTAGTAAATAACGCCTACCCTTTTTTTTTGCCAAATGGCGACATTTTAATCAGAATCAAACATACAAATTAAACATTACATTAAACAAATATTTTTAAATTTAGTATTTCCTGGTATTGGGTTATCCTCTTTACAAACAGAAGCTTAGTTAAAATTTCACCCATGGGGTTGGACTTATCCTCTTCCTTTCTGTATCCTTGGCTGTGGCACACATCACCGATTACTTGCGTGTGTAATATATCCCCATTGTCGAGGGACGTATCCTAGTAAGAAAGTAGTTTGCCTATGTGAGGCATTTGGCAAACCTCTCGGAATATGTGCGCATAGTGGAGAAAACGGTCAACTTATTTGACAAATTCCCCCCAATTGCACATGAAGAAATTGTATAGCGTGGGCACCGCTCACCTAAATAATTTGATTAAAGCGTTGGGTACGCATCACAGGGTAGCTAGGAGTTTAGACTTTTTAAGTTCAATACTGAAGGTCCAAAAGGTCCAGAAACACCCCAATAGAGAACCTTATGTCTGTTTCGTCCGTTAAAAAGCTACAATCTAGTCTAATATAGTCTCGGGAGTGGCAAAATTCCCCTTGCAGAACATAACCGTCAGCCAAAACGTGCTTAGCCTCCCTTACCTTCATCCTTTGAATGAACGCAATTTGGAGGCCATCCAGCAGTTTATGGAGGAAATCAGGACTGGTGTGTTGGTGCATCCAGAGGGTGAGAAGAATTGCAAAGCAACTTAGCAAGATAGTTGCTGGAATTGTCGAAGTCAACGGTCTCCAAATTGCTGAATAAGAAACGATCTATCTGTAATTCAGTTTTGTTTTCCCACTCGTTGCCGCTGTACCGATCACGGCCCGAGAATTAAAGGGACTACTCAGTAACTCCTTGGCTTTCATTGTCGCGGCTGCGCCTGACGATATGCGCGCTTAATAATTAATTTACATGTATTCCTGATCAGTGTCAGCCAAGTCGATAACCTGTATGATAACGTAAAGCTCTGCTTTTATATGCTGGGGCTAACAAATTTGGTAAAATATGTGTTATTACTGTACGCTGATAAAGTTTGGATTTTTACCACGTCGCCCGCAGCCCGAAAAAAATTAATTGAAGTCACAAATATAGCTATAGAAAAAAAGAGGCAGAAAACAAATTGTGCCAACTGCAAATTTTTAAATTTTAAAAAATGCACTTCAGCACTTTCTCTCTTTCTTTTGAAAAACTTGCAAAACCAGTCAGTTTCTACTTAACTATTGCAGACTTGAAATAAGTTTAAAAAGTTTAATAATTTTGTTAACATGAAGCGTAAATCTTCTGTATTTCTCTCAAAGTTGTCATTTGAAAATTCCACGTATTACCACGTATTCGCTTACAACACAAAATATTCATTTTTATCCATACAACATTCCTTGCTCAAGTGGTATCTTCAACCCTATTCTAAATGAAAGATCACTTGTTAAGGATCTTCACTTGGTTAAACCAGATTTTTCACCAGGTCCCGACACTGTTCCCGCTTGTGTACTTCGGTTCTGTGCCAACTCCTTAAGTAAGCCATTGCTCAAATTGTTTTCGCTGTCTTTAGATACTTCATCATTTCCTTCTATTTGGTAGGAAACTTTTATCATTCCCTTGTTTAAGAGGGCAGTAAATCTGATGCAAGTAATTATAGAGGTATCTCTAAATTGTCGGCTATATCTTAATTATTCGAGAATGTTTTAACTCCTCACTTGCAACATTTCTGTATATGCGTGATATATCGTTTTTAGCACGGATTTATAAAACGTTCCTCAACTACGACAAATTTGCTTGAGCCGACATCCTTTGTTATAAAAGTTTTCAGGAAAATCTTCAAACTGATGTTATTTATACTGATTTCAGTAAAGCTTTGGACTCAGTAAAGCATTCCGATGACGATGTAAAGCTTTGTTATTTATCAATTTAAAGATGACTACTGTCACTCTTACTAACAAGCCGACCTAAATAGTTTTCATTCCTGGTGTTGTGCAAATTTCTTTCACTTCAACAGATCCAAATGCAAGCTGATGACATTCTATCGAGTCCAAAGTACGTTTTCTATACTCTTTGTGGTTGTGTCTTAGAAAGAATTACTCTAGTTGATGATCTTTGGGTCCGTTTGGATCAAAAACTGAAGTTTTCCCAACATATTTCCCATATAGTCAATAAAGCCATGGATGTGCTTTGCTTTATTAAGTGATGGTCTAAGGAGTTTGACGATCCTTATGTGACCCTCTACATCTCACTTGTTCGTCCAACTCTGGAATATGGATCTTGCGTATGGTGTCCTCAGTGTACTACTCATAAAAACCGCATTGAATCTGTACAAAATTTTTTTTTTAATTTTCGCCTTACGAGGCCTTTACTTGGATGTAAATTTAAGATTTTCTTCCTATGGCAATAGACTTATTCTACTTAACTTACCTTCTCTATCTAATCGTATAACCATGCTGGGTGTAGTAGTTATTAATAACCTCATTCAAGGTGACATTGACAGTGTTAACCTTGTCAGCCAGTTATACATTTCTGTCCCTTGCAGATTAACACGTAATTACTTACCACTAACTCTTCCTAATTGTAGGTCGAACTATACCCTTCACGATCCGTTTAGGGTATTATGTTTGGACTATAATAATCTGTACTTTCTTGTTTCTAACGCTTCCTCATTCCTAAAATTTGAAATTATATTTTAACTTTTCTAGAAATACTATCCCATCTCTTTATCGTTGGCATGCCCGCGTTCTCTATTTCGCGCTTCGAGTCATACGTCAGGTGACTGTGTCCCTCAGTCGGTTGGGTGAAAGGTGGACATTCATTGTGTCTGGGATCCACGGGTTACAAGCATCGGCTTGGGTTTGAATGGACCACTTGATTATACATTCATTATTCCAACGTGAAAAAAAAAGTTTAAAAGGATAAGACTGGATGCATGTATGTGCATAGCCTTAATTGTTTTCCTCTTGTTTAAATTTAGGTGCATATGTGCTTAGCGTATTATAAAGTGGACATTGATGTGTTAGATTAAAAAGAAACCTAAGATATAATGTATATTACAAAAATTTATTGTTTCTTATCTCAAGTTTTGATTTTCTTCTTCATTTATTCTTAGGTTTACGAAAAGGTGAATGTCAGCAAATGTCATGAGTTGCGAAAAGATTGAAAATTTATAATATTAAATAACATTAAAGTATACTCTCGTTTAATTTCTGTCATCGCCATATTTTCTGTTCTTGTTATTTATTCTTCATCTTTCATTGTAAGGTAAATTTTTGTTTTGCTTATTTAGTGCGAAAGACTATTCCTAATAATGTTATGTAAACCTGGCCACTTACCAGCATTATCCTCTACCTTCCAGCGCAAGTAGACTGTGGAGGAACTAGGGGGAAAAAAGTTTAAAATGAGTTCAAAATGTTTTAAATGTTTTAGTTACTTTTTTATACCCGCTACTCGTAGAGTAGAAGGGTATTATTGTTTTGTACCGAAAATGTTTGTAACAGGCAGAAGGAGACATCTCTTATATATTTTCGAATCAGCGTGAACAGAGTCGATATTGCCATGTCCGTCTGTCTGCCTGTCCGTCCGTATGAAAACCTAGATCTCAGCTATTATAAGAGCTGGAGCTAGGTTTGGGGACAATATGTGTTATTTCTGCACGCAGATCAAGTTTATTTTGGATTTTTGCCACACCTCCACCCGCCCCCATAAATCGAAAAAAAATCGACTGTAGCTGCAAAAATAGCTCTAAAGCAATAATTTTTTATACATGTGATAAAGCCCATCCTGCGGGCGAAAGTTTCAATAAGATCGGCTGATAAATAAATAAGATATTCAAGAAATAGTATTGCCTTGTGACCATGTGCTTATGTCGGTTTTTCCTAATGTTAGTTCCCGAGTTCAACTCCAGCAACTTTTTTTTTAATTATGTACACCGAAAATATTTATATTGCAATTTTATCGGCCATTGCGTAAGAAGTGCAGTGGCCGAGTGGTGATGGTAGTTGACTGTTAAGCGAGAGGCCCGGGGTTCAACTCCTGGGTGCGGGTGCCGACTTATATTTATATATTTTTTTCGTATCTTATATTTTTTATACCCTTGCAGAGGGTATATTAATTTTAGCCAGAAGTTTGCAACGCACCTTAGGAGACATCTCCGACCCTATAAAGTATATATATTCTGAATCAGCATCACCAGAGGAGTCGAAAAATGGATGTCCGTCTGTCCGTCCGTCCGTCCGTCCGTCCGTCCGTCCGTCCGTCCGTCTGTTGCAACGCAAACTAGTCTCTCAGTTTTTGATCTATCTTCATGAAACTTGGCATACAAGCTTCTTATTGCTGTAGGCTGTAAATAAGTCGGAACGAGCCAGATCGGACCGATATATCGTATAGCTGTCATAGAAGCTATCGGCCGATTTTTGTTGTTTTTCAAGATATTGCAACAAGATTTGGCAAATCCTATTCTTATTACGTTCTTAATGTGCTGTCAAAATTATATCAAAATCGGACCACTATAACATATAGCTGCCATAGGAACAATCGGCTGAAATCACGGTTTTTGTATGCAAACCTGTTTTGTTTTTGGAAATACCGCACATTATCAATACTTTTTAATGTTATACAGTAACCCGCCCTTAGTTTTTCCATTTAAATATCTTAGACGTTTATATTCTATAGCTGTTATAGGAACAATCAGTCAGTCCGTCTGTCTGTTGCAACTCAAATTAGTCCCCCAGTTATTGAGCTATCTTCATGAAACTTGGCACACAAGCTTATTATTGCTGTAGGCTGTAAATAAGTCGGAACGAGCCAGATCGGACCGATATATCGTATAGCTGTCATAGAAGCTATCGGCCGATTTTTGTTGTTTTTCAAGATATTGCAACAAGATTTGGCAAATCCTATTCTTATTACGTTCCTAATGTGCTGTCAAAATTGTATCAAAATCGGACCACTATAACATGTAGCTGCCATAGGAACAATCGGTTGAAATCAGGGGTTTTGTATGCAAACCTGTTTTGTTTTTGGAAATACCGCACATTATCAATACTTTTTAATGTTATACAGTAACCCGCCCTTAGTTTTTCCATTTAAATATCTCAGACGTTTATATTCTATAGCTGTTATAGGAACACTCAGTCAGTCCGCGTGTCTGTTGCAACTCAAATTAGTCCCCCAGTTATTGAGCTATCTTCATGAAACTTTGCTCATAAGCTTCTTATTTCTGCCCTCTTTAAATAAGTCGGAACGGGCCAGATCGGACTGATATATCGTATAGCTGTCATGGAGCCTACGGCCGATTTTCGTTATATTTCAAGATATAGCTATCAGGCTTATCACATCCAAATCTAAGTGTGTCCCTAATAATAAAGTTCGAAATCGAACTTTTATAACTTATAACGATCAACGATCGGCCTAATGAAGGTTCATGTTGCAATTTTATGGAAACCTGAGTACTATTACATATAGCTGTTAAACAAAAAATCATATAGCTGTTATTCAAACGCATTTTTGAATGAGAACTTTCCAAATTTATTTATATTTTATGACCAACAGATCCTTTACAACACAAAGACATTTCCTCATAACATTTTGTGTTAAGTATATAAGAAATCCAGGTATGTACAAAAGCATTAAAAGGTAGAATTATTTTTTTTCGAAGCAGGTGTTTGATTCATAGCCTTAATCATGTAAAAATCTTGACTTCCTGTACTGTTATAATTGTTCAATAAATACCACAGAAACCAGCAGCAATCCAAATATATTTTATATTTTGTATAACTGCAAGGGTATGAAACCTTCGGCAAGCCGAAGGTAGCCTTGCTTTCTTGTTTTATTTTACAGTGTGTTGCAATATTCAAAATAAGTTTTTAGTATATTTAAAGCTACTTAGAATCGAAAGAGACATTGAGCTGCAATGAAAAAAACAAACGACAAATCTGATTACATATGTTGAGATATATTATGAGGCACCATATGTATGTATGAATAGGCGTCTCTTTCACACATGCATAATTTAAAGCCGTCTGCAAAGTTATAACTGAAAAGTAATAAAAGCAAAGGGCAACATCCAATAAGAATACAGTGGAACTTGCATAGGAAGAACAAATTAGAGACGGAAAGATTTCTTTGTTCACAATTGGTTCGTGTTTTTCCGAAGAGTTGTAGCGGGTATATCATAGTCGAGTACGCTCGACTGTAGCCTTTCCGACTTGTTCATTTAGGTCGTGTGCTTTTTGTATTTTCTTGATGGCATCCTCTCGGATTATCTGGAACGAATCCTGCCGTCGATTTAAAGTGTTCCGACCCTTAAACCGCTAGCAAGGCTTCTCGAAGATTCACTTACTCTTCTTCTTCTTCGTTGACGTGTGACAATGAGTCGGGCACAACAAGCAAAGAGCCTTTCCGGTGCTCGATGTTAAATTTGAACAATTAAAAAGCTATGGCCCACTGTCCCAGTCGAGAAATCAAATCGCGATTCACCGGTAATTGGAGAGATGCATGATCGGTAAATATCTTGAACTGGTGAACTTCTACGTATGTTCTTGCTTCGTTCTTGCTTCGTAACAGTATAATTCCGTTGTGCTTTATTTATTTTCTTCGATATAAACGCGATCATACGCTCATCCCCCTCCTCGAATTCTTGAACTAAAACTGCTCCGATTTCAATTTTGCTTGCAACAACAATGAATGGCAAAGGGTTTTGAGTAATCCGGATTACATACAACTGGCGCTTTACAAAGGTGTCTCTTTAAGTTCTCAAAAGAGTTCATCGCTTACAATTTACAATCCTATCGGATCAATAACAGAGAAGTTATTCAAGTTAACGTCTTCAGTATAAATGTTCGGTACGAGCAGCTTCCTCCGCGGTGCTGTGAGTTGTTGTCGTTGAGATCGCAAGGTGGCGCTTTATTTTTTGCGCATGTGTCTGCGCACCCACGCATCAACCCGAGAGAGTGTCGGCGCAGACAAGGTAAGCGCACCCAAGAAGAAAACAAACCCGAAATTGAAACGAAGAACATAAGTTACGCCGGGATGAAACGGCATGCGAAATCAGCCTGATAAACGCTGGCAGAGAAAGTGCTTGGAGTTATCAGTGTCGGAGCCCCCTCCACCTACAACAGTAAACTTGCCGAGTTAATTCTTGTAGAGAGACTGTGGACGGGAGTTTAACTTCTACCAAAGAAACTACCTTACAACTTAATAAATTATTCCACAATGGGTCTTGACCCTTCAGAAGTTATAGGCTTAGAGGAAGCATCCAATCCAATGTGTTGCTATTGTAAACCAAAAATCAAAGCATCCGAATCTTCTGAAACTGTATGCACTCTCGAGATTCATAAAAAGTGCATCAGTGCAAACTTTAATAAAAATGATAGCTGTCGAAGCAAGGGTCTATCCCGTCATTTGGAAAGAAGTAACGAAATACGGCCGATGACGTCCTTACTTGCGATGGAGCCGAGGTTCTAGCAAGGGGAGAAAGCGTTCTAAGGCTGGTCACAACTCCTGCAAATTTCCATGAAGAAGCAATTCAAAGGGTAAATCCAATCACGCTGAACTTGGGTTCCCCTTCCTTTCAGATGAGCACGTCATCCGATCTCTAAATTCGACCCGACAAGATGGTACATAACCTAAACGGTTGGAAAATAATATATTTAGGCTCATGGGTATCAATAGACATCTACAGAGTTGAAACATTAAGTCATCAAACACTTGTTAGGAATTTCGAAAAGCTGTACCGGAATGCTAGTACAGGAGTCAAAGAGATATGTCGGTGGCGAGAATCATTTACGGACAGTGTCAAACGTTAACACGGTTATGGCAAAATAGCGCCCGAATAAAGGGGAATAAGTTACTTATCACCCATACATTAACACTTTACGTTCCAGAACATTTAGATAGTCAACTACAATACAGTAAAATCAACAAATTACAAGAAATTTAAAATTCCGAACTCTTTTCCTAACCTCTATTAGAAATAAGTAAAGGCCGAAGTTCTAGAAAAATAAAATCGTATTGGGAGAATGTAAGAAGGCGCAGAATAGGGTTGAAGAATATTTGTTTAGTGCCTTAGAAACAAAAGAAACGCGTCCATATTTACTAGTCCGATTAATAAACCGTAAAATTTATGGTTTGGATTCCAGGATGTTAATAAGCTGTCTCGGAGGCAACCTCGTCGTCGAAGTAATGAGAAAGGCAAAGGCATGCAAGGTATTGAACATCAATGCAACAACAGCGCCGGAAGCCAACAAAGAATTACAGGAAAGATGAGAATCATACGTACGATAACGTCAGAAAACAGTTGGAAATCGGGAATTGGTGATATCTTGTCGGATGCAGAAATGGCAAAGCTAAGAAATATTGTCAACCGTTGCCCTTTCTTTGCGCAAGAAGGGCTCGTAAAAACCAATCTTATTAATCATTTGATGCCAGTCAAACTGAGGCATTTTCCTGTTTCTCCCGTTATAAAAAAGAATATGTACGTTGAGATTTCCTTCCTATGGCAGTAGACTTCTACTACTTAACTTACCTTCTCTATCTAATCGTATAACCATGCTGGGTGTAGTATTTATTAATAACCTCATTCAAGGTGACATTGACAGTGTTAACCTGGTCAGCCAGTTATACATTTCTGTCCCTTGCAGATTAACACGTAATTACTTACCACTAACTCTTCCTAATTGTAGGTCGAACTATGCCCTACACGATCCGTTTAGGGTATTATCTTCGGACTATAATAATCTTTACTTTCTTTTTTCTAACGCTTCCTCTGTTGCATGCCTAAAATTTGAAATGTTGTCCTATCTATCTAGAATTTAAGTAATCTTTCCTCGAAATTCTTTTCTATCTCGGTAACTTTGCATGCCCGCGTTCTCTATTTCGCGTTTCGCGTTTCGAGTCGTACGTCAGACGACTGTGCCCCTCGGTCGGTTGGGCGGGAGGTGGACATTCGCTGTGTCTGGGATCCGCGCGTAACAAGCATCGGCTTGGTTTTGCAAGGACCACTTGATTATACATTCATTGTATCAACGTCCAAAAAAAAAAAAAAAGGGATAGTTAGAATGTTTTAGTTAGACGAAATTTAGGCGGTTGGTGTTTTCCAATGGTAATGGTGACCAAGCCTGGCAAAGTGAGACTTTGCTTAGATTGTCGGAAAGTTAACAATTTCACCAAAAAAGGACACCTACCCGCTTCACTACATTAATGGAATATTACGTCGATTGCCAAGAGCAGAGCTTATGACTAGTCTGGACTTAAAAGATGCATTTTAACAAGTGCCACAGGTATCGAATTCGGCCCTTTATCAATTCATAGTTATATCTTTGGGCTGTGTAATGCCACCAGCAAAATGTCTCGACTGATGGACAAAGTTGTCCCCGAACACTGCAGGAACAGAGACATTGTCTACTTGGATGCCCTACTAGTCGTTTCGTCGAGCTTTGTTTTGAGACAATTTGCCCTTAACATAAGGCGAGCAGGATTAAATATTAACATCGGAAAGAGCCATTTCTGCATGCGACGAGTACGTTACCTGGGCCATATAGTTGGGTAAAGAGGAATACAAACAGATCAAAAAAAGGTAAAAGCAATCACTCTTTCCCCATTTTAAAAACCTTAGGTAGTTTCAGGTATTTCATGGGCTTATGTGGATGGTGCTGGACGTTTGTTCCGAATTTTGACACACTATCCGTTCCTTTGACCGATTTATTGACAACTAAGTGCCGATACAGTCTGACACCTGAAGCGATGAACTCTTTTGAGGACTTAAAGAGACACTTTTGTAAAGCGCCAGTTGTATGTAATCCGGGTTACTCAAAACCCTTTGCCATTCATTGCGACGCAAGCAAAAATGAAATCGGAGCAGTTTTAGTTCAGGAATTCGAGGAGGGGGGATCGCGTTTATATCAAAGAAAATAAATAAAGCACAACGAAATTATACTGTTACGAAGCAAGAACGGAGCAAGAACATACGTAGAAGTTCACCAGTTTAATTTACCGATCATGCATCTCTAAAATGGTTCAAATTTAGCATCGAGGACCGAGAAGGCTCTTTGCTTATTGTGCCCGACTCATTGTCACGAGTCAACGAAGAAGAAGAAGAGTAAGTGAATCTTCGAGAAGCCTTGCTAGCGGTTTAAGGGTCGGAACACTTTAAATCGACGGCAGGATTCGTTCCAGATAATCCGAGAGGATGCCATCAAGAAAATACAAAAAGCACACGACCTAAATGAACAAGTCGGAAATGCTACAGTCGAGCGTACTCGACTGTGATATACCCGCTACAACTCTTCGGAAAAACACGAACCAATTGTGAACAAGTCGGAAAGGCTGCAGTCGAGCTGACTTGACTGTGATATACCCGCTACAATTCTTCGGAAAAACACGTGCCAAATGTGAACAATGCGTTCTTGCTTTTTATTTCTTTCCGTCTCTAATTTGTTTTGCCAATGCAAGTTCCACTCGATTCTTATTGGATGTTGCCCTTTGCTTTTATTACTTTGCAGTTATAAATTATGCATGTGTGATAGAGACGCCTATACAAGTTAATATCACACTTGATATTAGTTGATAACACAACTGATATAAGTTAATACCACAACTGTTTTAGTTCAATATCACAACGGATATAATTAAAACACGAGTCCAATTCGCGGGTTGACCATTTATTTCGGATTCGAATTAAGAACTAAACATTGAGAATTAGAGTAAGCCCTAAGTAAGCTGTGGGTGTCTGGCAGAGGCGTCGGCAGAACGTTGACGTCGTCGCTGATGGCGTGATCGGCAGCTAGGCGGAGCATTGGAGTGGTTTGAACTTGATTGAGCTGGATCGAATTGCAATCTCTGCAATTTCGGTGTTGCGTGGGTTCGTCGCGGCGGATGTTTATAATATTGTTGATTTAGCATTTTTGAACTCTTGTTTTTCTTAGAATACTTTGTTGCACAATTCTTGCAGGCAAAGTAATAAGGGTTCATTGTATCGGCCGTCGAGAGGAGTAACAAAAGTTTCTGTTGTTAACTCTCCCCCCTCAGGATCCTACTTGTCCTCAAGTGGGTGTTAGAAATAGGGAATATTGTTGAATTCGGGCTGTATCGGCTTTGGCTTTAAATTATTTATTTTAAGTTTATTATTAAGCGTGAGAAGCTCTTGTTGAATTTGAATGGTTACTTTCTTTCTGGGCTTAAAGTGGATTTTGGAGATTATTGAAAGAAGTATGACGGTGCCCAGTAAGCACAGGATCGCGATGCGGTTTATGGTAGAGTGTATTGTTATGTTATTTAAGTACTTTGTGTTTTTTGATGTTGAGGGCCTCCAGTGATTCCAATGACAAAATTTTTAACCTCTCCACTTCTATGGGTGACATTTGAATTATTGGTGTTCCGGGTTTTAGGATAAATTTTTCTTTATTGTTGAATTGCTTGCTATTTATTTGAACGGTATCGTTCCAGAAATGAACCAGGTATGTTCCTTTTATATTGTAAGTTATGTTGTTGTGTATTAAGTTGCCGTTGTAGTTGTTAAGTAATATTAAGCTGCCATCGATCTCCTCTACGCAAGCAAAAATGAAATCGGAGCAGTTTTAGTTCAGGAATTCGAGGAGGGGGGATCGCGTTTATATCAAAGAAAATAAATAAAGCACAATGGAATTATACTGTTACGAAGCAAGAACGGAGCAAGAACATACGTAGAAGTTCACCAGTTTAATTTACCGATCATGCATCTCTAATGGGTCAAATTTAGTATCGAGCACCGAGAAGGCTCTTTGCTTATTGTGCCCGTCTCATTGTCACGAGTCAACGAAGAAGAAGAAGAGTAAGTGAATCTTCGAGAAGCCTTGCTAGCGGTTTAAGGGTCGGAACACTTTAAATCGACGGCAGGATTCGTTCCAGATAATCCGAGAGGATGCCATCAAGAAAATACAAAAAGCACATGACCTAAATGAACAAGTCGGAAAGGCTACAGTCGAGCGTACTCGACTGTGATATACCCGCTACAACTCTTCGGAAAAACACGAACCAATTGTGAACAAGTCGGAAAGGCTGCAGTCGAGCTGACTTGACTGTGATATACCCGCTACAATTCTTCGGAAAAACACGTGCCAAATGTGAACAATGCGTTCTTGCTTTTTATTTCTTTCCGTCTCTAATTTGTTTTGCCAATGCAAGTTCCACTCGATTCTTATTGGATGTTGCCCTTTGCTTTTATTACTTTGCAGTTATAAATTATGCATGTGTGATAGAGACGCCTATACAAGTTAATATCACACTTGATATTAGTTGATAACACAACTGATATAAGTTAATACCACAACTGTTTTAGTTCAATATCACAACGGATATAATTAAAACACGAGTCCAATTCGCGGGTTGACCATTTATTTCGGATTCGAATTAAGAACTAAACATTGAGAATTAGAGTAAGCCCTAAGTAAGCTGTGGGTGTCTGGCAGAGGCGTCGGCAGAACGTTGGCGTCGTCGCTGATGGCGTGATCGGCAGCTAGGCGGAGCATTGGAGTGGTTTGAACTTGATTGAGCTGGATCGAATTGCAATCTCTGCAATTTCGGTGTTGCGTGGGTTCGTCGCGGCGGATGTTTATAATATTGTTGATTTAGCATTTTTGAACTCTTGTTTTTCTTAGAATACTTTGTTGCACAATTCTTGCAGGCAAAGTAATAAGGGTTCATTGTATCGGCCGTCGAGAGGAGTAACAAAAGTTTCTGTTGTTAACTCTCCCCCCTCAGGATCCTACTTGTCCTCAAGTGGGTGTTAGAAATAGGGAATATTGTTGAATTCGGGCTGTATCGGCTTTGGCTTTAAATTATTTATTTTAAGTTTATTATTAAGCGTGAGAAGCTCTTGTTGAATTTGAATGGTTACTTTCTCTCTGGGCTTAAAGTGGATTTTGGAGATTATTGAAAGAAGTATGACGGTGCCCAGTAAGCACAGGATCGCGATGCGGTTTATGGTAGAGTGTATTGTTATGTTATTTAAGTACTTTGTGTTTTTGATGTTGAGGGCCTCCAGTGATTCCAATGACAAAATTTTTAACCTCTCCACTTCTATGGGTGACATTTGAATTATTGGTGTTCCGGGTTTTAGGATAAATTTTTCTTTATTGTTGAATTGCTTGCTATTTATTTGAACGGTATCGTTCCAGAAATGAACCAGGTATGTTCCTTTTAGATTGTAAGTTATGTTGTTGTGTATTAAGTTGCCGTTGTAGTTGTTAAGTAATATTAAGCTGCCATCGATCTCCTCTACGCAAGCAAAAATGAAATCGGAGCAGTTTTAGTTCAGGAATTCGAGGAGGGGGGATCGCGTTTATATCAAAGAAAATAAATAAAGCACAATGGAATTATACTGTTACGAAGCAAGAACGGAGCAAGAACATACGTAGAAGTTCACCAGTTTAATTTACCGATCATGCATCTCTAATGGGTCAAATTTAGTATCGAGCACCGAGAAGGCTCTTTGCTTATTGTGCCCGTCTCATTGTCACGAGTCAACGAAGAAGAAGAAGAGTAAGTGAATCTTCGAGAAGCCTTGCTAGCGGTTTAAGGGTCGGAACACTTTAAATCGACGGCAGGATTCGTTCCAGATAATCCGAGAGGATGCCATCAAGAAAATACAAAAAGCACACGACCTAAATGAACAAGTCGGAAAGGCTACAGTCGAGCGTACTCGACTGTGATATACCCGCTACAACTCTTCGGAAAAACACGAACCAATTGTGAACAAGTCGGAAAGGCTGCAGTCGAGCTGACTTGACTGTGATATACCCGCTACAATTCTTCGGAAAAACACGTGCCAAATGTGAACAATGCGTTCTTGCTTTTTATTTCTTTCCGTCTCTAATTTGTTTTGCCAATGCAAGTTCCACTCGATTCTTATTGGATGTTGCCCTTTGCTTTTATTACTTTGCAGTTATAAATTATGCATGTGTGATAGAGACGCCTATACAAGTTAATATCACACTTGATATTAGTTGATAACACAACTGATATAAGTTAATACCACAACTGTTTTAGTTCAATATCACAACGGATATAATTAAAACACGAGTCCAATTCGCGGGTTGACCATTTATTTCGGATTCGAATTAAGAACTAAACATTGAGAATTAGAGTAAGCCCTAAGTAAGCTGTGGGTGTCTGGCAGAGGCGTCGGCAGAACGTTGGCGTCGTCGCTGATGGCGTGATCGGCAGCTAGGCGGAGCATTGGAGTGGTTTGAACTTGATTGAGCTGGATCGAATTGCAATCTCTGCAATTTCGGTGTTGCGTGGGTTCGTCGCGGCGGATGTTTATAATATTGTTGATTTAGCATTTTTGAACTCTTGTTTTTCTTAGAATACTTTGTTGCACAATTCTTGCAGCAAAGTACTAAGGGTTCATTGTATCGGCCGTCGAGAGGAGTAACAAAAGTTTCTGTTGTTAACTCTCCCCCCTCAGGATCCTACTTGTCCTCAAGTGGGTGTTAGAAATAGGGAATATTGTTGAATTCGGGCTGTATCGGCTTTGGCTTTAAATTATTTATTTTAAGTTTATTATTAAGCGTGAGAAGCTCTTGTTGAATTTGAATGGTTACTTTCTCTCTGGGCTTAAAGTGGATTTTGGAGATTATTGAAAGAAGTATGACGGTGCCCAGTAAGCACAGGATCGCGATGCGGTTTATGGTAGAGTGTGTTGTTATGTTATTTAAGTGCTTTGTGTTTTTGATGTTGAGGGCCTCCAGTGATTCCAATGACAAAATTTTTAACCTCTCCATTTCTATGGGTGACATTTGAATTATTGGTGTTCCGGGTTTTAGGATAGATTTTTCTTTATTGTTGAATTGCTTGCTATTTATTTGAACGGTATCGTTCCAGAAATGAACCAGGTATGTTCCTTTTAGATTGTAAGTTATGTTGTTGTGTATTAAGTTGCCGTTGTAGTTGTTAAGTAATATTAAGCTGCCATCGATCTCCTCTACGCAAGCAAAAATGAAATCGGAGCAGTTTTAGTTCAGGAATTCGAGGAGGGGGGATCGCGTTTATATCAAAGAAAATAAATAAAGCACAACGGAATTATACTGTTACGAAGCAAGAACGGAGCAAGAACATACGTAGAAGTTCACCAGTTTAATTTACCGATCATGCATCTCTAAAATGGTTCAAATTTAGTATCGAGCACCGAGAAGGCTCTTTGCTTATTGTGCCCGACTCATTGTCACGAGTCAACGAAGAAGAAGAAGAGTAAGTGAATCTTCGAGAAGCCTTGCTAGCGGTTTAAGGGTCGGAACACTTTAAATCGACGGCAGGATTCGTTCCAGATAATCCGAGAGGATGCCATCAAGCAAATACAAAAAGCACACGACCTAAATGAACAAGTCGGAAAGGCTACAGTCGAGCGTACTCGACTGTGATATACCCGCTACAACTCTTCGAAAAAACATGAACCAATTGTGAACAAGTCGGAAATGCTGCAGTCGAGCTGACTTGACTGTGATATACCCGCTACAATTCTTCGGAAAAACACGTGCCAAATGTGAACAATGCGTTCTTGCTTTTTATTTCTTTCCGTCTCTAATTTGTTTTGCCAATACAAGTTCCACTCGATTCTTATTGGATGTTGCCCTTTGCTTTTATTACTTTGCAGTTATAAATTATGCATGTGTGATAGAGACGCCTATACAAGTTAATATCACACTTGATATTAGTTGATAACACAACTGATATAAGTTAATACCACAACTGTTTTAGTTCAATATCACAACGGATATAATTAAAACACGAGTCCAATTCGCGGGTTGACCATTTATTTCGGATTCGAATTAAGAACTAAACATTGAGAATTAGAGTAAGCCCTAAGTAAGCTGTGGGTGTCTGGCAGAGGCGTCGGCAGAACGTTGGCGTCGTCGCTGATGGCGTGATCGGCAGCTAGGCGGAGCATTGGAGTGGTTTGAACTTGATTGAGCTGGATCGAATTGCAATCTCTGCAATTTCGGTGTTGCGTGGGTTCGTCGCGGCGGATGTTTATAATATTGTTGATTTAGCATTTTTGAACTCTTGTTTTTCTTAGAATACTTTGTTGCACAATTCTTGCAGGCAAAGTACTAAGTGTTCATTGCGTGATCGGCCGTCGAGAGGAGTAACAAAAGTTTCTGTTGTTAACTCTCCCCCCTCAGGATCCTACTTGTCCTCAAGTGGGTGTTAGAAATAGGGAATATTGTTGAATTCGGGCTGTATCGGCTTTGGCTTTAAATTATTTATTTTAAGTTTATTATTAAGCGTGGGAAGCTCTTGTTGAATTTGAATGGTTACTTTCTCTCTGGGCTTAAAGTGGATTTTGGAGATTATTGAAAGAAGTATGACGGTGCCCAGTAAGCACAGGATCGCGATGCGGTTTATGGTAGAGTGTGTTGTTATGTTATTTAAGTGCTTTGTGTTTTTGATGTTGAGGGCCTCCAGTGATTCCAATGACAAAATTTTTAACCTCTCCACTTCTATGGGTGACATTTGAATTATTGGTGTTCCGGGTTTTAGGATAGATTTTTCTTTATTGTTGAATTGCTTGCTATTTATTTGAACGGTATCGTTCCAGAAATGAACCAGGTATGTTCCTTTTAGATTGTAAGTTATGTTGTTGTGTATTAAGTTGCCGGTGTAGTTGTTAAGTAATATTAAGCTGCCATCGATCTCCTCTATTTCCTGAATATGTTCTGCATTACTGAAGTCACACAGCGCTTCCTTTCCCTCAATTAACTTAGCAATACATTTTGTTTGTTTTAGATTTACAGTGTTTTCTTTTTTACATATTTTTAAGTAATTGGATATTTTACAGTTTTTGGGTACATTAATGATTTCTTTTTGTGCTATGAATATTTCATTCGTTTCTAAGTGTACAATAGAGTTATTTTTTATAACGGGTTTTTATCAACATATCTTGATAGGTAGTGGGGTCTAGTTCTGGTATTTTGATGATATAGATAATCGCTGTTTTATTATGTAATACTGAAACATCAACAAATTCTAGCATTTCTTCGATTGATAAAGAGGTAATATTGTTTTTTTGAAATATTTTATTTACTTCATTTAGTTCAAATTCGTTTAAAAGGAGTGTGTTAATTACGTTAATTTTTGCCCATTGAATGACATATTTAATGTTTACCATTTCTTCTTTTATCAATCTGACTTGATTTTGCAGACTTGTTGCTATTTCATTGTTAAAATTGCTATCCTTTTTTATTGAGTTCGTAAGCATATTTGAGATTGTTGTTAAATTATTGATTCTACTTTGCAGTTGTTTATTAACTATTACCTGATCGTTATTGTTAGTTATAAGGCTATTTAAATTATTTTCGATCATAGTTAAGTCGTCATGATCCGGATTTCCTGCCACAAATTTCCAAGCTGAACCAATCCAATTGATTGATCGAACTTTGCGATATTTTGAGGTCAGAGTACTTAATGCGGTAAATGCCTGAACTATTTCGTGTGTTAGTGTATGGTAGAGGTAGCTTTCTTTTAAGTCATTAATTGTGTGTTCTCGTATTTTGTACAATTCTGTTTCTAGCTGTTCTAGGTCTATTAGATGGATTAATTTAGTTGATGATATTTGTAGTTTCCCTAATCCTTTGTACACTGAGACGGTTTGAGCGTCGGTGTAATTAGTGATTTCCATATTTGCCAATGCTAATGGCAGAAGCATTAAAAATAAGAAAATCCTGTAATGGGGAAAAAGGAGAAGAAGAAAAAAAAAAATGTATATGAAATCATTTATTCAGTGAACGAATTAATTTTTTAAGGGTATAGGCCGATCCCTCACGATCGGATCGATACCCGCAAACGGACAACAACTGTGAGTTAGAGGGTATTTATTATAAAAAATTTTTATTTCATTTTATGTTTCTTACTTCAGACGAATACGGACATGTTTCCCTAGGCAGTATCGGACTAAAAAATTTTATTATTACTCTTGTTTTATGTTACTCTTGTGAACGATTCTTCCTGTTTCTGTGATAATAGTTGTATGTCTATTTTCCTTTACTGTTTCTTTCTTGTACCGTGGGGACAGTTTAGAACCTAGTCTTGTGTTTTGCTTTATAAACACTATTTGCCCTGGCTCATAGTCTTTGATCTTATTGCGTTTTTCATTATGGTTTTTTAAGTCTGTTGCTTGTTTTGATTTCAGTTTTTCGATGTTATCTTGTCTGCTTTTGTCATATTCTCCTGGGTCAGTGGTTATATTTCTGCCAAAAAATATTTCTAATGGACGCTTTTTTGTTACAGAGTGAATTGTGAAGTTGTATTCGTAGACAGCTGAATCTAATAGTTCTTCAAAAGTTCTGTGTACCTGTTTAGTTTTTAAGCATCTCATAATTTCAGCGAGGGTAGAATGAAACCGTTCTATTTGTCCGTTTACGGAACTTTTATAAGGGGGTGCTTTAAAAATTTGTATGCCCAGCTGATCTCTCATCATAAAAGTTATTGTAGCGGAATTAAAGGATTTTTCATTATCCATTACGACGTATTTTGGTACGCCAAAATAGAATAGGATGTCATGTAAGGGTTTTCTTATGTCTTCTATTGATTTTGACTTTATTAATTTTGCTTGCGCAAGTTTAGAAAATTTGTCAATTGCCGTTAGTACCAGTTTTTTTTCTGTAGAGAAAATATCTATATGGATTGTGTGTCCCGGAAACTCAGGAATTGGAGTTTCCATTATTTCTGGGTTTGTGGGATGCCTATCATATTTTCCTTCCTTGCACACCTGACACTGTTTTACTAATGTTAAAATTTTAGATTTCATTTTGGGAAAATAGCATTTTTCGGATAATTGGATTTTATTCTCTTCGGCATTTCTATGTGCCCTATTATGAGTTTTAAGGATAAGTTCGTCTTGATCTGTTTCATTAACTATGTCTTCTACCCGGTTTTGACTAAATCTGACTTTAAAAGATCGAAAATGTTCTGGATAAATTCGTTGTATTTGGCCCATTATATCTTCTGTTGTGTGAATGCCATTAATGACTGTGGGATAAAGATGTTTTCTTAAAATTTGTATTAAATCATCGTCCGAGTATGTTGGCTGCGATATTGTATGCCTATGGAATGTGGGAAATGGAAGGGTAAATTTATAGTCAGGTGGCTCTTCTTTAAGTATAAAAATTTGGTTTTTAAAAACATTAATCGGAGATTCAACATTTGATATCAAATTGTGGCTAGAACTTTGAGCGCTATGTTGAGTTGCTGTCAATGAATTAATTTCAACTTGCCTTGGTGCCCTCGATAGTGCGTCTGCTACTACATTTTCTTTCCCTGGCTTGTAGAGCAATTCTTTATTATATTCATCCAAATAAGACTTCCACCTTCTAATAGCTATCCCACCTTTCCAATTGCAATCGTGCGTAAGTGGTTCGTGATCGGTATAGATTTTTACCTTTGAACCACCGTAAAGATATCCCTTGAAGAAATTAACAGCCCAATGTATTGCTAACATTTCTTTCTTTGCCGTTTCGTATTGTTCTTCAGTTTTGGAAAGTGTTCTAGATATAAATGAAATTGGTCTGTTGGATTGTGATAATACTGCTCCTATCGCATAGTCAGAGGCGTCTGTCGTTAGTGTGAATTCCTTATCAAAGTCTGGGTATTGGAGTATTACATCTTTGGATATCAGTGTACTGCGCAACTGTTCGAATGCTTTTATTGCTTTATCGTCTAAGTGAATCAATTTCCTTGCCGACAATCCCTTTGAAATGCGTCCGTCTTCCCCTCTAAGCAAATCAGTCAGTGGCTTGGCCATTGTAGCATAGCCCAGTATAAACCTCCTGTAGTATCCTGATAGCCCAAGAAAGGATCTTAATTCCTTTAAGGTCTTTGGTCTCGGATAGTTAGCTATGGCTTCTACCTTTGTTGGGTTAGTCTCTATTCCTTTATCTGATATAACGAATCCTAAGAATTCTACTTTGTTCTTAAAGAACTCGCACTTGTCTAGTTGGCATTTAACGTTTGCTGCACTTAGTGTTTCAAAAATTGTTTTCAGATTTTTGCAATGAGACTCTTCGTCTTTGCTAAAAACAATAATGTCATCAATGTAAATGTAGCAAATGTTTCCTATGTGTTCCCTAAGGATGTCGTCAAGGGCGCGTTGGAATATTGAAGGGGCATTTTTTAAACCAAAGGGGAGCCTAGTAAATTCGTACTTTCCATTGTTCACGGAAAATGCTGTTTTTTCTATATCTTTCTCTTTTAATGGAATTTGGTGAAATCCGCTTTTAAGGTCTAAAACGGAAAAAAGCTTGTTATTACCTAACTGTGCAATGACTCCGTTTATGTCAGGTATAGGGTATTTGTCAGGTATTGTTACATTATTCAGGTTTCTATAATCAATGGCCATTCTATATTTTTTTACGTTGGAAGCATCCTGTTTTTTTGGAACGATCCACACAGGTGAATTATATGGGGAACGCGATGGTCGTATTATGTCATTCTCTAAAAGGTCTTTAACCTGTTTGTCAACCTCAGCTTTTAAAGCCATTGGGTACTGATAAAATCTAGAGTAAACTGGTGTGTCAGTATTTATTCGTATTTCGGCTTTCACATTTGTGAGGTAGGTCAGTTTGTCATCCGGTTCGGCAAATAAGGTTGGGTAATTTTTGAGTAAGCGATTTAATTCAAATCGCTGATTGTGTGTAAGGTGATCCAACCTTGGTATTATTACATTGACTGATTCAAATTTTTTTTCTTTAATGGGAATATTTGTGCCAATTTTTAAATGCATTATTTGGTTTTTTGTGTCAATGACTGCGCCTAATTCTTTTAAGCTGTCATTGCCTATTATCGCGTCAAAAGTTTTGAGAGTTGGTAATAGGAAAAATTTAACTATTGTACTTAGATCGTTAAATAAATTGGCGTTTTTGTGATGAGTTATTTTTATATCGCCACCTACAGAGACAGCATTGAATATGGTTTTGTTTGGTAACGGGTTTGAGACATGTTTTGGTTGAATATAATTTCGATTAGAGCCGGTATCAATTAATATTTTTAAGATTTCTCCACTCCTCACGTTACATTCAAAATATGGCAGTGAAGAGTCAGTTACCCTAAAAAATTGAGAGGAATGAGAGAATTGAGAGAATAGTCATGCTCTGGTTCTTGGTCATTGCTGTCAATCACTTCTGTGTATTCACCAAGTGTTTGTTCATAGTCTGTCTGTTCATCTTGTTCTGCTAAAGTCTGTTCGTAATCGGCCATTGTCGGTGCTCCTTGTTCTGCCTCAGTTTGTTGTTCGATTTCAGTTTGGATATTAAAATTTCTTTGTCCTTTGGCTGGATCTGTAATAGATATTGGGGGTCGTTTACCAGAGGTATCAAATTGAGGCCGGTTCATATAATTAATTTGCCTAGAGTGAAGGCTTCTGTCCACGTCCATTGGCTCTGGTCGTGGTTGGGGTTTTGTGGCAATCGGACGAGGTGGTGGATACGGTTGGTGTGATGGGGGTTGTGCTATCGGAGCTTGTCGAAATTGTTGCCCAAAATTATTCGGTGCTGGTCGGTATTGTGGGTGTCCAAAGTTAGCATTAAACACTCCTGCTGGCATGGGTCTGGGGGGTAGTATTGGTCTGGTTTGGTAACCCATATTATTGGGTATAGGTAGTGGGCGTGGAGGCGCTTGAGGTGTGCTTCTAAAAGTGTTCTGTTGAATTTTGCCCGAAGCGTGATTGATACGGTAAGTCTGGTTTTCCAACTTTAGGCACAAGTGCAAAGCAGATGGCAAGTCAGTGGGTTCTTTTATGCCCAGCAACCGGGGGAGGTCGCCACGGAGACCTCGGATAAAGGTATCTAAAGCTTTATCCCTGTACAACTTGGTCATAACCAATTCTGATTCCCTGCCCAATTCCATGCAACTTATTTTATTGAGTATTAGAGACAAATGTCTGTAAACAACTTGATAGAATTCTTCAACTGTCTGATTGGGCTTTTGGAATATTGTTGTCATTTGATATTCTAAGGTGGAAATATCTCGTTTGTCTGCGTAATGTAATGTTAAGCACTTTGAGATTGCTGCCCAGTTCAACGGGACATTATAAGAATCGAGGGCAATGTCTGCGATGCCTTTTATCTTATTTCGAATGGTGTGCAAAATACCGAAATACTTTGCTGTACCTACGGTGTGAGCATAAGTTTCTAATATTCTTTCTACACTCCTTTTCCAGGAACCGAATTCAGCTGGGTCGCCGGAAAAATCATGCAAAGATCTTACAATATCGGGGACTTTGTCTAAATCTTGTAAATTATGTTGATGTTCTGGGTTAATACCCTGGCTCTCGACATTTGCGAAATCAAAGCTAGAACTTTGACTTTGATGCAAGAGAGTTGGGAGTTGTTCGGCCAGAATCTGACGAACGATTTCGGCTAGTTGTTCGGGCTGTGCCATTATGTTTCTGTTTTGTTGGTGTGTTTCTTGTCTTGCGACCTGACTGTGTTGTTGAATTAGATTAGGTGCGTTAGGTTCTGTTTGGTTTATTGCCTCGGATTCTGTTTCTAAGTTGAGCACTGGTGGTCTAATTAAATTGTTGAAATTTGCCATAAGGAGAAATTTCCATTGAGGTAAAGAATTACTGTGATATCGAATAATCAATTTGTTTAGTATGGTTACGCGTAACTAAGTATGGTTATAGCAATAGAATCAATTATTTAAGTGTATAAAATGAATGAGGGAACAGAATATTTTAAATTGTGTCACTTAAGATTTGTTGATAAATTCGTTCAATTATTTAGTTAATTTATGTTTGATTTAAAATTTAAATAGATCTTAATAATCAATAGTGTTTAATAGCAAAATTTTATAGCACGTTAATATTGAAACTTACTCCTAATTTAATTATTTTATAGTAAAATTTAATCGCGTATTAAAAATTTTATTTAATTGAAACTTACTTTAAATTATGAATCATAAAACTTTTTTAAACTTATTTAGTTGCGTATGAATTGTAATTGCTTTTAATTTCGAATTTTACTTTATTTAGTTTTAGCAAAGGAACGTGATCAAAGAACTGTGTTCTGTTTAAAGTGAATTTAATTTATTTTAATTGTTGAAAACCAGTGTCTGGTTTTGCTCTTCTACCTTGGAGGGTCCCTTGGGATTCGCAAGATTGAGCTTGTTATACTGCCTTTTTTTATTGGTAGTGCAGTGATATTTTATTTTATTGCTTTACGCTTATTTATTTTATTCACAGACTTTCGTCAATTTCTTTAAACAGTTTCACTTTGTTTTTGCTTTTAACATATCGCTATTTTTACTTTGAATTATTTGTGCTTTAGTTTTCTTATCTTCTTATTTTGTTTTAGGTAATCTGATTCACTTAACTCTACTTTACATTGCTAACTTGATACGGCTACTCCTCCTGGTGATCCGGATGTTGTCCTTTTTACGTTGTTACTCGGGATCCTGCGATGCACACGCGTAGAGGATGTTCTGCGGTCGGACCTTGACAGAACGCGTAGTCCGCCTATAGGTTGCCTTTAGTAAATCCGCGTACCAAAGAATGCAACAGGGTTTTTGGGACTGATGGAGTCGTACTGATGTACTAATCTGACTTAACAAGATTTCCTTCTCATCAGGTCCCTGCTCGGGCGCCAGTTAATATCACACTTGATATTGGTTGATAACACAACTGATATAAGTTAATACCACAACTGTTTTAGTTCAATATCACAACGGATATAATTAAAACACGAGTCCAATTCGCGGGTTGACCATTTATTTCGGATTCGAATTAAGAACTGAACATTGAGAATTAGAGTAAGCCCTAAGTAAGCTGTGGGTGTCTGGCAGAGGTGTCGGCAGAACGTTGGCGCCGTCGCTGATGGCGTGATCGGCAGCTAGGCGGCGCATTGGGGTGGTTTGAACTTGATTGAGCTGGATCGAATTGCAATCTCTGCAATTTCGGTGTTGCGTGGGTTCGTCGCGGCGGATGTTTATAATATTGTTGATTTAGGATTTTTGAACTCTTGTTTTTCTTAGAATACTTTGTTGCACAATTCTTGCAGGCAAAGTAGGTTCTGAAGGGTTCATTGTATGGGGGGGGGGGGAGGAAAAAATTTTTTTTTTTTTTTTTTTTATAAATAAAAGTTAATTACTTGCAGGTTGCAAAGTAAACAAGAAAGCAAGGCTACCTTCGGCTTGCCGAAATTTTTTTTCTTTTTTTTTTAATAAAATTTAAATTATTTTTGGTTTTGTTGGGTTTTTTGTGGTTTTTTTTTAAAATTTAAAAAAAAAAGGGAAGTTAAGATTTTTACCTGATTAAGGCTATGAATCAAACACCTGCTTCGAAAAAAAAATAATTTTTCCTTTTTAATGCTTTTGTATATACCTGGATTTCTTATATACTTAACACAAAATGTTATGAGGAAATGTCTTTGTAAAGGATCTGTTGGTCATAAAATCTAAATTTGGAAAGTTAAAGTATCAATAATGGCGTTTGACCTTTATTAGCCTTTTTTTTTTTTTTTTTTAACAGCTACATGTAATAGTACTCAGATTTCCATAAAATTGCAACATGAACCTTCATTAGGCCGATCGTTGATCGTTATAAGTTATAAAAGTTCGATTTCGAACTTTATTATTAAGCGACACACTTAGATTTGGATGTGGTAAGCCTGATAGCTATATCTTGAAATATAACGAAAATCGGCCGATAGGCTTCATGACAGCTATACGATATATCAGTCCGATCTGGCCCGTTCCGACTTATTAAAAGAGGGCAGAAATAAGAAGCTTGGGAGAAAAGTTTCATGAAGATAGCTCAATAATAAGGGGGGGACTAATTTGAGTTGCAACAGACAGACGGACTGACTGATTGTTCCTATAACAGCTATATAATATAAACGTCTGAGATATTTAAATGGAAAAACTAAGGGCGGGTTACTTTATAACATTAAAAAGTATTGATAATGTGCGGTATTTCCAAAAACAAAACAGGTTTGCATACAAAAACCCTGATTTCAGCCGATTGTTCCTATGACAGCTATATGTTATAGTGGTCCGATTATACAATTTGATTCAATTTTGACGGCACATTAAAAACGTAATAAGAATAAGATTTGCCAAATCTTGTTGCAATATCTTGAAAAACAACAAAAATCGGCCGATAGCTTCTATGACAGCTATACGATATATCGGTCCGATCTGGCTCGTTCCGACTTATTTACAGCCTACAGCAATAAGAAGCTTGTATGCCAAGTTTCATAAAGAAAGCTCAAAAACTGAGAGACTAGTTTGCGTTGCAACAGACGGACGGACGGACGGACGGACGGACAGACGGACATCCATTTTTCGACTCCTCTGGTGATGCTGATTCAGAATATATATACTTTATAGGGTCGGAGATGTCTCCTAAGGTGCGTTGCAAACTTCTGGCTAAAATTAATATACCCTCTGCAAGGGTATAAAAATAAAAAGATTTTAGAGTTCAATTAAGAACAATGACTTTATTTGTCTAAATCCAATTTACAACTGATTACCCTAAGTCCCTAACAAGCTGTGAGTCTTTGTCTGTGAGCTGCGCTGCCCTTGGTGGCAGAGGATCGGCGTCGGCTCCGTAGGTTCCAATAGGCCATGACATCGGCTGATGTTTTGTTGGTTGAATCGGTGCAGTCTTCTTGGAATCAGATGCATTGGTGGGAGCGGAAGCGGTTGCCAAACAGATTCTTAGAATTCAGCTTGGCAGCTCGGCACGTGCAGGAAATTATGCAGACGCTGAGCTTGCAGATTGGAACTTGCGTACTGGAGTTCATTATTCTAAATTGTAACATTTCAGTTGTTAAATCTTCCCCCTCCAATTTATGCTTGTCCTCAAGCGGTCTCTAGAAGTAGGGAATGTTGTTGAACTGAGGTAACTGATACTGTGCCTCGGTCGAAGATTGCTCGCAGGTTGATGGTGCGAGGATCGTTGTGACTTTTGTTTCCATTCCAGGCGTAGGTCCTAGTTGCAATGTTATGCTCTTCTGCCTTTGACTATAGGTGTGCAAGCCCAGGATGAGAATCAGAGCAACGCCAAAGAGCGTCAGCAAAGTTATGCTGTTACCATTGAATGGGTTCTTATGTGCATCAGTTGTCCAGTGTTATTTATGTGCAATGCTTCCAGTGCTTCAAGTGATAGGACCTTAAGTCTTTCTTTTTCCTCAGCCGTAAACTGCACAAGAGGAGCTCCAGGGGTCAAGACTGTAGGTTCCAAGTTGCTGAACCGCTTGTTGTCGATAATCATCGAGTCGTTTGAGAGCTGGACGAGGTAGGTTCCCTCTAGGTGAAGCTCTGTGTTGTTCCAGGTAACGTTTCCATCGTAGTCGTTTAGTAGGATGATTCCGTCGTCGACTTTTTCTGTTTTGGATACGTGGTCGGCATTGCTAAAACTATACAGCGCTTTCTTTCCCTGAACTAACTTTGGAATACAATTTGAATTACTTATATTAACAGTGTTTTTCTTATCGCATATCTTAATATATTCTATTGTTTTACAAGTTTGGGGAATGCCATAGTTGAGATTTTTGAAAACAAAGATTTCTTGAAAGTTTAAGTGTATAATTGAATTGTTTTTTACTATGGGCTTTATGATAATGTCTTGGTATTGTATTTCTTCTAAGTTTGGAATTTTTACAATATACAAAAGTGTTGTTTTATTATGTAGAATTGAGACATCGGAAAACTCCATTATTTCTTCCATTGACAGGGGTGTCATGTTATTTCTTTTAAAAATTTTCTCGATTTCAATTAACTCATCTTCATTCAGTACGAGTGTGTTAACTACGTTTAGTCGTGCCCACTGAATGTTATATCTTATGTTAATAATTTCTTCTTTTAGAAGTCTAATCTGATTGTGCAGGCTAATAGCTATCTCAATACTAACTGAACTGCTTTTATAAATAGAATTTGTAAGGGCGTTGGATACCGAAGTGAGTTTATTTATTCTTTCTTCTAACTGTTTGTTAATAATGACCTGTTGGTTATTGTTGTCAATAAGTTTATCCAAGTTTTGCTCTATCATAACCAGGTCATCATGATCCGGACTACCCGCTATGTACTTCCAACCTGACCCTAGCCAATTTAAAGACCTAGTTTTCCGAGTTTTGGGAAAGGCTGTAATTGTTTGGAAAGTGTGAATAGTTGTATTTATCTCATGGTGAAGGGTAGCGTATAATGGACTGCGTTTAAGGCTTTTTTTCCGTATGTTCATGTAAAATGTCTAAAGCGGTTTGGATTTGGTCGAGGTTAATGAGGTGTATTAGTTTGGTCGTTGAGGTTTGTACTTTTCCGATTCCCTTGGTTATTGTCAGTATCTGTGCGTTCGTATAGTTCGTAAGGTTCATCGTTCCACCAACATCGTTCGTAATCCATAGTAATATCCTGAACAATTTTTAGATTTTGATATGGCTTTTATGTACTGTTTTTCCCGATACTGTTATTATTGTTGTGTGCTTGTTTTCTTTAACTGTTTCTTTCCTATATCTTGGGGAAAGCTTGGAACCTAATCTAGTGTTTATTCTTACGAATATTTCTTCTCCAGGCTGATAATTACGTATTTCCTTTTTGCTCTTATTATGGTTTGTCCGGTCCGTTTTCTGTTTATTTTTAAGTCTTTCAATGTTATCTTGTCTGGCCGTTTCTTATTGGTCCAGGTCTGTTGTCATTCTCCTGCCGAAGAACACTTCTAGTGGTCGTTTCTTTGTAACGGAATGAAAACTGTAATTGTACTTGTAAACTGCCCTTTCTAAAAGTTCCTTGAAATTCCTCTCTGTCCCCTCTTTCTTGAGGCATCTCATTATTTCTGAAAGTGTTGAGTGGAAGCGTTCTATCTGACCGTTAACGGTACTTTTATATGGTGGGGCAGTATAAACTTCTATCTGTAGCTGTTCCAGCATGAACTTAATTGATTGTGAATTGAAAGCTTTTTCATTGTCCATAACGATATGTTTAGGGACTCCGAAATAGAATATAATATCGCGCAAAGGGGTTCTGATGTCCTCTATCGCTTTTGAGTTTATAATTCGTGCTTGCGCTAATTTGGAAAACTTGTCTATTGCAGTGAGTACTAAGTGTCGTTCGGTAGAGTAGATGTCAATGTGCAATATGTGACCGGGGTATTCTGGAGTAGGAGTTTCTTGAAGTTCCGGATTAGGGGTGTGTCTGTCATATTTAGCCTCTTTGCAAACTTTACATTGCTTGACATTTTTGGAAAATAATGGGTTTCTGATAGTTGCTTTTGATTTTCTAGAGCGTTTCGATGTGCTCTCCTAGGGATTTCAAGAATTCTTTCTTCCTGTTCAGTTTCGTCTATCAAGTCTTCTACCCTGGACTGGGTGAATCGAGTTTTGATTCCTTTGAAGTGACTTCGGTAAATTGTCTGTATTTTTCCCATTATATTTTCAGTCGTGTGAATACCGTTAATTACGGAATCGTAATTATCGTCCGTAGTGTAGTCGAGTCGGTATATTTCATGTCTATGGAAGGTAGGAAATGGGATGGTGAACCTGTAGTCATATTTATCTGATTTGTAAAAGAATATTTGATTCTTGAAAACATTTATTGGGGCTTCGACGCTACGATTAAGTCATGGCTAGAACTTTCGGCGCTATGTTGTGTAGAGGCAACGGAGTTAATTTGCTCTAAAGGTATTCTTGAGAGCGCGTCTGCAACAACATTTTCCTTTCCCGGTTTATAGAATATTTCATAATCATACTCCTCTAGATATGCTTTCCATCTCTTGATTCTGGCATTTCCATTCCAGCTACTCAGAGAATGTGTTAAAGGTTGATGATCTGTAAAGATCTTAACCTTTGCTTTAACGTACAGGTAATTTTTGAGGGCCTTGAGTGCCCAAATTATGGCTAGCATCTCTTTCTCGTTAGTCGCATAGTTCTCTTCGGCTTTGGAAAGTGTTCTAGAGTGAAATGATATAGGGTGGTTGTCTTGCGATAGGACTGCTCCTATCGCGAAATTTGAAGCATCAGTAGTTAACTGGAACTCCTTCTTGAAATCTGGGTAACGGAGAATTATTTCTTTTGAAACTAGGTTACTTTTAAGTTTCTTAAAAGACTCTAGGGCTTCATTGTCCAATGAAATTATCTTTTTGGATGACATTCTTTTGGACAGGTGTCCATCTTCCCCTCTTAAAAGTGAAGTTAGGGGTTTTGCCAATTTGGCATAATTTTGAATAAACCTTCTATAGTAGCCGGAAAGCCCTAGGAAAGATCTTTGATCTCTCAAAGTTTTAGGGCAGGGATAATTTGCTATCGCTGCCAATTTACTTGGGTTTGTTTCTATTCCCCTATCGGAGACAACAAATCCAAGGAATTCGACTTTGTTTTTTATAGTAAAATTATTATTTATTTATTTATTTTATAGTAAAATTTAATTGCGTATTAAAAATTTTATTTAATTGAAATTTACTTTAAATTATGAATCATAAAACTTTTTTAAACTTATTTAGTTGCGTATGAATTGTAATTGCTTTTAATTTCGAATTTTACTTTATTTAGTTTTAGCAAAGGAACGTGATCAAAGAACTGTGTTCTGTTTAAAGTGAATTTAATTTATTTTAATTGCTGAAAACCAGTGTCTGGTTTTGCTCTTCTACCTTGGAGGGTCCCTTGGGATTCGCAAGATTGAGCTTGTTATACTGCTTTTTTATTGGTAGTGCAGTGATATTTTATTTTATTGCTTTACGCTTATTTATTTTATTCACGGACTTTCGTCAATTTCTTTAAACATTTTCACTTTGTTTTTGCTTTTAACATATCGCTATTTTTACTTTAAATTATTTGTGCTTTAGTTTTCTTATCTTCTTATTTCGTTTAGGTAATCTGATTCACTTAACTCTACTTACATTGCTAACTTAATACGGCTACTCCTCCTGGTGATCCGGATGTTGTCCTTTTTACGTTGTTACTCGGGATCCTGCGATGCACACGCGTAGAGGATGTTCTGCGGTCGGACCTTGACAGAACGCGTAGTCCGCCTATATAGGTTGCCTTTAGTAAATCCGCGTACCAAAGAATGCAACAGGGTTTTTGGGACTGATGGAGTCGTACTGATGTACTAATCTGACTTAACAAGATTTCCTTCTCATCAGGTCCCTGCTCGGGCGCCAGTTAATATCACACTTGATATTATTAGTTGATAACACAACTGATATAAGTTAATACCACAACTGTTTTAGTTCAATATCACAACGGATATAATTAAAACACGAGTCCAATTCGAGGGTTGACCATTTATTTCGGATTCGAATTAAGAACTAAACATTGAGAATTAGAGTAAGCCCTAAGTAAGCTGTGGGTGTCTGGCAGAGGCGTCGGCAGAACGTTGGCGTCGTCGCTGATGGCGTGATCGGCAGCTAGGCGGAGCATTGGAGTGGTTTGAACTTGATTGAGCTGGATCGAATTGCAATCTCTGCAATTTCGGTGTTGCGTGGGTTCGTCACGGCGGATGTTTATAATATTGTTGATTTAGGATTTTTGAACTCTTTTTTTTAGAATACTTTGTTAGAATACTTTGTTGCACAATTCTTGCAGGCAAAGTACTAAGGGTTCATTGTATCGGCCGTCGGGAGGAGTAACAAAAGTTTCTGTTGTTAACTTACATACATACAAGTTAATTACTTGCAGGTTGCAAAGTAAAAAATAAAAAGATTTTAGAGTTCAATTAAGAACAATGACTTTATTTGTCTAAATCCAATTTACAACTGATTACCCTAAGCTGTCCCTAACAAGCTGTGAGTCTTTGTCTGTGAGATGCGCTGCGGTTGCCAAACAGATTCTTAGAATTCAGCTTGGCAGCTCGGCGCGTGCAGGAAATTATGCAGACGCTGAGCTTGCAGATTGGAACTTGCGTACTGGAGTTCATTATTCTAAATTGTAACATTTCAGTTGTTAAATCTTCCCCCTCCAATTTATGCTTGTCCTCAAGCGGTCTCTAGAAGTAGGGAATGTTGTTGAACTGAGGTAACTGATACTGTGCCTCGGTCGAAGATTGCTCGCAGGTTGATGGTGCGAGGATCGTTGTGACTTTTGTTTCCATTCCAGGCGTAGGTCCTAGTTGCAATGTTATGCTCTTCTGCCTTTGACTATAGGTGTGCAAGCCCAGGATGAGAATCAGAGCAATGCCAAAGAGCGTCAGCAAAGTTATGCTGTTATCATTGAATGGGTTCTTATGTTCATCAGTTGTCCAGTGTTATTTATGTGCAATGCTTCCAGTGCTTCAAGTGATTGGACCTTAAATCTTTCTTTTTCCTCAGCCGTAAACTGCACAAGAGGAGCTCCAGGGGTCAAGACTGTAGGTTCCAAGTTGCTGAACCGCTTGTTGTCGATAATCATCGAGTCGTTTGAGAGCTGGACGAGGTAGGTTCCCTCTAGGTGAAGCTCTGTGTTGTTCCAGGTAACGTTTCCATCGTAGTCGTTTAGTAGGATGATTCCGTCGTCGACTTTTTCTGTTTTGGATACGTGGTCGGCATTGCTAAAACTACACAGCGCTTTCTTTCCCTGAACTAACTTTGGAATACAATTTGAATTACTTATATTAACAGTGTTTTTCTTATCGCATATCTTAATATATTCTATTGTTTTACAAGTTTGGGGAATGCCATAGTTGAGATTTTTGAAAACAAAGATTTCTTGAAAGTTTAAGTGTATAATTGAATTGTTTTTTACTATGGGCTTTATGATAATGTCTTGGTATTGTATTTCTTCTAAGTTTGGAATTTTTACAATATACAAAAGTGTTGTTTTATTATGTAGAATTGAGACATCGGAAAACTCCATTATTTCTTCCATTCACAGGGGTGTCATGTTATTTCTTTTAAAAATTTTCTCGATTTCAATTAACTCATCTTCATTCAGTGCGAGTGTGTTAACTACGTTTAGTCGTGCCCACTGAATGGCATATCTTATGTTAATAATTTCTTCTTTTAGAAGTCTAATCTGATTGTGCAGGCTAATAGCTATCTCAATACTAACTGAACTGCTTTTATAAATAGAATTTGTAAGGGCGTTGGATACCGAAGTGAGTTTATTTATTCTTTCTTCTAACTGTTTGTTAATAATGACCTGTTGGTTATTGTTGTCAATAAGTTTATCCAAGTTTTGCTCTATCATAACCAGGTCATCATGATCCGGACTACCCGCTATGTACTTCCAACCTGACCCTAGCCAATTTAAAGACCTAGTTTTCCGAGTTTTGGGAAAGGCTGTAATTGTTTGGAAAGTGTGAATAGTTGTATTTATCTCATGGTGAAGGGTAGCGTATAATGGACTGCGTTTAAGGCTTTTTTCCGTATGTTCATGTAAAATGTCTAAAGCGGTTTGGATTTGGTCGAGGTTAATGAGGTGTATTAGTTTGGTCGTTGAGGTTTGTACTTTTCCGATTCCCTTGGTTATTGTCAGTATCTGTGCGTTCGTATAGTTCGTAAGGTTCATCGTTCCACCAACATCGTTCGTAATCCATAGTAATATCCTGAAAAATTTTAGATTTTGATATGGCTTTTATGTACTGTTTTTCCCGATACTGTTATTATTGTTGTATGCTTGTTTTCTTTAACTGTTTCTTTCCTATATCTTGGGGAAAGCTTGGAACCTAATCTAGTGTTTATTCTTACGAATATTTCTTCTCCAGGCTGATAATTACGTATTTCCTTTTTGCTCTTATTATGGTTTGTCCGGTCCGTTTTCTGTTTATTTTTAAGTCTTTCAATGTTATCTTGTCTGGCCGTTTCTTATTGGTCCAGGTCTGTTGTCATTCTCCTGCCGAAAAACACTTCTAGTGGTCGTTTCTTTGTAACGGAATGAAAACTGTAATTGTACTTGTAAACTGCCCTTTCTAAAAGTTCCTTGAAATTCCTCTCTGTCCCCTCTTTCTTGAGGCATCTCATTATTTCTGAAAGTGTTGAGTGGAAGCGTTCTATCTGACCGTTAACGGTACTTTTATATGGTGGGGCAGTATAAACTTCTATCTGTAGCTGTTCCAGCATGAACTTAATTGATTGTGAATTGAAAGCTTTTTCATTGTCCATAACGATATGTTTAGGGACTCCGAAATAGAATATAATATCGCGCAAAGGGGTTCTGATGTCCTCTATCGCTTTTGAGTTTATAATTCGTGCTTGCGCTAATTTGGAAAACTTGTCTATTGCAGTGAGTACTAAGTGTCGTTCGGTAGAGTAGATGTCAATGTGCAATATGTGACCGGGGTATTCTGGAGTAGGAGTTTCTTGAAGTTCCGGATTAGGGGGTGTGTCTGTCATATTTAGCCTCTTTGCAAACTTTACATTGCTTGACATTTTTGGAAAATAATGGGTTTCTGATAGTTGCTTTTGATTTTCTAGAGCGTTTCGATGTGCTCTCCTAGGGATTTCAAGAATTCTTTCTTCCTGTTCAGTTTCGTCTATCAAGTCTTCTACCCTGGACTGGGTGAATCGAGTTTGGATTCCTTTGAAGTGACTTCGGAAAATTGTTTGTATTTTTCCCATTATATTTTCAGTCGTGTGAATACCGTTAATTACGGAATCGTAATTATCGTCCGTAGTGTAGTCGAGTCGGTATATTTCATGTCTATGGAAGGTAGGAAATGGGATGGTGAACCTGTAGTCATATTTATCTGATTTGTAAAAGAATATTTGATTTTTGAAAACATTTATTGGGGCTTCGACGCTACGATTAAGTCATGGCTAGAACTTTCGGCGCTATGTTGTGTAGAGGCAACGGAGTTAATTTGCTCTAAAGGTATTCTTGAGAGCGCGTCTGCAACAACATTTTCCTTTCCCGGTTTATAGAATATTTCATAATCATACTCCTCTAGATATGCTTTCCATCTCTTGATTCTGGCATTTCCATTCCAGCTACTCAGAGAATGTGTTAAAGGTTGATGATCTGTAAAGATCTTAACCTTTGCTTTACCGTACAGGTAATTTTTGAGGGCCTTGAGTGCCCAAATTATGGCTAGCATCTCTTTCTCGTTAGTCGCATAGTTCTCTTCGGCTTTGGAAAGTGTTCTAGAGAGAAATGATATAGGGTGGTTGTCTTGCGATAGGACTGCTCCTATCGCGAAATTTGAAGCATCAGTAGTTAACTGGAACTCCTTCTTGAAATCTGGGTAACGGAGAATTATTTCTTTTGAAACTAGGTTACTTTTAAGTTTCTTAAAAGACTCTAGGGCTTCATTGTCTAATGAAATTATTTTTTTTGATGACATTCTTTTGGACACGTGTCTATCTTCCCCTCTTAAAAGTGAAGTTAGGGGTTTTGCCAATTTGGCATAATTTTGTATAAACCTTCTATAGTAGCCGGAAAGCCCTAGGAAAGATCTTTGATCTCTCAAAGTTTTAGGGCAGGGATAATTTGCTATCGCTGCCAATTTACTTGGGTTTGTTTCTATTCCCCTATTGGAGACAACAAATCCAAGGAATCCGACTTTGTTTTTCATGAACTCACATTTGTCTAGCTGACATTTCATATTAGCGTTCTGTAAAGTTTGAAAAATTTTAGCCAAGTTCTTAATATGTGTATCATCATCTTTGCTAAATATGATGATATCGTCTATGTAAATGAAACATATTTTTTCAATATGTTCTCGAAGTATGTCGTCTAATGCACGTTGGAAGATTGAGGGCGCATTCTTAAGACCAAATGGGAGTAGTGTAAACTCATATTTTCCGTTGTTTACGGAGAAAGCGGTCTTTTCTATGTCACTATTTTTCAAAGATATTTGATGGAAGCCACTTTTCAGATCTAAAACGGAGAATACCTTATTGTCCCCTAATTGGGTAAGTACCTCATTTATTTCGGGAATAGGGTATTTATCTGCAATGGTTATTTTATTAAGTTTACGATAGCTAATAACCATTCGATATTTTTTTCCGCCTGAAGCGTCTACCTTTTTAGGTACAATCCACACTGGTGAATTGTACGGGGACCTAGAAGGTCGAATTATACCATCTTCTAAAAGTTCTTTTATCTGTTTGTTTACCTCATCTTTCAGTGTCATTGGATACTGATAGAATTTAGAGTAAACCGGAGTATCGGACGAGGTTCGGATCGTTGCCTTCACATTTGTTGTGTAGGTCAGTTTCTGGTTTGGGTCTGCGAACAAGTCTGGAAATGACTTGAGTAATTCGCTTAGCTTGGCTTTTTGTGTGTCGGACAAGTGGGATGTTCTCGGAATAATTGTGTTAACTGCTTCGAATGTTTTGTCTGTGATGGGGATTGAAATACCGTTTTTTAGTGACATTATATTTTTACTTATTTTTATCTCTGCCCTTAATTCTTTTAAACTATCGTTGCCCAAAATAGCATCGAAAGATTTCAATGTGGGCAACAGGAAAAACTTAACTTTAACGCAATGTGAAAAAAGTTTGCTACCTTATGGTGCGTAACTACTGTGCTGCCGCCTACTGAGACAGCATTGAAAGGTGCTTAATTTGGAATAGGGTTATTGACGAATTTAGGTTGGATATAATTTCGGTTTGAACCGGTGTCTATAAGTATTTTAATAAAATTTCCATTCCTCATCTTGCATACGAAATATGGAAGAGAGGAACTCTTTATTCTAAAAAATTCAATGCTGTGTCATCGTAGTAATCGTACGTGTTATTGTCAGCGTCGGCTTCGTCTATCTGGTCTACGTAGTCGTCCAAGTTGTCGTCAAGGTTGTTGTAGTCCTCGTACTCTGCCATAGCTTGTTCATAGTCCGTCATTGTCAGTGGAGTCTCAGGGGGTCGCGTCTCGTTTTCTTCCGTTGTGGTCTGTATATTAAAGTTTCTTTGTCGCTTCATCCCATCTGGTATCGGACCAGGTGGTCTTTTGCCTGGTTCGAAGCGAGGTCCGTTCATGTAATTTATCATTCTGGTCTGAACACTGGGATCCACATCCATAGGCTCTGGACGAGGCAGTGGTTTTGGGGCCTGTGGCCTAGGTGGCGCTGACAGTTGTGGCAGGAAATGCCTGTTCTGGAATGGTCGAGGTGCAGCTGCTGGCTGTGCAAGCTGGTAACCGAAGTTATTTAAATTTTGTCGTGGTAAAGCAGTCGGTGGTTGTTGTCCGATTTGGTAATGTTGAGGTCTTGGAGATGGAATTGGTGGTTGTCTATTTATGAAGGGAGTGCTGCGAGGAGCAGGTGAAGGTTTTGCAGTTTGGTTTCTAAACTGTCTTGTCTGTCCCATGTTTGTAGCATGAATTGTGACGTCTCAACAAACCTGGCAATTGTTGTGCTAGGATTTCACTCACTGTTGCTGCTAATGCAGCTCTGTCAATGTTTTCAACCATATTTCTATTAAGTTCTTGTTCTTCCTGACGTCTAATTCTTTATCTACAAGCTTCTGCACTTAGTTTTGAGGGCCTGATCAGATTATTCACGTTAGCCATAAAACGCTAAGTGAATCTAAATTAAGAATGTGTCGAGTTTTATATAGGTCAAGGGAGCAAATTATGGAGCTTATTACGTTTGAATTGAGTTAGTAAGATATTGTGTTTTCTTAGAGATAGTTTGTTTTCGTATGTATGTATGTGTGTGTGTGTGTGTTCGTGTTTGTTGCTTATTTGTTTTATAACCAGAGGCTGGTTTTTTCCTTTTACTTTAGAGGGTCCCTTGGGAATCGTAAAGTTGGAATCGGTTATATCACTTTTGTGATCTTTTTGTTTGATTTATCGTTTTACGGTTTTTTATATCCGTGTTTTCTTAAGAGTCTATTTGTGTTTTTAGTTTAGTTTCTTGATAATGAATTGGTGTAATCTTACAGTACTATGGGTAACTTATATGATGTGGCTCCTCCCTCCGACGATCCGGATTTCATCCTGTTTGTCCCACGACTACTAGGGATCCTGCGATGCATACAGGGTTGAGGGGTGGTTTGTAGCCCTGCCTTCAGTCCTTGGAGTCCACCGATGAGCAAATGAACAAGTTAAGTTTCCATTTGCCGGAGTCGATTTGAACGAACGAAAAATGTTTTAATTTTTTTCGGAGTTGCACGTTCACTTACACTCGCGTTTTAGACCGGTTGCGGCAAAAGTTATTGCCAGCCGCGAACTTACAAGACGTTTTGCTGTATCGTACGCGTACCGGTCCCTGCTCGGGCGCCAGTTAATTACTTGCAGGTTGCAAAGTAAAAAATAACAAGTCGGAAAGGCTACAGTCGAGCTGACTCGACTGTGATATACCCGCTACAATTCTTCGGAAAAACACGTGCCAAATGTGAACAATGCGTTCTTGCTTTTTATTTCTTTCCGTCTCTAATTTGTTTTGCCTATGCGGGTTCCACTCGATTTTTATTGGATGTTGCCCTTTGCTGTTATTACTTTGCAATTATAAATTATGCATGTGGGAAAGAGACGCCTATACATACATATATGCTGCCTCACAATACATCTCAACATATCTAATTAGATTTGTCGTTTGTTTTTTGTGTTGCTGCTCAATGTCTCTTTCGATTCTAAGTGGCTTTAAATATACTAAAAATTTATTTTGAATTTTGCAACACACTATAAAATAAAAAAAAATATAAGATACAAAAAAATAAATATAATTCGCCGCGGCACCCAGGAGTTGAACTCCGGACCTCTCGCTTAACAGTCAACTACCATCACCACTCGACCACTGCATTTCTAACGCAATGACCAATAAAATTGCACTATGAATATTTTCGGTGCACATCATTAAAAAAAAAGTTGCCACATAATTAAAAAAAAAAAAAGGTTGCCACATAATTAAAAAAAAGTTGTCTGCTGCTGGAGTTGAACTCGGGTACTAACATTAGGAAAAACCGACATAAGCACATGGCCACAGGGCAATACTATTTCTTGAATATCTTCCTTATTTATCGGCCGATCTTATTGAAACTTTGCCAACACGCCCGCATGGTGGTTTTTATCACATGTATAAAAAATGATTGCTGTAGAGCTATATTTGCAGCTACAATCTTTTTTTCGATTTGTGGGGGCGGATGGAGGCGTGGCGAAAATCCAAAATAAACTTGATCTGCGTGCAGAATTAACACATATTGTCCCTAAATTTGGTAGCTCTAGCTCTTATAATAGCTGAGATCTAGGTTTTCACACGGACGGACAGACAGACAGACGGACTGACGAACAGACGGACAGACGGACAGGCGGACATGGCTATATCGACTCGTCTGGTCATGCTGATTCAGAATATATATACTTTATGGGGTCGGAGATTTCTCCTTCTGCCTGTTACAAACATTTTTGGTTGGCACAAAGCTATAATACCCTTATACTCTTCGTGTAGCGGGTATAAAAATTTACCTTACAATAGAAGATGAAGAATAAATAAAAAGAACAGAAAATATAGCGATGACAGAAATTAAGCGAGAGTAAACTTTAATGTTATTTAATATTATAAATTTTCAATCTTTTCGCAACTCATGACACTTGCTGACATTCACCTTTTCGTAAACTTAAGAATAAATGAAGAAGGAAATCAAAACTTGAGATAAGAAACAATAAATAAATATATATACAACCTTAGTTAAATTTCCCTAGATACCACTTTTTATATTATAGGTTTCTTTTTAATCTAACACATCAATGTCCACTTTATAATACGCTAAGCACATATGCACCTAAATTTAAACAAGAGGAAAAACAATTAAGGCTATGCACATACATGCATCCAGTCTTATGCTTATACACTTTTTTTCACGTTGGAACAATGAATGTATAATCAAGTGGTCCATTCAAACCAAAGCCGATGCTTGTAACCCGTGGATCCCAGACACAATGAATGTCCACCTTCCACCCAACCGACTGAGGGACACAGTCACCTGACGTACGACTCGAAGCGCGAAATAGAGAACGCGGGCATGCAAACGATAAAGAGATAGACACAAGAAAGTACAGATTATTGTAGTCCAAACATAATACTCTAAACGGTTCGTGAAGGGCATAGTTGGACCTACAATTAGGAAGAGTTAGTGGTAAGTAATTACGTGTTAATCTGCAAGGGACAGAAAAGTGTAGCTGGCTAACCAGGTAAACACTGTCAATGTCACCTTGGATGAGGTTATTAATAAATACTACACCCAGCATGGTTATACGATTAGATAGAGAAGGTAAGTTAAGTAGTAGAAGTCTACTGCCATAGGAAGAAAATCTTAAATTTACATATCAGTAGGCCTCGTCAGGCGAAAATTAAAATTATTGACCATATGGGAAAGATGTTGGGAAAACTTCAGTTTTTGATCCAAACGGACCCAAAGATCATCAACTAGAGTAATTCTTTCTAAGACACAACCACAAAGAGTATAGAAAACGTACTTTGGACTCGATAGAATGTCATCAGCTTGCATTTGGATCTGTTGAAGTGTAAGAAATTTGCACAACACCAGGAATGAAAACTATTTAGGTCGGCTTGTTAGTAAGAGTGACAGTAGTCATCTTTAAATTGATAAATAACAAAGCTTTACATCATCATCGGAATGCTTTACTGAAGATTTTCCTCAAAACTTTTATAACAAAGGATGTCGGCTCAAGCAAATTTGTCGTAGTTGAGGAACGTTTTATAAATCCGTGCTAAAAACGCTATATTACGCATATACAGAAATGATGCAAGTGAGGAGTTAAAATATTCTCGAAGAATTTAGATATAGCCGACAATTTAGAGATACCTCTATAATTACTTGCATCAGATTTACTGCCCTTCTTAAACAAGGGAATGATAAAAGTTTCCTACCAAATAGAAAGAAATGATGAAGTATCTAAGGACAGCGAAAACAATTTGAGCAATGGCTTACTTAAGGAAACGGTTCGTGAAGGGCATAGTTGGACCTACAATTAGGAAGAGTTAGTGGTAAGTAATTACGTGTTAATCTGCAAGGGACAGAAAAGTGTAGCTGGCTAACCAGGTAAACACTGTCAATGTCACCTTGGATGAGGTTATTAATAAATACTACACCCAGCATGGTTATACGATTAGATAGAGAAGGTAAGTTAAGTAGTAGAAGTCTACTGCCATAGGAAGAAAATCTTAAATTTACATATCAGTAGGCCTCGTCAGGCGAAAATTAAAATTATTGACCATATGGGAAAGATGTTGGGAAAACTTCAGTTTTTTATCCAAACGGACCCAAAGATCATCAACTAGAGTAATTCTTTCTAAGACACAACCACAAAGAGTATAGAAAACGTACTTTGGACTCGATAGAATGTCATCAGCTTGCATTTGGATCTGTTGAAGTGTAAGAAATTTGCACAACACCAGGAATGAAAACTATTTAGGTCGGCTTGTTAGTAAGAGTGACAGTAGTCATCTTTAAATTGATAAATAACAAAGCTTTACATCATCATCGGAATGCTTTACTGAAGATTTTCCTCAAAACTTTTATAACAAAGGATGTCGGCTCAAGCAAATTTGTCGTAGTTGAGGAACGTTTTATAAATCCGTGCTAAAAACGCTATATTACGCATATACAGAAATGGTGCAAGTGAGGAGTTAAAATATTCTCGAAGAATTTAGATATAGCCGACAATTTAGAGATACCTCTATAATTACTTGCATCAGATTTACTGCCCTTCTTAAACAAGGGAATGATAAAAGTTTCCTACCAAATAGAAAGAAATGATGAAGTATCTAAGGACAGCGAAAACAATTTGAGCAATGGCTTACTTAAGGAGTTGGCACAGAACCGAAGTACACAAGCGGGAACAGTGTCGGGACCTGGTGAAAAATCTGGTTTAACCAAGTGAAGATCCTTAACAAGTGATCTTTCGTTTAGAATAGGGTTGAAGATACCACTTGAGCAAGGAATGTTGTATGGATAAAAATGAATATTTTGTGTTGTAAGCGAATACGTGGTAATACGTGGAATTTTCAAATGACAACTTTGAGGGAAATACAGAAGATTTACGCTTCATGTTAACAAAATTATTAAACTTTTTAAACTTATTTCAAGTCTGCAATAGTTAAGTAGAAACTGACTGGTTTTGCAAGTTTTTCATTTTTTTAAATTTAAAAATTTGCAGTTGGCACAATTTGTTCTCTGCCTCTTTTTTTCTTGGGAACAAACTCACGCCACTGTGTGAGGAGAGAGCCATTAAAGCGGATTTGGGGACCACATTCCTCATTAAGGGAAGGGTGGTCCATAAAGACAACTTGAAATAACTTTCCCAGAAATGATGTCCGTACTCTAGTAAATAACGCCTACCCTTTTTATACCCTTGCAGAGGGTATATTAATTTTAGCCAAAAGTTTGCAACGCACCTTAGGAGACATCTCCGACCCTATAAAGTATATATATTCTGAATCAGCATCACCAGAGGAGTCGAAAAATGGATGTCCGTCTGTCCGTCCGTCTGTTGCAACGCAAACTAGTCTCTCAGTTTTTGAGCTATCTTCATGAAACTTGGCACACAAGCTTATTATTGCTGTAGGCTGTAAATAAGTCGGAACGAGCCAGATCGGACCGATATATCGTATAGCTGTCATAGAAGCTATCGGCCGATTTTTGTTGTTTTTCAAGATATTTGCAAGATTTGGCAAATCCTTTTCTTATTACGTTCTTAATGTGCTGTCAAAATTAGATCAAAATCGGACCACTATAACATATAGCTGCCATTGGACCAATCGGCTGAAATCAGGGTTTTTGTATGCAAACCTGTTTTGTTTTTGGAAATACCGCACATTATCAATACTTTTTAATGTTATACAGAAACCCGCCCTTAGTTTTTCCATTTAAATATCTCAGACGTTTATATTCTATAGCTGTTATAGGAACAATCAGTCTGTCTGTTGCAACGCAAATTAGCCCCCAGTTATTGAGCTATCTTCATGAAACTTTGCTCACAAGCTTCTTATTTCTGCCCTCTTTAAATAAGTCGGAACGGGCCACATCGGACTGATATATCGTATAGCTGTCATGGAGCCTATCGGCCGATTTTCGTTATATTTCAAGATATAGCTATCAGGCTTACCACATCCAAATCTAAGTGTGTCCCTAATAATAAAGTTCGAAATCGAACTTTTATAACTTATAACGATCATCGATCGGCCTAATGAAGGTTCATGTTGCAATTTTACGAAAATCTGAGTACTATTACATGTAGCTGTTAAACAAAAAATCATGTAGCTATTATTCAAACGCATTTTTGAATGAGAGCTTTCCAAATTTATTTATATTTTATGACCAACAGATCCTTTACAACACAAAGACATTTCCTCATAACATTTTGTGTTAAGTATATAAGAAATCCAGGTATATATAAAAGCATTAAAAAGATAAAATTATTTTTTTTCGAAGCAGGTGTTTGATTCATAGCCTTAATCAGGTAAAAATCTTGATTTCCTGTACTGTTATAATTGTTCAATAAATACCACAGAAACCAGCAGCAATCCAAATATATTTTATATTTTGTATAACTGCAAGGGTATGAAACCTTCGGCAAGCCGAAGGTAGCCTTTCTTTCTTGTTTTTTGCCAAATGACGACATTTTAATCAGAATCAAACATACAATTAAACAAACAAATGTTTTTAAATTTAGTATTTCCTGGTATTGGGTTATCCTCTTTACAAACAGAAGCTTAGTTAATATTTCACCCATGGGGTTGGACTTATCCTCTTCCTTTCTGTATCCTTGGCTGTGGCACACATCACCGATTACTTGCGTGTGTAATATATCCCCATTGTCGAGGGACGTATCCTAGTAAGAAAGTAGTTTGCCTATGTGAGGCATTTGGCAAACCTCTCGGAATATGTGCGCATAGTGGAGAAAACGGTCAACTTATTTGACAAATTCCCCCAATTGCACATGAAGAAATTGTATAGCGTGGGCACCGCTCACCTAAATAATTTGATTAAAGCGTTGGGTACGCATCACAGGGTAGCTAGGAGTTTAGACTTTTTAAGTTCAATACTGAAGGTCCAAAAGGTCCAGAAACACCCCAATAGAGAACCTTATGTCTGTTTCGTCCGTTAAAAAGCTACAATCTAGTCTAATATAGTCTCGGAAGTTGCAAAATTCCCCTTGCAGAACATAACCATCAGCCAAAACGTGCTTAGCCTCCCTTACCTTCATCCTTTGAATGAACGCAATTTGGAGGCCATCCAGCAGTTTATGGAGGAAATCAGGACTGGTGTGTTGGTGCATCCAGAGGGTGAGAAGAATTGCAAAGCAACTTAGCAAGATAGTTGCTGGAATTGTCGAAGTCAACGGTCTCCAAATTGCTGAATAAGAAACGATCTATCTGTAATTCAGTTTTGTTTTCCCACTCGTTGCCGCTGCACCGATCACGGCCCGAGAATTAAAGGGACTACTCAGTAACTCCTTGGCTTTCATTGTCGCGGCTGCGCCTGACGATATGCGCGCTTAATAATTAATTTACATGTATGTAAACAATAGAGGTGATGGCAGCGTGAGGGTACTACGGGTGGCAACGCTGAGGAGTCAGTTGTTGAAGTTGAAGTCAAGAAGTCGCAAGATAAAGTCGGAAGTTAAGTTGTTGTAAAAGGCAAGCAAGTCGCTTTGTCTTTTAATAAAGAATTGTTGTAGCAAAGACGTCGGTCGGTCAATGTCGTTTTTTGAAGAACTAAGGAGAACTTAGAAGAACTAAACTAAACTTAATATTTGTACTTTCTTATATGTACAATTACCTAATATTTCAATAAATATTACATTTGGGGGCTCAACCGCTGAACAAACAATTCATATAAACTCAACTATCTGTGCAAAAATTGACGTCGTGGTGAAATAGCGTCAAAAAACAAAAATTTCGTTTGTGTGTATGTGTTGGCGCCGCAAAGCGCAATTTCGAGAAAAGTAACGGTTAAAAACGGCGAGACAAATGCCAAGTGCGCCGCGCTCGAAAGCGAATGCCAGAAAGGGTGTGAAAGAGACAACAGTAGATAACGGTGAAACACCAAAAACGTCGCGACAAATGAATACACGAAGACAAGCACAAGAAGAAGAAACAGAAGAGATGGAGAATCAAGTACAGTTGCAGCAAATTATTCAACTATTAAGCCTAAAAATTCAAGCTGATGAGGTGGCGCAAAATACGCCAAAAGTCTCAATTGAATGTTTTGGCAATGTTGTAGAAGATTTTGACGGCGAGACGGTGCCGGTCAAAAATTGGATTGAAAATTAGAATTATAGTGGCGGCCAGCAAAATCACAACAACAATAAGAAGGCAGCTCGGTGCTTCAATTGTGGATCGTCGCAACATATGAAGAAAGATTGTGATGTTGGAGTGAAGTGCTTCAAGTGTGGTGCTACTGGCCATATTTCAACGAGTTGCCCGCAGTCAGTGAATTTAGTGCAAGTTGGCAAGGATGACAAACGGTTGAAAAGCATTTTAATTAATGGAGTTGAAGTTACGTGCCTGGTTGACACGGGTGCTGATGTCTCGATCGTAAAGCATTCGCTGTACAAGAAGCTAGTGGATGTTATGCTGAATCCATGTCATTCTGTGTTGCGTGGCTTGGGCAATACGGGCACTGTACCGCTGGGTGTGTTTACCGGAGCTGTTCAAATAGACGACATGGAGACTATGCAAAGTTTTATCGTGGTGGCGGACGAAAAAATAGAAAATGATGCTCTACTTGGATATGACTTTCTCACAAAATTTAAATTTACACTGGATGCAAATGGATTCAAGTTTGCGTTGTTGTCAGCTTGCCCGGAAATAGCTGACATAAATCAGATAAGTATTCAGAATTATGGTTGTGCTGAAAGTAATGTGAATGCTCCTCCGCAGTATGCACCCATGATACGGAATCTGATAGAGGAATATCAGCCAACATTGCCGCTCGCTGAGTCACCTGTTCAGCTACGAGTTGTACCGGATGAGAAAATTAAACCATTTCGACATCAACCAAGTCGTCATCCTCCAGTCGAAGCCGAAGCCATTAAGAAGCAAGTCGACGAGTGGTTGAAAGGAGAAATCGTTCGTCCATCTACATCAAGCTTCGCCAGCCGAACCGTCGTTGTGAAGAAAAAAGACGGAACAAACAGAATCTGTATTGGCTATCGTCAGTTAAACAGCATGGTGCTCAAGGATTGTTTTCCTGTGCCAATAATAGAGGATGTACTTGAAAAGCTGCAAGCCGCAAAGGTGTTTGTATCATTGGACTTAGAGAACGGCTATTTTCACGTCCCTGTAGAAGAATCAAGTCGAAAATACACTGCGTTCATCACAAAAGAAGGAGTTTAATAGGACGCCGTTCGGATTCTGCAATTCTCCTGCGGCATTTATAAGATTTATAAACCACATTTTTCAAGATTTTGTATCACGGGACATTCTACAAATTTATATGGATGATATAATAATATATGGCCAGACGAACAACGAATGTATTGAGAAACTCAAGTTGGTGCTTTCTGAGTCGGCTAAGTTCGGTTTGCGTATAAAGTGGAAGAAATGCCATTTTCTTGAACACAAAATCAACTTTTTGGGACATACAGTATAAGATGGAAAGATTTGGCCTGGCAAAGAGAAAACAGTTGCCGTGAAGCACTTTGCAGTACCTAAGAATGTAAAAGCAGTCCAATCCTTTTTGGGTCCAACAGGATTCTTCAGAAAGTTTGTGAAAGACTATTCCATTATTGCACGACCCTTAACCAATCTTTTAAATAAGGATGCTACTTTTAAGTTGGAGTCCAAGGAATATGCAGCCATTGAAAATCTGAAGAGTGCATTGTGCGACGGCCCAGTTTTAAGGATTTATTGTAGAGGTGCATTGAAGGAATTGCACACAGACGCTTCGAAGGACGGTTTTGGTGCCACTTTGTTACAATATTTTGAGGATCAATTGCACCCCATATTTTATTGGAGCAAGAAGACTAGTAAAAGTGAATCAGGACGAAATAGCTACATTTTGGAAGTAAAAGCAGCCTATCTGGCTATGAAAAAGTTTCGGCATTATTTGCTTGGCGTTCCCATTAAGCTGGTTACGGACAACATAGCTCTTACACAAACCATACGAAAGAGAGACGTTCCACGGGAGGTAGCAGAATGGATTTTATACATGGCAGACTTCGACTTCAAGGCGGAGCATCGAGCGGGTGAGAAAATGCGTCATGTGGATTGTCTTAGTCGGTATGCCAGTGACGTCTTCTTTGTATCAGCTGAGATATCATGTCGGTTGAAAGCTGCCCAACAAAAAGATGAATATATTCAGGCTATATGCACAGTTTTGGAAGAACGGCCCTACAACGACTTCAAACGGAAGGGAGGAATTCTGTTCAAGCTTATCAAAGGAAATGATTTGCTTGTTGTACCTAAACTAATGGAACGTGAAATCATAAGTCAAGCTCACGGAGTTGGACATTTTGCGAGTCAGAAGACCATTCATTCTATAGAACAGCAGTTTTGGATTCCACATTTGGAGAGCAAGGTCACAAAATTTATTAGGACATGTATTCCGTGTATTATTTCCAACAAGAAGCTGGGTAAACAGGACGGACTTTTATGCTGTATTGAGAAAGGTGACAAACCGTTACACACTTTGCATGCTGATCACTTAGGACCGATGGACGCGTCGTCGAAACAGTATAAGTACATCTTAGCACTTGTTGATGGATTTTCAAAATTCGTGTGGATTTTTACAACAAAATCAACTGGAGCTGACGAAGTCGTGAAAAAAATGGAAGAGTGGTCAAAAGTCTTTGGTAATCCGACCAGAATAATAACAGACAGAGGAGTTGCTTTTACATCAGATGCTTTTCACGATTACGCCAAAACAAATGGAATAGAGCATGTTTTAACAACAACTGGTGTGCCCAGAGGAAACGGGCAGGTAGAGAGAATTAATAGATCTATCTTGTCAATTATCTGTAAATTGTCGGCCGAAGATTCGTCAAAGTGGTATAAGTTTGCCTCGCAGGTGCAAAAAGCTATGAATTCCCATATAAGTTGCTCTACAAAGAAATCACCTTTCGAGATAATGTTTGGACTAAAAATGAAAACTAGGATGGCCGAATGTAAACAATAGAGGTGATGGCAGCGTGAGGCTACTACGGGTGGCAACGCTGCAGGGCCTATCAGAGCAGAGCTATATTTGTGACTACAATTAATTTTTTCGGGCTGTTGGCGGCGTGGTAAAAATCCAAACTTTATCAGCGTACAGTAATAACACATATTTTACCAAATTTGTTAGCCCCAGCATATAAAAGCAGAGCTTTACGTTTTCATAAAGGTTATCGACTTGGCTGACACTGATCAGGAATACATGTAAATTAATTATTAAGCGCGCATATCGTCAGGCGCAGCCGCGACAATGAAAGCCAAGGAGTTACTGAGTAGTCCCTTTAATTCTCGGGCCGTGATCGGTGCAGCGGCAACGATTGGGAAAACAAAACAGAATTACAGAAAGATCGTTTCTTATTCAGCAATTTGGAGACCGTTGACTTCGACTATTCCAGCAACTATCTTTATAAGTTGCTTTGCAATTCTTCTCACCCTCTGGATGCACCAACACACCAGTCCTGATTTCCTCCATAAACTGCTGGATGGCCTCCAAATTGCGTTCATTCAAAGGATGAAGGTAAGGGAGGCTAAGCACGTTTTGGCTGACGGTTATGTTCTGCAAGGGGAATTTTGCCACTCCCGAGACTATATTAGACTAGATTGTAGCTTTTTAACGGACGAAACAGACATAAGGTTCTCTATTGGGGTGTTTGTGGACCTTCTGGACTTTCAGTACTGAACTTAAAATGTCTAAACTCCTAGCTACCCTGTGATGCGTACCCAACGCTTTAATCAAATTATTTAGGTGAGCGGTGCCCACGCTAGCGGTGCCCAATACCAGGAAATACTAAATTTAAAAACATTTGTTTAATGTAATGTTTAATTTGTATTTTTTATTCTGATTAAAATGTCGCCATGTGGCAAAAAAAAGGGTTGGCGGGATTTACTAGAGTACGAACATAATTTCTGGGAAAGCTATTTCAAGTTGTCTTTATGGACCACCCTTCCCTTAATGCGGAATGTGGTCCCCATATCCGCTCTAGTGGCTCTCTCCTCACACAGTGGCGTGACTTTGTTCCCAAGCATACGATTGGATTTGACCAAGAAAAAAAGAGGCAGAGAACAAATTGTGCCAACAGCAAATTTTTAAATTTTAAAAAATAAACTTCAGCACTTAAAAAGTTTAATAATTTTGTTAACATGAAGCGTAAATCTTCTGTATTTCCCTCAAAGTTGTCATTTGAAAATTCCACGTATTACCACGTATTCGCTTACAACACAAAATATTCATTTTTATCCATACAACATTCCTTGCTCAAGTGGTATCTTCAACCCTATGCGTTCTTCCTTTTTATATCTTTCCGTCTCTAATTTGTTAAGCCTATGCACGTTCCACTCGATTCTTATTGGTTCTTGCTCTTTGCTTTTATTACTTTGCAGTTATAACTCAGCAGAGGGCTTTAAATTATGCATGTGTGAAAGAGACGCCTATACATAGATACATATAGTAGCGTATATACTCACAGTATAAGTGCACTATGTATGTACGCATATATTCCCCGCACATAAGTATAAACAATATTCTCACACATTGTATAAATTCCCAGAAACCTCTCATTACAAAGTCGCCTTATTCAAATTGCATAAGATCTCATATTCCAAATTCCCTTAACATAAACAAACAAGAAAATAACCAACTCAAGTACACAGCGACATGCACAAGCAATATCTCATGTTTCCTTAAAAGTAAATAGCCCACTCAGCATAACTGACCACAAATAAGATTATGTAAATCCTTTGTTCTTAGTCGATAAGCCACCAACAGAAAACTTAAAGAGTCAGTCTTAAACTGGAACTCAAAATAAAAACAAGAAAGCAAGGCTACCTTCGGCTTGCCGAAGGTTTCATACCCTTGCAGTTATACAAAATATAAAATATATTTGGATTGCTGGTTTCTGTGGTATTTATTGAACAATTATAACAGTACTGGAAGTCAAGATTTTTACCTGATTAAGGCTATGAATCAAACACCTGCTTCGAAAAAAAATAATTCTACCTTTTTAATGCTCTTGTATATACCTGGATTTCTTATATACTTAACACAAAATGTTATGAGGAAATGTCTTGTGTTGTAAAGGATCTGTTGGTCATAAAATATAAATAAATTTGGAAAGTTCTCATTCAAAAATGCGTTTGAATAACAGCTACATGATTTTTTGTTTAACAGCTATATGTAATAGTACTCAGATTTCCATAAAATTGCAACATGAACCTTCATTAGGCCGATCGTTGATCGTTATATGTTATAAAAGTTCGATTTCGAACTTTATTATTAGGGACACACTTAGATTTGGATGTGGTAAGCCTGATAGCTATATCTTGAAAAACAACAAAAATCGGCCGATAGCTTCTATGACAGCTATACGATATATCGGTCCGATCTGGCTCGTTCCGACTTATTTACAGCCTACAGCAATAATAAGCTTGTGTGCCAAGTTTCATGAAGATAGCTCAATAACTGGGGGACTAATTTGAGTTGCAACAGACAGACGGACTGACTGATTGTTCCTATAACAGCTATAGAATATAAACGTCTGAGATATTTAAATGGAAAAACTAAGGGCGGGCTACTGTATAACATTAAAAAGTATTGATAATGTTCGGTATTTCCAAAAACAAAACGGGTTTGCATACAAAAACCCTGATTTCAGCCGATTGTTCCTATGGCAGCTATATGTTATAATGGTTCGATTTTGATACAATTTTGACAGCACATTAAGAACGTAATAAGAATAGGATTTGCCAAATCTTGTTGCAATATCTTGAAAAACAACAAAAATCGGCCGAGAGCTTCTTTGACAGCTATACGATATATCAGTCCGATCTGGCTCGTTCCGACTTATTTACAGCCTACAGCAATAATAAGCTTGTGTGCCAAGTTTCATGAAGATAGCTCAATAACTGGGGGACTAATTTGAGTTGCAACAGACAGACGGACTGACTGATTGTTTCTATAACAGCTATAGAATATAAACGTCTGAGATATTGAAATGGAAAAACTAAGGGCGGGTTACTGTATAACATTAAAAAGTATTGATAATGTGCGGTATTTCCAAAAACAAAACAGGTTTGCATACAAAAACCCTGATTTCAGCCGATTGTTCCTATGGCAGCTATATGTTATAGTGGTCCGATTTTGATACAATTTTGACAGCACATTAAGAATGTACAAAGAATAGGATTTGCCAAATCTTGTTGCAATATCTTGAAAAACAACAAAAATCGGCCGATAGCTTCTATGACAGCTATACGATATATCGGTCCGATCTGGCTCGTTCCGACTTATTTACAGCCTACAGCAATAAGAAGCTTGTTTGCCAAGTTTCATGAAGATAGCTCAAAAACTGAGAGACTAGTTTGCGTTGCAACAGACGGACGGACAGACGGACATCCATTTTTCGACTCCTCTGGTGATGCTGATTCAGAATATATATACTTTATAGGGTCGGAGATGTCTCCTAAGGTGCGTTGCAAACTTCTGGCTAAAATTAATATACCCTCTGCAAGGTTATAACAACACACCAAATTTGTGTCGCGTTTCTTTATTTAGTTTAATTCAGGGTCTACCTCAGTCTATTGACGGGTAGTTTGTTGGACTCAAACCTCGTAAAAAGGTTATATTTTACTGGCGCAGTCGGTAGGATAACAATAGTGCAGTGATGCGATAGCCAGACTTACCAATTCTCGAATCTTTGTTATCCGCCAAACAACGTACGCTAAGACAACCCGCGACGGTTAATATCGCGTTAAGTTTAATTAAACCAAGACAGTAACGTGAAACCGTGAAACGCATTTGTCATATAAAAACTAATACAGACGCTCAAGAATTCGTTGGAAAAATAAATCCAAGTCGATTGGTTATTCCGAAAAAAAACGAAATAGCTAGAGTGCATTTTAACAAGTAAAGTGAAATTATTAAGTGTAAAAGTTAAAAAACATTAATACTAAAGAAAAAACAAAAGGAAAAACAATTATAATAACAATATATTTAAACAAAAATATAAAAACAAAAATAAAACCAAAATTATTTGTTCTGATAAACAAAAACAAAGACAAAATATATAATAAATAAAAAATAAAAATACAAAGTAATCAAAATGGCAACCCCAGCAGCAAGCGTTCTTTCTGACAGTAACATGTCACAACTAGAAAGACAAATACAAGCTATAGAGACCTTCCGAGGAGATCACAACGCTCTATACACCTTTATAAGCCGCATCGATTTTGTTTTGACGCTATATCCCACCACTGACGTTCGTCAACAATACATAATTTTTGGACACATAGAACGCAACATCAGCGGAGAAGTCATGCGAACTATAAACGCAGACAATATGACAACCTGCCCGGAACTAAAGAAACAACTCATCATATCGTACAAGCCGCAAGTGCCAAACCACCAATTGTTAGAAGACTTCCGGAACACACAATTCAAAGGCAACGTTCGCAGCTTCCTAGAAGAAGCTGAGGCAAAACGACAACTACTGGCGAGTAAGTTATCATTAGAGAACAATGTATCAGAAACTGCATTGTTTAACAGATTAATTAATTCAAGCATTGAAGCACTTATCCAAAAGTTACCAACTAATACTTATTTACGAATTGTTAACTGTAATATACCAGATTTAAGATCACTAATCAATTTGTTACAAGAAAAGGGTCTGTATGAAGATCCCGTTCAAAAAACTCTATCAAAGGTAGTAACTGATGAAAAGCCAAATAAACCCCGTTTTGATAACCGAAATAACGTTACAAATAATTCTTACAATCGTAATACACTGTTTCAACCGTATTTCAACCCTATAATGATGCAACCAAATTATCAAGGGCCATATCGTCCACCTATGCCTAACTATCCTTACCCAAATTATCAGCCTCACCTTAACAATATGCCTCGCCCAACTCCACCAATACCATACATGCCCAGACCCAACGTACACGTGCAACGGCAAAATGCCTTTGATTTAAATCGCTTTGGTCAGTACCAAACCCAACAACAACAACAACAACAAGCACAACAATTACCTAACGCAAATCCGTTTACAAATAATAACCCAACCAAACGCATGAGACCTACTGATAGAGGACAGACAAAAATGAGTATCGAAGAAACTCGAAACCAAGAAGAAGAAAGTAATTTACCATATGACCCATATAATTTCTATTATCCAGAACAATACAACCAACAATACTTAAACTATCAAGACCCTCAAATTCTAATAACAGGGGAACAAAATGAAGAAGAAAAATCAGATATTGCTATCGGGCAAGCTGAAAATTTTCAAGCCACCAGCCTCGGAACTCACCAGTACATAATTATCCCTCACAAAGGCAATAAATTAAAATGCCTAATAGATACAGGTTTCACAGTTAATATGATGACTACTAATATTTTCAACTTACCAGTTAGTGATACAGAATGCCTCCTCCACACTAGTAATGGTCCACTTACTATCACCAAAAGCGTGAATTTGCCAGTCAATAATTATTTTAAAAACCAACATAAATTCATGTTACACCAATTTTCAACAAACTATGACCTCTTAATTGGCAGAAATTTACTGTCACAAGCGCAAGCTATGATAGATTATAAAAATAAAACAGTAACACTTTATGATTATAAGCACAAACTTATTAATCAAACTCTCGAAACGGAATCAAAACAATCACAAGAAACTAACTTGCAATGTCAAGAACCCATTCTCAACACTGAAACTAATCTCACTTCAAGTTTCTATAGATTAGACCATTTGAATAGCGAAGAAAAATTTAGAACAAAATCTTTACTTCAACAATATGAACACATTCAATACAAAAAAGGCGATAAGTTAACTTTCAGTAACCAAGAAAAATATACCATAAATACTACACATAACTCACCCATTTATGCCAAATATAATTACCCTCAAGCTTATGAACAAGAAGTTGAAACCCAAATCGAAGAAATGCTACAACAAGGCATTATTCGTGCTAGTAATTCTCCATACAATAGCCCCATCTGGGTTGTACCAAAAAAAAAAGATGCTTCAGGAGAAGAAAAATTCAGAATTGTCATTGATTATAGAAAACTCAACGAAATTACAATAAGTGACCGATATCCCATCCCCAATATGGATGAAATACTAGGAAAACTGGGAAAATGTAACTATTTCACCACAATAGATCTAGCTAAAGGCTTTCACCAAATTGAAATGGACCATGACTCTATTGCTAAAACAGCTTTCTCCACCAAAAATGGCCATTACGAATATTTACGTATGCCATTCGGTTTAAAAAATGCACCTGCAACATTCCAACGTTGCATGAATAATATTCTTCGCCCCCTTTTAAATAAACATTGTCTTGTATACCTTGATGATATAATTGTATTCTCCACATCGCTTGATGAACATTTAAATTCACTCCGATTAGTCTTTAATAAATTAGATGAAGCTAATCTAAAACTTCAACCCGATAAATGTGAATTTTTAAGGCAGGAAACTACCTTTTTAGGCCACGTCATAACACCACATGGAATAAAACCCAATCCACAGAAAATTAGAGCCATCGTAGATTATCCGTTGCCAACCAAAACCAAAGAAATAAAAGCATTTCTTGGATTAACTGGTTATTACCGAAAATTCATCCCAAATTTCTCTGACATTGCAAAACCTATGACAATGGCACTAAAAAAAGATGCAAAAATAGATACAACCAACACTGAATATGTTTCCTCATTTGAAAAACTGAAATGCCTCATATCCAATGACCCAATTTTAATAATCCCAAATTTTAATCGTAAATTTTCCGTAACTACAGATGCTAGTAATGTAGCTCTTGGTGCAGTACTTTCACAAGATAGCCATCCAGTCAGTTACATAAGTCGAACATTAAATGACCATGAATTAAACTACAGCGCTATCGAAAAGGAACTTTTAGCCATTGTATGGGCTACTAAAACCTTTCGTCATTACTTGTTAGGACGCCATTTTGAAATACTAAGTGATCATCAACCATTATGTTGGTTACATCGAATGAAAGAGCCAAACTCAAAATTGTCCCGTTGGAAAATTAAATTGTCCGAATATGATTTCGATATTAAATATATTAAAGGCAAAGAGAATTACGTAGCTGATGCTTTATCCCGAGTAAAATTAGAGCATACCTACTTCGGTGAGCAAACACAACATAGCTCCAACGAAGACAGCAGTAATCTTATTAGCATCACTGAAAAACCAGTTAATACATTCAATAGACAAATAATATTTTCCAAAGGCCCATCAGGTATTAAACACGAAACCTACTTTAATAAACAAATAACCCACATCTCTTATGATGAAATGACAAAGGAAAAGGCCGAATCATATTTAATCAACCACTTCTGTACCAAATCCAGTGTACAGAATACATAGACAATGATGCAGATTTTGAAATGCTTCAAACAGCACATCTAACAATAATTAACACAAAACATACCAAAATTGTCCGCAGCCTCATTTTATTAAAAAATATACCCTCATATGCTAAATTTAAAGAATTAATTCTGATCACTCACGAAAAACTCTTACACCCAGGAATACAGAAAACAAACAAACTCTTTGGCGAAACTTATTATTTCCCAAATAGTCAATTACTCATTCAGAACATAATAAATGAATGCCATATTTGTAACCTATCCAAAACAGAACATCGTAATACAAATATGCCAATGAAAATTACGCCCAAACCCGAACACTGTCGCGATAAGTTCGTAATAGACATCTACTCTTCTGAAGGTAACCATTATTTAAGTTGCATAGACATCTACTCAAAATTTGCCACCCTCGAAAAAATAAAAACAAAAGATTGGATAGAATGTAAAAATGCTCTAATGCGAATATTTAATCTTTTGGGGAAACCCAGACTATTAAAGGCAGACAGAGACGGCACATTTTCCAGCCTAGCCCTCAAGCGATGGCTCGAAAGCGAAAATATTGAGTTAAAACTTAACACAGCAAAGACAGGTATAGCAGACATAGAAAGATTACACAAAACCATAAACGAAAAAATTCGTATAATAAAGAATTCAGACGACAATGAAATCAAACTAAGCAAGATAGAAACAATACTTTACAAATACAACCATAAAACCAAACATGACACTACAGGACAGACTCCCGCTCACATATTTCTTTACGCCGGACAACCAACTCTAAACACTCAAGAAATAAAAGAGAAAAAAATCAATGAAATAAATAAAAATAGACAGGAATACGAAATTAACACCAAATATAGAAAGGGCCCGCTACAAAAAGGAAAATTAGAAAACCCATTTAAATCAAATAAAAACATAGAACAAGTTGATCCCGACCATTACAAAATTACTAATAGAAATAGAGACACACACTATTATAAATCACAGTTCAAGAAAAAAAAGAGAATTAATCACATCCCAATCCTACAGGTCCCTGGAAAACAGTGATGACACTCCATCTACTAATTATATCACACATTCCTATTGCACATAAAGTAAAAAAATTCAGTTAAATTACTCCCTACCCTGACCATAACGGTTATCAATTAAATTACACTAATACTAAGTCCTATTTTGAAAACGAAAATACAATTTACAATGAAGAACATGAAGAAGTACACAACGATTGTATTACAAATATAATTAAGAGTAAAAACCCGATCTGTAATTTTACCCCCATAAATACAAAAGAAATGATTAAGTATATCGAACCTAACATAATTTTAACTTGGAACCTAACCGAAACAACTATTACACAAAATTGTCAAGAATCAAATAGAAATATAAAAATTAGTGGAAATAAAATCATAAGAATAACCCAGTGTAAACTTGAAATTGGAAACATAATTTTAAGCGAAAATTATTTAAAACCAGAAATAGACCTAACACCATTATATCCACCACTTGAAATAACTAAAATCAAAAATATACAACACAATGATATTGTTAAACTTATATCACAAAATGATTTTACATTTTACATGATTATAACAACTATAATTTTTACGTTTATTGTACTATACTTGTATTCAAAATATGTAACAAAAAACCCACTTACAATGTTATACTTAAAAATAAGAAATCAAAGAAATGAAAATCATACTTCAACCCCAGAAAATTCAGCAATTAATATTGAAATGACACAAAACCCATTGCCTACATTATACCCAGTAGTCTCAGCCTAACCATAGGCTTCCTTTTAAGGGAAGGGAAGTAGCGTATATACTCACAGTATAAGTGCACTATGTATGTACGCATATATTCCCCGCACATAAGTATAAACAATATTCTCACACATTGTATAAATTCCCAGAAACCTCTCATTACAAAGTCGCCTTATTCAAATTGCATAAGATCTCATATTCCAAATTCCCTTAACATAAACAAACAAGAAAATAACCAACTCAAGTACACAGCGACATGCACAAGCAATATCTCATGTTTCCTTAAAAGTAAATAGCCCACTCAGCATAACTGACCACACATAAGATTATGTAAATCCTTTGTTCTTAGTCGATAAGCCATCAACAGAAAATTCAAAGAGCCAGTCTTAAACTGGAACTCAAAATAAAAACAACACACCAAATTTGTGTCGCGTTTCTTTATTTAGTTTAATTCAGGGTCTACCTCAGTCTATTGACGGGTAGTTTGTTGGACTCAAACCTCGTAAAAAGGTTATATTTTACTATATATGCTGCCTCACAATACATCTTAACATATCTAATTAGATTTGTCATTTGTTTTTTGCATTTCTGCTCAATGTCTCTTTCGATTCTAAGTGGCTTTAAATATACTAAAAACTTATTTTGAATATTGCTACACACTGTAAAATAAAAAAAATATAAGATTGGAAAAAAAAATAAATATAAGTCGGCCCGCCGCACCCAGGAGTTGAACTCCGGACCTCTCGCTTAACAGTCAACTACCATCACCACTCGACCACTGCATTTCTTATGCGATGACCGATTCATAATTGTATTATGAATATTTTCGGTGCACATAATTAAAAGAAAAGTGGCCTGATGCTGAAGTTGAACTCGGGAACTAACATTAAAAAAAACCGACAAACATATTTTATACTTTACATACATTGCAAAACAAATGTCATAATTATTACTTTATTAATTTACTTTACTGGCATTAAAATAGAAAATTTCTGCAAGACCAAGTCCAATTGCAATTAATTTTTGACTTAAAGTAAAACTTAAATTGCTTGGGCCATGAATTTACAATGTACATGTGTAATAATAATAAACAAGTCGGAAAGGCTACAGTCGAGCTGACTCGACTGTGATATACCCGCTACAATTCTTCGGAAAAACACGTGGCAAATGTGAACAATGCGTTCTTGCTTTTTATTTCTTTCCGTCTCTAATTTGTTTTGCCTATGCAAGTTCCACTCGATTCTTATTGGATGTTGCCCTTTGCTTTTATTACTTTGCAGTTATAAATTATGCATGTGTGAAAGAGACGCCTATACATGCATATACATACATATATGCTGCCTCACAATACATCTCAACATATCTAATTAGATTTGTCGTTTGTTTTTTGTGTTCCTGCTCAATGTCTCTTTCGATTCTAAGTGGCTTTAAATATACTAAAAATTTATTTTGAATTTTGCAACACACAATAAAATAAAAAAAAATATAAATATAAGTCGCCGCGGCACTCAAGAGTTGAAATCCGGACGTCTCGCTGAACAGTCAACTACCATCACCACTCGACCACTGCACTTCTTACGCAATAGCCGATAAAATTGCACCATGAATATTTTCGGTGCACATAATTTAAAAAAAAGTTGCCACATAATTAAAAAAAAAAAAAAGGTTGCCACATATTTAAAAAAAAGTTGTCTGCTGCTGGAGTTGAACTCGGGTACTAACATTAGGAAAAACCGACATAAGCACATGGCCACAGGGCAATACTATTTCTTGAATATCTTCCTTATCTATCGGCCGATCTTATTGAAACTTTCGCAACACGCCCGCATGGTGGTTTTTATCACATGTATAAAATAATATAATAATAATAATATAATATAATATAAAATGATTGCTGTAGAGCTATATTTGCAGCTACAATTTTTTTCGATTTGTGGGGGCGGATGGAGGCGTAGCGAAAATCCAAAATAAACTTGATCTGCGTGCAGAATTAACACATATTGTCCCCAAATTTGGTAGCTCTAGCTCTTATAATAGCTGAGATCTAGGTTTTCACACGGACGCACAGACAGACAGACGGACACGGCTATATCGACTCGGCTGTTCATGAAGTTTTCATGATTCAGAATATATATACTTTATGGGGTCGGAGATTTCTCCTTCTGCCTGTTACAAACATTTTCGGTTGGCACAAAACTATAATACCCTTATACTCTTCGAGTAGCGGGTATAAAAATTTACCTTACAATGGAAGATGAAGAATAAATAAAAAGAACAGAAAATATAGCGATGACAGAAATTAAGCGAGAGTAAACTTTAATGTTATTTAATATTATAAATTTTCAATCTTTTCGCAACTCATGACACTTGCTGACATTCGCCTTTTCGTAAACTTAAGAATAAATGAAGAAGGAAATCAAAACTTGAGATAAGAAACAATAAATAAATATATATACAACCTTAGTTAAATTTCCCTAGATACCACGTTTTGTATTATAGGTTTCTTTTTAATCTAACACATCAATGTCCACTTTATAATACGCTAAGCACATATGCACCTAAATTTAAACAAGAGGAAAATCAATTAAGGCTATGCACTTTTCACGTTGGAACAATGAATGTATAATCAAGTGGTCCATGCAAACCCAAGCCGATGCTTGTAACCCGTGGATCCCAGACACAATGAATGTCCACGTTCCACCCAACCGACTGAGGGACACAGTCACCTGACGTACGACTCGAAGCGCGATATAGAGAACGCGGGCATGCAAACGATAAAGAGATAGAAAGAAAGAAAGTACAGATTATTGTAGTCCAAACATAATACTCTAAACGTTTCGTGAAGGGCATAGTTGGACCTACAATTAGGAAGAGTTAGTGGTAAGTAATTACGTGTTAATCTGCAAGGGACAGAAAAGTGTAATGAGGTTATTAATAAATACTACACCCAGCATGGACTGATTTACATATCAGTAGGCCTCGTCAGGCGAAAATTAAAATTATTGACCATATGGGAAAGATGTTGGGAAACCTTCAGTTTTTGATCCAAACGGACCCAAAGATCATCAAATAGAGTAATTCTTTCTAAGACACAACCACAAAGAGTATAGAAAACGTACTTTGGACTCGATAGAATGTCATCAGCTTGCATTTGGATCTGTTGAAGTGTAAGAAATTTGCACAACACCAGGAATGAAAACTATTTAGGTCGGCTTGTTAGTAAGAGTGACAGTAGTCATCTTTAAATTGATAAATAACAAAGCTTTACATCGTCATCGGAATGCTTAGCTGAAGATTTTCCTGAAAACTTTTATAACAAAGGATGTCGGCTCAAGCAAATTTGTCGTAGTTGAGGAACGTTTTATAAATCCGTGCTAAAAACGCTATATTACGCATATACAGAAATGGTGCAAGTGAGGAGTTAAAACAATCTCGAAGAATTTAGATATAGCCGACAATTTAGAGATACCTCTATAATTACTTGCATCAGATTTACTGCCCTTCTTAAACAAGGGAATGATAAAAGTTTCCTACCAAATAGAAAGAAATGATGAAGTATCTAAGGACAGCGAAAACAATTTGAGCAATGGCTTACTTAAGGAGTTGGCACAGAACCGAAGTACACAAGAGGGAACAGTGTCGGGACCTGGTGAAAAATCTGGTTTAACCAAGTAAAGATCCTTAACAAGTGATCTTTCGTTTAGAATAGGGTTGAAGATACCACTTGAGCAAGGAATGTTGTATGAATAAAAATGAATATTTTGTGTTGTAAGCGAATACGTGGTAATACGTGGAATTTTCAAATGACAACTTTGAGGGAAATACAGAATATTTACGCTTCATGTTAACAAAATTATTAAACTTTTTAAACTTATTTCATGTTAAGAAAATTATTAAACTTTTTAAACTTATTTCAAGTCTGCAATAGTTAAGTAGAAACTGACTGGTTTTGCAAGTTTTTCAAAAGAAAGAGAGAAAGTGCTGAAGTTCATTTTTTAAAATTTAAAAATTTGCTGTTGGCACAATTTGTTCTCTGCCTCTTTTTTTCTTGGGAACAAACTCACGCCACTGTGTGAGGAGAGAGCCATTAAAGCGGATTTGGGAACCACATTCCTCATTAAGGGAAGGGTGGTCCATAAAGACAACTTGAAATAACTTTCCCAGAAATGATGTCCGTACTCTAGTAAATAATGCCTACCCTTTTTATACCCTTGCAGAGGGTATATTAATTTTAGCCAGAAGTTTGCAACGCACCTTAGGAGACATCTCCGACCCTATAAAGTATATATATTCTGAATCAGCATCACCAGAGGAAAGAAAAATGGAAAAATGTCCGTCTGTCCGTCCGTCCGTCCGTCTGTTACAACGCAAACTAGTCTCTTAGTTTTTGAGCTATCTTCATGAAACTTAGCACACAAGCTTATTATTGCTGTAGGCTGTAAATAAGTCGGAACGAGCCAGATCGGACCGATATATCGTATAGCTGTCATAGAAGCTATCGGCCGATTTTTGTTGTTTTTCAAGATATTTGCAAGATTTGGCAAATCCTTTTTTTATTACGTTCTTAATGTGCTGTCAAAATTAGATCAAATTCGGACCACTATAACATATAGCTGCCATAGGACCAATCAGCTGAAATCAGGGTTTTTGTATGCAAACCTGTTTTGTTTTTGGAAATACCGCACATTATCAATACTTTTTAATGTTATACAGTAACCCGCCCTTAGTTTTTCCATTTAAATATCTCAGACGTTTATATTCTATAGCTGTTATAGGAACAATCAGTCAGTCCGTCTGTCTATTGCAACGCAAATTAGTCCCCAGTTATTGAGCTATCTTCATGAAACTTTGCTCACAAGCTTCTTATTTCTGCCCTCTTTTAATAAGTCGGAACGGGCCAGATCGGACTGATATATCGTATAGCTGTCATGGAGCCTATCGGCCAATTTTCGTTATATTTCAAGATATAGCTATCAGGCTTACCACGTCCAAATCTAAGTGTGTCCCTAATAATAAAGTTCGAAATCGAACTTTTATAACTTATAACGATCAACGATCGGCCTAATGAAGGTTCATGTTGCAATTTTATGGAAATCTGAGTACTATTATATGTAGCTGTTAAACAAAAAATCAAACGCAATTTTGAATGAGAACTTTCCAAATTTATTTATATTTTATGACAAACAGATCCTTTACAACACAAAGACATTTCCTCATAACATTTTGTGTTAAGTATATAATAAATCCAGGTATATATAAAAGCATTAAAAAGATAAAATTATTTTTTTTCGAAGCAGATGTTTGATTCATAGCCTTATCGTAACGTATCCTAGTAAGAAAGTAGTTTGCCTATGTGAGGCATTTGGCAAACCTCTCGGAATATGTGCGCATAGTGGTGAAAACGGTCAACTTATTTGACAAATTCCCCCAATTGCACATGGATAAATTGTATAGCGTGGGCACCGCTCACCTAAATAATTTGATTAAAGCGTTGGGTACGCATCATAGGGTAGCTAGGAGTTTAGACTTTTTAAGTTCAATACTGAAGGTCCAGAATGTCCACAAACACCCCAATAGAGAACCTTATGTCTGTTTCGTCCGTTAAAAAGCTACAATCTAGTCTAATATAGTCTCGGGAGTGGCAAAATTCCCCTTTTCAGAACATAACCGTCAGCCAAAACGTGCTTAGCCTCCCTTACCTTCATCCTTTGAATGAACGCAATTTGGAGGCCATCCAGCAGTTTATGGAAGAAATCAGGACTGGTGTGTTGGTGCATCCAGAGGGTGAGAAGAATTGCAAAGCAACTAGTTGCTGGAATTGTCGAAGTCAACGGTCTCCAAATTGCTGAATAAGAAACGATCTATCTGTAATTCAGTTTTGTTTTCCCACTCGTTGCCGCTGCACCGATCACGGCCCGAGAATTAAAGGGACTACTCAGTAACTCCTTGGCTTTCATTGTCGCGGCTGCGCCTGACGATATGCGCGCTTAATAATTAATTTACATGTATTCCTGATCAGTGTCAGCCAAGTCGATAACCTGTATGATAACGTAAAGCTCTGCTTTTATATGCTGGGGCTAACAAATTTGGTAAAATATGTGTTATTACTGTACGCTGATAAAGTTTGGATTTTTACCACGCCGCCAACAGCCCGAAAAAATTAATTGAAGTCACAAATATAGCAATTTATATTTCCCATATGGTCAATAAAGCCATGGATGTGCTTTGCTTTATTAAGTGATGGTCTAAGGAATTTGACGATCCTTATGTAACAAAGACCCTCACCTCACTTGTTCGTCCAATTCTGGAATATGGATCATGCGTATGGTGTCCTCAGTACACAACTCATAAAAACCGCATTGAATCTGTACAACATTTTTTTTTTAATTTTCGCTGGGTGCAGTATTTATTAATAACCTCATTCATGGTGAAATTAACAGTGTTAACCTGGTTAGCCAGTTAAACTTACCACTAACTCTTCCTAATTGTAGGTCGAACTATGCCCTTCACGATCCGTTTAGGGTATTATGTTTGTACTACAATAATCTGTACTTTCTTGTTTCTAACGCTTCCACATGCCTAAAATTTAAAATTATATTTTAACTTTTCTAGAAATACTATCCTATCTCTTTATCGTTTGCATGCCCGCGTTCTCTATTTCACGCTTCGAGTCGTACGTCAGGTGACTGTGTCCATCAGTCGGTTGGGTTGAAGGTCGACATTCATTGTGTCTGGGATCCACGGGTTACAAGCATCGGCTTTGGTTTGAATGGACCACTTGATTATACATTCATTGTTCCAACGTGAAAAGTGCATAGCCTTAATTGATTTTCCTCTTGTTTAAATTTAGGTGCATATGTGCTTAGCGTATTATAAAGTGGACATTGATGTGTTAGATTAAAAAGAAACCTATAATACAAAAAGTGGTATCTAGGGAAATTTAACTAAGGTTGTATATATATTTATTTATTGTTTCTTATCTCAAGTTTTGATTTCCTTCTTCATTTATTCTTAAGTTTACGAAAAGGTGAATGTCAGCAAGTATGATGAGTTGCGAAAAGATTGAAAATTTATAATATTAAATAACATTAAAGTTTACTCTCGCTTAATTTCTGTCATCACCATATTTTCTGTTCTTGTTATTTATTCTTCATCTTTCATTGTAAGGTAAATTTTTGTTTTGCTTATTTAGTGCGAAAGACTATTCCTAATAATGTTATGTAAACCTGGCAACTTACCATCATTACCCTCTACCTTCCGGCGCAGGTAGTCTGTGGAGGAACTAGGGGGAAAAGAGTTTAAAATGTTTTAAATGTTTTAGTTATTTTTATACCCGCTACTCGTAGAGTAGAAGGGTATTATTGTTTTGTGCCGAAAATGTTTGTAACAGGCAGAAGGAGACATCTCAGACCCCATAAAGTTTATATATTTTCGAATCAGCGTGAACAGAGTCGATATTGCCATGTCCGTCTGTCTGTCTGTCCGTCCGTATGAAAACCTAGATCTCAGCTATTATAAGAGCTAGAGCTAGGTTTGGGGACAATATGTGTTAATTCTGCACGCAGATCAAGTTTGATTTTGGATTTTTGCCACGCCTCCATCCACCCCCATAAATCGAAAAAAAATCGACTGTAGCTGCAAAAATAGCTTTACAGCAATAATTTCTTATACATGTGATAAAAACCATCCTGCGGACGAAAGTTTCAATAAGATCGGCTGATAAATAAAGAAGATATTCAGGAAATAGTAGTGCCTTGTGACCATGTGTTTATGTCGGTTTTTTCTAATGTAATTTCCCGAGTTCATTTTTAGCAGCTCGCAACTTGTTTTTTTAATTATGTGCACCGAAAATATTCATAATGCAATTTTATCGGTCATTGCGTAAGAAATGCAGTGGCCGAATGGTGACGGTAGCTTATTGTTAAGCGAGAGGTTCGGAGTTTAACCCCTGGGTGCGGCGACCAACTTATATTTTTCTATCGTATCTTATATATATTTTTATACCCGCTACTCGTAGAGTTGAAGGGTATTATTGTTTTGTGCCGAAAATGTTTGTAACAGGCAGAAGGCGACATCTCCGACCCCATAAAGTTAATATATTTTCGAATCGTGAACAGAGTCGATATTGCCATGTCCGTCTGTCTGTCTGTCCGTCCGTATGATAACCTAGATCTCAGCTATTATAAGCGCTAAAGCTAGATTTGGGGACAATATGTGTTAATTCTGCACGCAGATCAAGTTTATTTTGGATTTTTGCCACGCCGAGTGGTGATTGTGGCTGACTGTTAAGCGAGAGGTTCGGAGTTCAACTCCTAAGTGCGGCGATCGACTTATATTTATATTTTTTTTCTTATATTTTTTTTTTTATTTTACAGGGTTTTGCCAAATTTCAAATAAGTTTTTAGTATATTTAAAGCCTCTTAGAATCGAAAGAAACATTGAGCAGCAATGCAAAAAACAAACGACAAATCTGATTAGATATGTTGAGATGTATTATGAGGCACCACATATGTATGTATGAATAGGCGCCTCTTTCACACATGCATAATTTAAAGCCATCTGCTAAGTTATAACTGCAAAGTAATAAAAGCAAAGGGCAATATCCAATAAGAATCCAGTGGAACTTGCATAGGCAGAACAAATTAGAGACGGAAAGAAATAAAAAGCACGAACGCATGGTTTACAATTGGTTCGAGTTTTTCCGAAGAGTTGTAGCGAGTATATCATAGTCGAGTACGCTCGACTGTAGCCTTTACGACTTGTTCATTTAGGTCGTGTGCTTTTTGTATTTCCTTGATGGCCTCCTCACGAATTATCTGGAATGAATCCTGCCGTCGACTTAAAGTGTTCCGACCCTTAAACCGCTAGCAAGCCTTCTCGAAGATTCACTTACTCTTCTTCTCCTTCGTTGACGCGTGGCAATGTGTCAGGCACAACAAGCTAAGAGCCTTTCCGGTGCTCGATACTAAATTTGAACAGTTAAAAAGCTATGGCCCACTGTCCCAGTCGAGAATTCAAATCGCGATTCACCATTAACCATGAGAGATGCATGATCGGTAAATAAAACTGGTGAACTTCTACGTATGTTCTTGCTCCGTTCTTGCTTCGTAACAGTATAATTCCGTTGTGCTTTATTTATTTTCTTTGATATAAACGCGATCATACGCTCATCCCCCTCCTTGAATTCTTGAACTAAAACTGCTCCGATTTCAATTTTGCTTGCGTAGCAATGAATGGCAAAGGATTTTGGAGAAATCCGGATTACATACAACTGGCGCTTTACAAAGGTGTCTCTTTAAGTCCTCAAAAGAGTTCATCGCTTCGGGTGTCAGACTGTATCGGCACTTAGTTGTCAATAAATCGGTCAAAGGAACGGTTAGTGTGTCAAAATTCGGAACAAACGTCCGGCACCATCCACATAAGCCCATGAAACTTCTGAAACCACCTAAGGTTTTTAAAATGGGGAAAGAGTGATTGCTTTTACCTTTTTTTGATCTGTATGTATTCCTCTTTCCCCAACTATATGGCCCAGGTAACGTACTCGTCGCATGCAGAAATGGCTCTTTCCGATGTTAATATTTAATCTGCTCGCTCGCCTTATGTGAAGGGCAAATTGTCTCAGAACAAAGCTCGACGAAACGACTAGTAAGTCATCCAAGTAGACAATGTCTCTGTTCCTGCGGTGTTCGGGGACAACTTTGTCCATCAGGCCATCAGTCCAGCAAAATATGCTGGTAGCATTACACAGCCCAAAGATATAACTATGAATTGATAAGGGGCCGGATTCGATACCTGTGGCACTTGTTAAATTGCATCTTTTAAGACCAGACTAGTCATAAGCTCTGCTCTTGACAATCGACGTAATATTCCATTAATGTAGTGAAGCGGGTAGGTGTCCTTTTTTGGTGAAATTGTTAACTTTCCGACAATCTAAACAAAGTCTCACTTTGCCAGGCTTGGTCACCATTACCATTGGAATCTGCCTAAATTTCGTCTAACTGTAACATTCTAACTATCTCAACGTACATATTCTTTCTTATAACATGAGAAACAGGAAAATGCTTCAGCTTGATTAATGATTAATAAGATTGGTTTTTACGAGCCCTTCTTGCGCAAAGAAGGGGCAACGGTTGACAATATTTCTTAGCTTTGCCATTTCTGTATCCGACAAGATATCACCAATTCCCGATTTCCAACGGTTTTCTGACGTTATCGTACGTATGATTCTCATCTTTCCTGTAATTCTTTGTTGGCTTCCGGCGCTGTTGTTTCATTGATGTTCAATACCTACCATGCCTTTGCCTTTCTCATTACTTCGACGACGAGGTTGCCTCCGAGACAGCTTATTAACATCCTGGAATCCAAACCATAAATATTACGGTTTATTAAGCGGACTGGCAAATATGGACGCGTTTCTTTTGTTTCTAAGGCACTAAACAAATATTCTTCAACCCTATTCTGCGCCTTCTTACATTCTCCCAATACGATTTTATTTTTCTAGAACTTCGGTCTTTACTAATTTCTAGTAGAGGTTAGGAAAAGAGTTCGGAATTTTAAATTTCTTGTAATTTGTTGATTTTACAATATTGTAGTTGACTATCTAAATGTTCTGGAACGTAAAGTGTTAATGTATGGGTGATAAGTAACATATTCCCATTTATTCGGGCGCTATTTTGCCATAACCGTGTTAACGTTTGACACTGTCCGTCACCGATCAAAAGATTAATAAGATTAGTTTTGACGATTCCTCTTTGCGCAAAGGAAGGGAAACGGTTGACAACATTTCTTAGCTTTGCCATTTCTGTATCCGACAAGATATCACCAATTCCCGATTTCCAACGGTTTTCCGACGTTATCGTACGTATGATTCTCATCTTTCCTGTAATTCGTTGTTGGCTTCCGGCGCTGTTGTTGCATTGATGTTCAATACCTTGCATGCCTTTGCCTTTCTCATTACTTCGACGACGAGGTTGCCTCCGAGACAGCTTATTAACATCCTGGAATCCAAACCATAAATATTACGGTTTATTAAGCGGACTGGCAAATATGGACGCGTTTCTTTTGTTTCTAAGGCACTAAACAAATATTCTTCAACCCTATTCTGCGCCTTCTTACATTCTCCCAATACGATTTTATTTTTCTAGAGCTTCGGTCTTTACTAATTTCTAGAAGAGGTTAAGAAAAGAGTTCGGAATTTTAAATTTCTTGTAATTTGTTGATTTTACAGTATTGTAGTTGACTATCTAAATGTTCTGGAACGTAAAGTGTTAATGTATGGGTGATAAGTAACTTATTCCCCTTTATTCGGGCGATATTTTGCCATAACCGTGTTAACGTTTGACACTGTCCGTCACCGATCAAATGATTAATAAAATTGGTTTTCACTATTCCTCTTTGCGCAAAGGAAGGGAAACGGTTGACAACATTTCTTAGCTTTGCCATTTCTGTATCCGACAAGATATCACCAATTCCCGATTTCCAACGGTTTTCTGACGTTATTGTCGGTATGATTCTCATCTTTCCCGTAAAATAACTTGTTGGCTTCCGGCACGGTTGTTGCATTGATGTTCAATACCTTGCATGCCTTTGCCTTTCTCATTACTTCGACGACGAGGTTGCCTCCGAGACAGCTTATTAACATCCTGGAATCCAAACCATAAATATTACGGTTTATTAAGCGGACTGGCAAATTTGGACGCGTTTCTTTTGTTTCTAGGGCACTAAACAAATATTCTTCAACCCTATTCTGCGCCTTCTTACATTCTCCCAATACGATTTTATTTTTCTAGAACTTCGGCCTTTACTTAGTTCTAGTAGAGGTTAGGAAAAGAGTTCGGTATTATAAATTTCTTGTAATTTGTTGATTTTACAATATTGTAGTTGACTATCTAAATGTTCTGGAACGTAAAGTGTTAAAGTATGGGTGATGTTTACGCCGAAAACGAGCCGCCTAAAGGTAGGCAACATCGGCGTCAACAGTGAGAGAGTAACGAAGAGCTCTCTCTCTCTTCTATCCGGGACTATGTTAAGCTAGCTTTAAGTCAGCCTGTAATATATATATAAGTGATATATATGAAAAGAGTGAGTTTAAAATATACAAGTGAAGTGAAAGGATCACACGCGCCCCGAATTGTCTTTTTCTTCGAATTGTTTTTCTCCGCGTCGGTTCGCTAATTACAGCAAAGTGCTTCACCCCCCTATCCCGACGACTAAGCCGCCACTCCAACAGGTGATAAGTAACTTATTCCCATTTATTCGGGCGCTATTTTGCCATAACCGTGTTAACGTTTGACACTGTCCTTAAATGATTCTCGCCACCGACATTTCTCTTTGACTCCTGTACTAGCATTCCGGTACAGCTTTTCGAAATTCCTAGCAAGTGTTTTCTGACTTAATGTTTCAACTCTGTAGATGTCTATTGACACCCATGAGCCTAAATAATTTATTTTCCAACCGTTTAGGTTTTGTACCAACTTGTCGGGTCGAATTTAGAGATCGGATGACGTGCTCATCTGAAAGGAAGGGGAACCCAAGTTAAGCGTGATTGGATTTACCCTTTGGATTGCTTCTTCATTGAAATTTGCAGGAGTTGTGACCAGCCTTAGAACGCTTACTTACCTTGCTAGAACCTCGGCTCCATCGCAACGAAGGCGCCGCCGCGCCGCAGTGCGGTGACGGCGCAGTTGAAGTAGTGGCCGCTTGCAGAGATTTTGTTTTTGGATACCGATGGTTCGAATCCACATGGGCCCAACAAATAATTTGTTTTATTTTGTTCCGTTGTTGTTTTTTTTTTATTATTATTACACATGTACATTATAAATTCATGGCCCAAGCAATTTAAGTTTTACTTTAAGTCAAAAATTAATTGCAATTGGACTTGGTCTTGCAGAAATTTTCTATTTTAATGCCAGTAAAGTAAATTAATAAAGTAATAATTATGACATTTGTTTTGCAATGTATGTAAAGTACAAAATATGTTTGTCGGTTTTTATTAATGTTAGTTCCCGAGTTCAACTTCAGCAGCAGGCCACTTTTCTTTTAATTATGTGCACCGAAAATATTCATAATACAATTATGAATCGGTCATCGCGTAAGAAATGCAGTGGTCGAGTGGTGATGGTAGTTGACTGTTAAGCGAGAGGTCCGGAGTTCAACTCCTGGGTGCGGCGGGCCGACTTATATTTATTTTTTTTCAAATCTTATATTTTTTTTAGTTTACAGTGTGTTGCAATATTCAGAATAAGTTTTTAGTATATTTAAAGCCACTTCGAATCGAAAGGGACATTGAGCAGAAATGCAAAAAACAAATGACAAATCTAATTAGATATGTTGAGATGTATTTCACACATGCATAATTTATAACTGCAAAGTAATAAAAGCAAAGGGCAACATCCAATAAGAATCCAGTGGAACTTGCATAGGCAGAACAAATTAGAGACGGAAAGAAATAAAAAGCACGAACGCATGGTTTACAATTGGTTCGAGTTTTTCCGAAGAGTTGTGGCGAGTATATCACAGACGAGTACGCTCGACTGTAGCCTTTACGACTTGTTCATTTAGGTCGTGTGCTTTTTGTATTTTCTTGATGGCATCCTCTCGGATTATCTGGAACGAATCCTGCCGTCGATTTAAAGTGTTCCGACCCTTAAACCGCTAGCAAGCCTTCTCGAAGATTCACTTACTCTTCTTCTCCTTCGTTGACGCGTGGCAATGAGTCAGGCACAACAAGCTAAGAGCCTTTCCGGTGCTCGATACTAAATTTGAACAGTTAAAAAGCTATGGCCCACTGTCCCAGTCGAGAACTCAAATCGCGATTCACCATTAACCATGAGAGATGCATGATCGGTAAATAAAACTGATGAACTTCTACGTATGTTCTTGCTCCGTTCTTGCTTCGTAACAGTATAATTCCTTTGTGCTTTATTTATTTTCTTTGATATAAACGCGATCATACGCTCATCCCCCTCCTTGAATTCTTGAACTAAAACTGCTCCGATTTCAATTTTGCTTGCGTCGCAATGAATGGCAAAGGATTTTGGAGAAATCCGGATTACATACAACTGGCGCTTTAGAAAGGTGTCTCTTTAAGTCCTCAAAAGAGTTCATCGCTTCGGGTGTCAGACTGTATCGGCACTTAGTTGTCAATAAATCGGTCAAAGGAACGGATAGTGTGTCAAAATTCGGAACAAACGTCCAGCACCATCCACATAAGCCCATGAACTTCTGAAACCACCTAAGGTATTTAAAATGGGGAAAGAGTGATTACTTTTACCTTTTTTGATCTGTTTGTATGTACTACGCAGATCTTGAAATGGCGTTTTTTCCGGTTTGTCTTCAACGCCGACATCACGAAGATGTATCGACAGATACTCGTTCACACGAGTTACACGCCATTTCAACGAATCCTTTTCAGAAACCCAAATGGCGAAGTTTGTGACTATGAACTCAACACAGTCACCTTCGGAGTAAACTGTGCTCTATTCGTGGCCATTCGGGTCCTACATCAGCGCTCCCAGGATATTAGCACACATCTTCCTCTCGCTAGCGACATCATATCCAACTACATGTATGTAGACGATGTCCTTGCTGGCGCGCACACCATAAAGCGCGCCACTGTGTCCATTGAAGAGCTACGCAAGGCACTCGAGACAGCTGGCTTTCCTTTAAGAAAGTGGACCGCCAACCACAAGGGTGTGCTTGCTAATATCCCCAAGGACCACCTACTACGCGCCGACTTCCTCGAACTGGAGGAAGCGAGCTTAGCAAAGACTCTCGGTATACGCTGGCAAGCGACTACGGATGAGTTCCTCTTTGCCCCCTCCGAAGCAGATGTGAGACAGTCTTACACTAAACGTGAAGTTCTATCTCACATCGCTAAACTGTTTGATCCGGCAGGCTCCTAACCTTGTGTTGTCCATTAGTGGATATATGCTCTCCAGTTACTAATCCATATATCCACTTCTCCTTTGCAGCTCAGTAAAATGGCACCACGCAAGGCACAACCACCAACCAAGCCCAAGGGAACTAACTCTTTCAGATGTCGCGTCTGCCGAGGAGTCCACGCACTCAAAAAGTGCCAACGGTTCCTGCGTCTGGCCGTGGAGAAGCGTCTTCGGGCAGTTTTGATCAACAAATACTGCCCGAACTGCCTTGCCCATGAACACTCCAGCGGCTCATGTCGCAGTGGTGGCACCTGTCGCACATGCGGCGAGGGCCATCATACGCTTCTCCACCTCCACACAGCCAATCGAGCCGAGACGCAGAAGGTCACTCCCTCCACATCGCCTCTTCCACCTTCTGAGCCCCAGGCGACAACCCCCTCGGTGTCAGTCAGCATGCTGCCGACTGCCATCGTGAGCCTGGACGTGGCTGGCAAAATTTTCGAGGTGCGTGTGCTGTTGGACGCTTGTAGTCCACACAGCCGCATGCCCACCTCATTAGCAAGGGCCTTTGGTCTTTCCGCCGACCAAGGGTGTCGCCAGAGTTTTCCATCACCGTCGCTCTGAAGATGGAGGAGGTCCAGATCAGGACTCCGGCACAGAACGTCGGCAAGGAGCTTCACACCCGATATCCGGGCATTACACTGGCGGACAAACGGTGCCATGTGCCAAGCAGAGTCTCCATTGTTCTGGGGGCCGACGTCTATGGAGACGTACTCCTCCCAGGGCTTGTTCCATCCCACGGTGGACTGCCGTTGGCTCAGAACACTCTGTTTGACTGGGTAATAGCCGGGGTCTTTAAGACCTAAACCGCCAACGCCCCTTTCTCAAAGAAGATCTCGGCCCCCGCAATCTTTGCAATAGTATTGCAAGGGGGGCGGGATGTTTACGCCGAAAACGAGCCGCCTAAAGGTAGGCAACATCGGCGTCAACAGTGAGAGAGTAACGAAGAGCTCTCTCGCTCTTCTATCCGGGACTATGTTAAGCTAGCTTTAAGTCAGCCTGTAGTATATATATAAGTGATATATATGAAAAGAGTGAGTTTAAAATATACAAGTGAAGTGAAAGGATCACACGCGCCCCGAATTGTCTTTTTCTTCGAATTGTTTTTCTCCGCGTCGGTTCGCTAATTACAGCAAAGTGCTTCACCCCCCTATCCCGACGACTAAGCCGCCACTCCAACAGGTGATAAGTAACTTATTCCCATTTATTCGGGCGCTATTTTGCCATAACCGTGTTAACGTTTGACACTGTCCTTAAATGATTCTCGCCACCGACATATCTCTTTGACTCCTGTACTAGCATTCCGGTACAGCTTTTCGAAATTTCTAGCAAGTGTTTGATGACTTAATGTTTCAACTCTGTAGATGTCTATTGACACCCATGAGCCTAAATAATTTATTTTCCAACCGTTTAGGTTATGTACCAACTTGTCGGGTCGAATTTAGAGATCGGATGACGTGCTCATCTGAAAGGAAGGGGAACCCAAGTTAAGCGTGATTGGATTTACCCTTTGGATTGCTTCTTCATTGAAATTTGCAGGAGTTGTGACCAGCCTTAGAACGCTTACTTACCTTGCTAGAACCTCGGCTCCATCGCAACGAAGGCGCCGCCGCGCCGCAGTGCGGTGACGGCGCAGTTGAAGTAGTGGCCGCTTGCAGAGATTTTGTTTTTGGATACCGATGTTCCGTTGTTGTTTTTTTTTTATTATTATTACACATGTACATTATAAATTCATGGCCCAAGCAATTTAAGTTTTACTTTAAGTCAAAAATTAATTGCAATTGGACTTGGTCTTGCAGAAATTTTCTATTTTAATGCCAGTAAAGTAAATTAATAAAGTAATAATTATGACATTTGTTTTGCAATGTATGTAAAGTACAAAATATGTTTGTCGGTTTTTATTAATGTTAGTTCCCGAGTTCAACTTCAGCAGCAGGCCACTTTTCTTTTAATTATGTGCACCGAAAATATTCATAATACAATTATGAATCGGTCATCGCGTAAGAAATGCAGTGGTCGAGTGGTGATGGTAGTTGACTGTTAAGCGAGAGGTCCGGAGTTCAACTCCTGGGTGTATCTTTTGTATCTTATATTCTTTTTTTATTTTATAGTGTGTTGCAAAATTCAAAATAAATTTTTAGTATATTTAAAGCCACTTAGAATCGAAAGAGACATTGAGCAGCAACACAAAAAACAAACGACAAATCTAATTAGATATGTTGAGATGTATTGTGAGGCAGCATATATGTATGTATAGGCGTCTCTTTCCCACATGCATAATTTAAAATTGCAAAGTAATAACAGCAAAGGGCAACATCCAATAAAAATCGAGTGGAACCCGCATAGGCAAAACAAATTTGAGACGGAAAGAAATAAAAAGCAAGAACGCATTGTTCACATTTGGCACGTGTTTTTCCGAAGAGTTGTAGCGGGTATATCATAGTCGAGTCCGTTCGACTGTAGCCTTTCCGACTTGTTTTTCTTTAAATTTTATTTTCATATTTTGTTTCAACTTTTCTTTCTTTGTTATAAATTTTGTATTTCTTTTGCGTAATACTACACTTCCTTGCTACAAATAAAAAGAATCTATTTTTTTCAGCTATCAGTTAGTTTATTCATTAATTATTGTATCTTCTTATTTATTCTTCATCCCTTTCTTTTTTTCTCTACTAATCATTCCTATTCTTCATCCTTTTCATTCATCCATTGGCCGTCGCTATTGCTATGCGCGGAAAAGGGTTCTCCTTTAGCTGTCGCTGTTGCGATGCAACAGCTCTCATTTACTGTAGTGATTAGTTTGCTTTTTATATACGGATAATATTTAAGTATAGTTAAACATCAGTCGGCATAGTTAGAGTTCCAACATGCAAGCTTACATAAATGTAGGTATATCTTCTTTCCGATGCATGAAGTTCTTAACATGTTCGTGTGTTTTTTGTATTTGCTTGATGTCCTTCTCTCGAATAATCTGGAACGAATCCTGCCGTCGATTTAAAGTGTTCCGACCCTTGAACCGCTAGCAAGCCTTTTCGAAAATTCATTTACTCCACTTCTTCTTCATTGACGCGTGATAATGAGTCGGGCACAATAAGAAAAGTGCCTTTCCGGTGCTCGATGCTAAATTTGAACTGTTAAAAAGCTATGGCCCACTGTCCCAGTCGAGAACTCAAATCACGATGCACCATTAACTATTGGAGAGATGCATGATCGGTAAATATCTTGAACTGGTGAACTTCTACATATGTTCTTGCTCCATTCTTGATTCGTAACAGTATAATTCCTTTGTGCTTTATTTATTTTCTTTAATATAAACGCGATCCCCTGAACTAAAACTGCTGCGATTTCAATTTTGTTTGCGTCGCAATGAATGTCAATGGGTTTTGAGAAATCCGGATTACATACAACTGGCGCTTTTCAAAGGTGTCTCTTTAAGTCCTCAAAAGATTTCATCGCTTTGGGTGTCAGACTGTATCGGCACTTAGTTGTCAATAAATCGGTCAAAGGAACGGATAGTGTGTCGAAATTCGAAACAAACGTCCGGCACCATCCACATAACCCACATAACTTCTGAAATTAAGTAAGGTTTTAAAATGGGGAAAGAGTGATTGCTTTTACCTTTTGTGGATCTGTTTGTATTCCTCTTTCCCCAATTATATGGACCAGGTAACGTACTCGTCGCATGCAGAAATGGCTGTTTCCGATGTTAATATTTAATCCTGCTCGCCTTATGTGAAGGTCAAATTGTCTCAAAACAAAAATGCCTCAGTTTGACTGGCATCAAATGATTAATAAGATTTGTTGTTACGAGCCCTTCTTGCGCAAATAAAGGGCAACGGTTGACAATATTTTTTAGCTTTGCCATTTCTGTATCCGACAAGATATCACCAATTCCGGATTCCCAACGTTTATCTGACGTTGTTGTACTTATGATTCTTATCTTTCCTGTAATTCTTTGTTGGCTTCCGGCACTGTTGTTGCATTGATGTTAAATACCTTGCATGCCTTTGCCTTTCTCATTACTTCGACAGGTTGCCTCCGAGACAGTTTATTAACATCCTGGAATCCAAACCTTATATATTACAGTTTATTGAGCGGACTGGCACTAAACAAATATACTTCAACCCTATTCTGCGCCTTCTTACATTCTCCCAATACAATTTCATTTTTCTAGAGCTTCGGCCTTTACTTATTTCTAGTAGATGTTAGGATAAGAGTTCGGTATTTGAAATTTCTTGCAATTTGTTGATTTTATAATAGTGTAGTTGACTATCTAAATGGACGGACTGTTTTATTATATTCAATGGTTGCCTGGAGTATGAGATTGACTGTGTCATTTAAGCCTCTTTCTAGTTTTAAGCAGCGTGCAATCTCTACCAAAGTGCTGTGAAATCTTTCCACCTGTCCGTTGGAGGTACTATGGAGTGGCGGTGCATTCTCCAATGTTACATTGAATCGGTATAATGGTTCGATATCACAATATATTGTTTATACACATGGATATAAATTCATTAGCTGCATTATTGCATGTTCTATCAGCTATTGTTCGAGAGTCTATCGGTTGCACTATGGCGAATTTAGTTAGTTCCCGAGTTCAACTCCAGCAGCAGGCAACTTTTTTTTTAATTATGTGCACCGAAAATATTCATATTGCAATTTTATCGGCCATTGCGTAAGAAGTGCAGTGGCCGAGTGGTGATGGTAGTTGACTGTTAATCGTGAGGCCCGGGGTTCAACTCCTAGGTTCGACGTCGGCCGGCGGCTGTGTGATGTGTTTTTTTTGACTTTTGAAAAATATTTATGTTTAATTCAAATTAATTTGAATTTGAATTAACAGAAATTGATGGGGAGAAGAAAATAAGCAAATGATAATCAAAACAACGCAGGCGCCGCCGCGCTTCTTTGCATATTTATTCTTTACATGTATAATAATCTAAATGGTCTGATAATGCAACTTTGCCGACGTTGGTGTCAGTGCGGTGATGGCGCAGTGGAAGTAGTGGCCGCTTGCAGAGATTTTGAGTTTTTGGAGACCAATGGTTCGAATCCACATGGGCCCAACAAATAATTTGTTTTATTTTGTTCCGTTGTAGTTGGTTTTTTTTATTATTACATGTACATTGTAAATTCATGGCCCAAGCAATTTAAGTTTTACGGTTTCTTTTAATGTTAGTTCCCGAGTTCAACTTCAGCAGCAGGCCACTTTTCTTTTAATTATGTGCACCGAACATATTCATAATACAATTATGAATCGGTCATCGCGTAAGAAATGCAGTGGTCGAGTGGTGATGGTAGTTGACTGTTAAGCGAGAGGTCCGGAGTTCAACTCCTGGGTGCGGCGGGCCGACTTATATTTATTTTTTTTTTCCAATCTTATATTTTTTTATTTTACAGTGTGTTGCAATATTCAAAATAAATTTTTAGTATATTTAAAGCCACTTAGAATCGAAAGAGACATTGAGCAGAAATGCAAAAAACAAATGACAAATCTAATTAGATATGTTGAGCTGTATTGTGAGGCAGCATATATGTATGTATGTATAGGCGTCTCTTTCACACATGCATAATTTAAAGCCCTCTGCTGAATTATAACTGCAAAGTAATAAAAGCAAAGAGCAAGAACCAATAAGAATCGAATGGAACGTGCATAGGCTTAACAAATTAGGGACGGAAAGAAATAAAAAGCAAGAACGCATTGTTCACATTTGGCACGTGTTTTTCAGAAGAGTTGTAGCGAGAATATCACAGTCGAGTCCGCTCGACTGCTTTTTGTCCCCTCCATTTTGATATTCCCGTTTTCATTATGTCTTTTCTCACTCTAACCAAGCAGCGCAAGTGTCCACGTTCAGCAATAGCTATATTGCTCTCATTCTAGCAGAGTCCCGTTATAGATAATTCGTCTATTCATACTCACACATTGACAATGAGTAGGAACACGCATAACAGCAGAAGGAACATGGAGAAGAAGTAATTAGCGATTAAGCGCATACACATTATTTTCACCCCGACACGGCCATTCTGACATTTACACGTCCTCGTGTAAGCTTTTGATACCGAGAAACCAGGGTATCAAGATCCCATACTTTCATCACTTCTCAATACTATTTCATTACATTAATTTGACTTTATTAGGTGTATTTCTTAATTTCTTAATTCTGTGAGCAAACAACTTACATTTCATTGTTGCTGAGATAACTTATTCTTTTTTTTTTCAAATTCAGTTTCATCGATCAGTAATACATCAGCTTACAACTTATCTTAACATTATCATTTACCGATTGCTAGTATCGATCTTCCGCCAGTTCACACACACTTCATTATTGATTCAATGTCAAACAACTTCTTGTTACAAGCAACAGGTGACACAGATATCTCTTCGTCTCGCTAGACGGATTACTCTTTATTACTTATTCATCGTCTCACCTCTACGGATAACTCACAATTCATCGTCTCACATAGACGGATAACTCGCAATTCATCGTCTCACCTAGACGGATATCCTCGTTCACAAAAGAACTCATTGGCGGGATTTTCTCTTCATTCAACTATTTCTATATTTCAGCTTTTTCTCTATATTCTCGTTTAACTCATTAGGCATTTCCGCATCCGGCATTTTTCGTAAATCTTCATGACAATACTTGAACGATCGGTTACTCGTCAACGACTTTAGCGTATACCTGTCACCCTCTAATACTTCAGTTACCAAAAACGGTCCTTTGAATTTCGGATCTAACTTGGTTTGGTGTCTTTCTTCATTTTTCAATAGCACATAACACAGTCACCTACGTGGTGTTTGTCAACGGCTGCCTTACTGCTATCAAATCTGGATTTGTTGTAAGACGCTAAGGAATTCATATTTTCTGTCGCCTGCGCTCTAACAGTTGCCAAATCTATTTTACATTCGGTCTCACATGGGGGAACTAATCCAAGGGGTCGAGCTTGTTTACCAATCAACATCTCCAAAGGACTTGCCTCAGTGGCACGAGAAATTGTACAATTCAGTGCAAGTTGGACTTCGCCAAGTGCATCCTGCCACGATCGTTGACTTGATTCTACCACTGACAACAAATTTTTCAGTATGCTCATGACCCGTTCCACCTGCCCATTTGCGCGGCTCATTCCCGTAGTAATCAAGTGAAGTTGAACTTTCTGTGATGCGCAAAACTCTGAAAACTTGGAGCTAGTGAAGCATCTGCCCTGGTCGGCGATAACGCGATCTGGTACTCCGAATAAGGATATAGAAGATTTCATAGCATTGACACAGCTTTCGGCATCTATCTTTAAGGTGTGATATAGATAAACAAACTTTGTATAGGCATCGATCTGTACAATATCGCTCTTGCCACTTAATTTTCCCGTTATGTCTATATGAATGGTGTGCCACGGTATACTTGTCTTCGGAATAGAATGAAGTTCCGCCTAAACCTTCCCAGACGACGATTTCACGGACCGACAAGTAATACAGTTTGAAACAAATTTCCGAACATACTTGTTCATTTTAGCGAACCAATAATACTGGTACACTTTATCAAGTGTCTTTTGCCATCCTTAATGCATTATTGACTCGTGTACCTGGTTAATTACTGACCATTTGAAAGCTCTGGGTACAACTGGTAAATAACTTGTTCTACCTAGTCTTTGGACCTTGCGATATAATACGCCTTTTCGCAGATCATACGTTTGGCCAAGTTTTCGGCCAACTCATCAAACTCCAATTTGTTTACAATTTCTGTTATCTCGGGTTCTAATCGTTGCTCAGCAAGAAGCCAAGTACTTGAAATTTCGGACAGATTTACTCGTTTTTCGGGAATCTTGTTGATTGACAGAATGTGTTCGGATGGTAAAGGATTTCTTGATAGGAAATCGACATGAGCCATACCCTTACCCTCTCTATACTGAATTCGAAAATTAAACGATTGTAAGTAGGCCCACCAGCGGTGAACTCTGGGGGTTAAATCTACTTTTGTGCGAGAAGCTTTTAATGAATTGCAGTCGGTGTAGACAACGAACTCATGGCCAACTAGGTAATGGCGAAAATGTTTAACGGCTTTTACCACTGCCAAGGTTTCAAGCTCGTAAGAGAGTTATATATAGATTCAACAGAGGTAGTTGTTTTGCTGAAGTACTCGATTACATGGGGTTTACTTTCTATACGGTGTAAAAGTATCGCTCCATATCCACAGGCACTTGCATCAGTACTCTATAGGATATTGCGGGTCGAAAATTACCAGAACAGGCTCATTTGTGAGGATCGTCACAACTTTGAGTCTGATCTCTTCTAGCTCAGCGCTCCATGTAATCTTGCCGTTACCAGACGAAAGTGAATACAAAGGTTTCATAAGTTGGGAGAATCCAGGAACGAATTTGCGAAAGTACGAGGCCAGGCCAATAAATTGTCTAACGCCGAAGACAGTTTAAGGAGGAGGCAAGGAGATTAATGAAGCTATCTTTCGCACATTCGGGCGAATCTCCCCAGCTCGCACTTCATAGCCCAAATACTGGACCGTTGTTTTGAGAAAACTACATTTAGCAAGATTAAAGGTAAAACCAGCCTTTGTAAGAACATCCAAAACAGCTGTAAGCCTTTCCAAAGCCAATTCCTTGGTTGGCGATACTACCATTATATCGTCCATGTAAACTATTACAAAAGAATTAGCAAGGTCACCAAGTGCATTTATGACTGCGCGCTGGAAAACAGATGGCGCATTTTTGAGGCCAAAAGGCATTGTAAGAAATTCAAATTGACCGTCTGGGGTCACAAAGGTTTCATAAGTTGGGAGAATCCAGGAACGAATTTGCGAAAGTACGAGGCCAGGCCAATGAATTGTCTAACGCCGAAGACAGTTTAAGGAGGAGGCAAGGAGATTAATGAAGCTATCTTTCGCACATTCGGGCGAATCTCCCCAGCTCGCACTTCATAGCCCAAATACTGGACCGTTGTTTTGAGAAAACTACATTTAGCAAGATTAAAGGTAAAACCAGCCTTTGTAAGAACATCCAAAACAGCTGTAAGCCTTTCCAAAGCCAATTCCTTGGTTGGCGATACTACCATTATATCGTCCATGTAAACTATTACAAAAGAATTAGCAAGGTCACCAAGTGCATTTATGACTGCGCGCTGGAAAACAGATGGCGCATTTTTGAGGCCAAAAGGCATTGTAAGAAATTCAAATTGACCGTCAGGGGTCACAAATGCAGTATATTCCACGGATTCAGGGTGAATCGGGATTTGGTGGAAGCCACTCGCCATATCCAAGCATATGAAGTAATTTGCTCCGCGAAGTCTAGCAATTTGATCGCTAATAAGCGGTAAGGGGTATTTATCCGAAATCGTGTTTGAATTTAGCTCTCTAAAATCGACACACAGACGGTCGGTGCCATTTTTCTTTTTGACGAGCAACATGGGGCTAGCAAAGGGAGAACAACTTGGGCGAACAATATTACACCTTATCAATTCGCTCACTTGCATACGCACTACTTCTCTTTCTTTGGGGCTAAGTCTGTAAGGTCGGCGCTGGACAGTTTTAGTTGGATCAATTAAACGGATTTTCATTTCACCTGTATTTACTCGGGTATGAGGTATCCCATTGGTAAATGAAGTCGAGTGCTTTTCAAGTAGCTCGATTAATTTAGTTTTCTCATTGTCGACTAATTCGGTGTCGATATCGGACAGGTAAACGATCGCTCAGCAATGGAACAATTATTAACAGTTTTTGATTTTACTACTTTAAAATTATCGGATGTCAAAATTACATGAAAGCCTTGTTTGAGTATCTCTCGCCCTATCAGAATATCCCTCCTCAATTGCTCATTCGGGACTACATGAAATAAAATTTCCATAATGTTTTCGTTTATAATAACCTCACTCAAGATCTGCAATGTACTGCAAACACTGCCACCACCAATACCTTTTATCATTACAATATTGTTTATGCGTTTACCAGATAACTTATTACTAATGTCGTCTTTAATAAGGGAGCACTCTGCACAGGAATCGAAGCAAATTGGATAGATCTCACCTCGTTGATGAAAATTTCCCTTTGGCTCAGTCACACAACTTTGGTTAACAGTCTTCTGTTGAGTCACATCTTGCTTGACTGCACTTCCGTTTTTCGGGCACTGGTTGGAGAAATTTCCCAATTGGCCGCACCGATAGCACGTGTCATTTGATTTTTCAAGCTGCGGTTTCGCCTCTCTATCTTGTCGCATTTTACTTCGGCATTCAGCAATTCGATGTCCCGGCTTTGAACAGAAGTGACATACAACTGGCGATGCCTTATGGTTCTTCTGGTTAGGTCCAAGGTTGTCATCTCGAGCATGTCGCTTCTTGTCGAACGTAAACGCTTTTAACTCCGCCTGTAGCTTACTTCTATTGCGCACATTGGATGTGAAGAGAACGCGTTGTAAACGACTGTCAATGTTTGCCATATGCGCAAGAACAGTTGTAACGGCAATTTCTTCTATTCCCATATTTCGCCACTTCGTAGTCAGCGTCGACCAACCGACTCGCATATACCGCGTAACATTCGGCGCGACTCGGGCGGCTGTTGAGTAAATTTAAAAACGTAGCGGCCGGCGGCTCTTCGGTTTCAAAGCGCTGCAGAAATAATTCCTGGAACTCTCGCCAAGTCATACCATGGTACGAAATTTGTGTGAGCCACTGAGATGCACTTCCCTCCATACAGTTGCTAAGTGCCATGATCAATTTACTTCCTTGAAGGGGGTGCTCAGACAGAATTATATCGGTTGTTGAACACCACTTTGCTGCCTCAACGCATGCAGCTTCAGGGTTAAATTTGGGTAGCTTAACTTCATAGCTAGGTTGCTGCTCACGTGCCGGCGTCATTTGTATGATTTTTACGAGTTCAGCCAAATTCCGATTTTGCATTTCGACCACTTCACGCCACTGCTCCTCAGAAAATGCAGGGTGTGGCACAGATCCCACTTCTGATGTCGGGTTATTGATGCCAGGAGCCTCGTCGTCCGTCCGTCCGTCCATATCGGCGTCACTCATAATGATCTTCACTACTCAATTTGTAAGCTGCGCGCATTCAACGAGTCCACTTGCGTCTGGTACGGCTTCTCAATGCTTAATACCTCGTTTCGTACAGACTGCTTTTTGTCCTCTCCATTTTGATATTCCCTTTTCATTATGTCTTTTCTCACTCTAACCAAGCAGCGCAAGTGTCCACGTTCAGCAACAGCTATATTGCTCTCATTCTAGCCGAGTCCCGTTATAGATAAATCGTCTATTCATACTCACACATTGACAATGAGTAGAAACACGAATAACAGCAGAAGGAACATGGAGAAGAAGTAATTAGCGATTAAGCGCATACACATTATTTTCGCCCCGACATATGTATGTATAGGCGTCTTTTTCACACATGCATAACTTAATGCCCTCTGCTGAGTTATAACTGCAAAGTAATAAAAACAAAGAGCAAGAACCAATAAGAATCGAGTGGAACGTGCATAGGCTTAACAAATTAGAGACGGAAAGAAATAAAAAGCAAGAACGCATTGTTCACATTTGGCACGTGTTTTTCCGAAGAGTTGTAGCGGGTATATCATAGTCGAGTTTGTTCGACTGTAGCCTTTCCGACTTGTTTTTCTTTAAATTTTTTTTTCATGTTTTTTTCAACTTTTCTTTCTTTATTATAAATTTTGTATTTCTTTTGCGTAATATTTCACTTCCTTGCTACAAAAAAAAAAGAGTTAGAGTTCGAGCATGCAAGCTTACATAAATGTAGGTATATCTTCTTTCCGATGCATGAAGTTCTTAACATGTTCGTGTGCTTTTTGTATTTGCTTGATGTCCTCCTCTCGAATTATCTGGAACGAATCCTGCCGTCGATTTAAAGTGTTCCGACCCTTGAACCGCTAGCAAGCCTTTTCGAAGATTCATTTACTCCACTTCTTCTTCGTTGACGCGTGATAATGAGTCGGGCACAATAAGAAAAGTGCCTTTCCGGTGCTCGATGCTAAATTTGAACTGTTAAAAAAAGCTATGGCCCACTGTCCCAGTCGAGAACTCAAATCACGATACACCATTAACCATTGGAGAGATGCATGATCGGTAAATATCTTGAACTGGTGAACTTCTACATATGTTCTTGCTCCGTGATTCGTAACAGTATAATTCCGTTGTGCTTTATTTATTTTCTTTGATATAAACGCGATCCCCCCTCCTCGAATTCCTGAACTAAAACTGCTGCGATTTCAATTTTGCTTGCGTCGCAATGAATGGCAAAGGGTTTTGAGAAATCCGGATTACATACAACTGGATTACATACACTTAGTTGTCAATAAATCGGTCAAAGGAACGGATAGTGTGTCGAAATTCGAAACAAACGTCCGGCACCATCCACATAACCCACATAACTTCTGAAATTACGTAAGGTTTTAAAATGGGGAAAGAGTGATTGCTTTTACCTTTTGTGGATCTGTTTGTATTCCTCTTTCCCCAATTATATGGACCAGGTAACGTACTCGTCGCATGCAGAAATGGCTCTTTCCGATGTTAATATTTAATCCTGCTCGCCTTATGTGAAGGGCAAATTGTCTCAAAACAAAGCTCGACGAAACGACTAGTAAGTCATCCAAGTAGACAATGTCTCTGTTCCTGCGGTGTTCGGGGACAACTTTGTCCATCAGTCGAGGCATTTTGCTGGTGGCATTACACAGCCCAAAGATATAACTATGAATTGATAAAGGGCCGGATTCGATTTCCTGTGGCACTTGTTAAAATGCATCTCTTAAGTCCAGACTAGTCATAAGCTCTGCTCTTGGCAATCAACATAATATTCATTTTTATAGCGGGAGAAACAGGAAAATGCCTCAGTTTGACTGGCATCAAATGATTAATAAGATTGGTTGTGACGAGCCCTTCTTGCGCAAATAAAGGGCAACGGTTGACAATATTTTTTAGCTTTGCCATTTCTGTATCCGACAAGATATCACCAATTCCTGATTCCCAACGGTTTTCTGACGTTGTTGTACTTATGATTCCTATCTTTCCTGTAATTCTTTGTTGGCTTCCGGCATGACTTTGCCTTTCTCATTACTTCGACGACGAGGTTGCCTCCGAGACAGCTTATTAACATCCTGGAATCCAAACATATATGTAAGGTTATTATTAAAGTGAGTTTATTATAATGGTTCAAATCAATTCAATAAGGTTAAATAATACAAAATAATGGCGTTACAACTTGAGTGTTCTTCGCAACTTAATATTTGGGCAACTGTTACAACTTAATAGCGGTTTGTTCAACTGTCAACTTTTTACGCGAGACGACCGACTACGACTCTCCTTCGCTACTCTCCTCTGGCAACACTCTTCGGTTCGCAGGCATGCCACCTGTCCTCCATTAGTGGGGTTGCCAACTTGCATCGAAGTATACCATCTTACATACACGTTTCTTACAAGCTAGGTATTTACTTAGGTTCTAAATACATGATAAAAGACAAATGTTAATTATCAAAGTCTAATGATATCTGCTGATTTATGGAATGCAGATGGTGCGAAATAGTGCATCTGCATGCATAACGATAGAGTCTTTATTTACTAAGTCCGCCTGCCGATCAGCGTCAGTAGTTGTTATGTGTGTATGCCTACCAGCGACGGTCTGTGCATATCAGTAAAGGCTCACTGTTGATTTAGGTACGTGTGAAACGTGCCCTGTCGCCTATCTGCTTAAGATAGCAGTGTGCCTATGTATCATCTGCAGCGTACGATTTTCTGCAGATATGTAAATCGTACAGGTACATTTCTGTATCCGACAAGATATCACCAATTCCCGATTTCCAACGGTTTTCTGACGTTGTCGTACGTATGATTCTCATTACTTCGACGACGAGGTTGCCTCCGAGGCCTGCTGGAATCCAAACCATATATATTACGGTTTATTAAGCGGACTGGCAAATATGGACGTGTATCTTTACTTTCTAAGGCACTAAACAAATATTCTTCAACTTCTTACATTATTCTGCGCCTTCTTACATTCTCCCAATACGAATTTACTTTTCTAGAACTTCGGCCTTTACTTATTTCTAGTAGATGTTAGGATAAGAGTTCGGTATTTGAAATTTCTTGCAATTTGTTGATTTTATAATGTTGTAGTTGACTATCTAAATGGACGGACTGTTTTATTATATTCAATGGTTGCCTGGAGTATGAGATTGACTGTGTCATTTAAGCCTCTTTCTAGTTTTAAGCAGCGTGCAATCCCTACCAAAGTGCTGTGAAACCTTTCCACCTGTCCGTTAGAGGTACTATGGAGTGGCGGTGCATTCTCCAATGTTACATTGAATCGGTTTAATAAGAGTGACCTGACTGATTGAGAGTTCATAGATGGTTCGATATCACAATATATTGTTTATACACATGGATAGAAATTCATTAGCTGCATTATTGCAGGTTCTATATCAGCTATTGTTCGAGAGTCTATCGGTTGCACTATGGCGAATTTAGAAAACTTGTCGATGCTGTTTCAATAAGATCGGCCGATAAATAAGGAAGATATTCAAGAAATAGTATTGCCTTGTGACCATGTGCTTATGTCGGTTTTTCCTAATGTTAGTTCCCGAGTTCAACTCCAGCAGCAGGCAACTTTTTTTTAAATTATGTGCACCGAAAATATTCATATTGCACTTTTATCGGCCATTGCGTAAAAAGTGCAGTGGCCGAGTGGTGATGGTAGTTGACTGTTAATCGTGAGGCCCGGGGTTCAACTCCTGGGTTCGACGTCGGCCGGCGGCTGTGTGATGTGTTTTTTTGACTTTTGAAAAATATTTATGTTTAATTCAAATTAATTTGAATTTGAATTAACAGAAATTGATGGGGAGAAGAAAATAAGCAAATGATGCAAATGAGCAAATGTATAGGCGTCTCTTTCACACATGCATAATTTAAAGCCCTCTGCTGAGTTATAACTGCAAAGTAATAAAAGCAAAGAGCAAGAACCAATAAGAATCGAGTGGAACGTGCATAGGCTTAACAAATTAGAGACGGAAAGAAATAAAAAGCAAGAACGCATTGTTCACATTTGGCACGTGTTTTTCCGAAGAGTTGTAGCGGGTATATCACAGTCGAGTCCGTTCGACTGTAGCCTTTCCGACTTGTTTTTCTTTAAATTTTATTTTCATATTTTGTTTCAACTTTTCTTTCTTTGTTATAAATTTGTATTTCTTTTGCGTAATACTTCACTTCCTTGCTACAAAAAAAAAAGAATCTATTTTTTTTTCAGCTATCAGTTAGTTTATTCATTAATTATTCTTCTTATCTTCTTATTTATTCTTCATCCCTTTCTTTTTTCTCTACTAATCATTCCTATTCTTCATCCTTATCATTCATCCATTGGCCGTCGCTATTGCTATGCGCGGAAAAGGGTTCTCCTTTAGCTGTCGCTGTTGCGATGCAACAGCTCTCATTTACTGTAGTGATTAGTTTGCTTTTTATATACGGATAATATTTAAGCATAGTTAAACATCAATCGGCATAGTTAGAGTTCGAGCATGCAAGCTTACATAAATGTAGTTATATCTTCTTTCCGATGCATGAAGTTCTTAACATGTTCGTGTGCTTTTTGTATTTGCTTGATGTCCTCCTCTCGAATTATCTGGAACGAATCCTGCCGTCGATTTAAAGTGTTCCGACCCTTGAACCGCTAGCAAGCCTTTTCGAAGATTCATTTACTCCACTTCTTCTTCGTTGACGCGTGATAATGAGTCGGGCATAATAATAAAAGTGACTTTCCGGTGCTAAATTTGAACAGATAAAAAGCTATGGCCCACTGTCCCAGTCGAGAACTCAAATCACGATACACCATTAACCATTGGAGAGATGCATGATCGGTAAATATCTTGAACTGGTGAACTTCTACATATGTTCTTGCTCCGTTCTTGATTCGTAACAGTATAATTCCGTTGTGCTTTATTTATTTTCTTTGATGTAAACGCGATTCCCCCCTCCTCGAATTCCTGAACTAAAACTGCTGTGATTTCAATTTTGCTTGCGTCGCAATGAATGGCAAAGGGTTTTAAGAAATCCGGATTACATACAACTGGCGCTTTTCAAAGGTGTCTCTTTAAGTCCTCAAAAGATTTGATCGCTTTGGGTGTCAGACTGTATCGGCACTTAGTTGTCAATAAATCGGTCAAAGGAACGGATAGTGTGTCGAAATTCGAAACAAACGTCCGGCACCATCCACATAACCCCATTAAACTTCTGAAATTAAGTAAGGTTTTTAAAATGGGGAAAGAGTGATTGCTTTTACCTTTTGTGGATCTGTTTGTATTCCTCTTTCCCCAATTATATGGACCAGGTAACGTACTCGTCGCATGCAGAAATGGCTCTTTCCGATGTTAATATTTAATCCTGCTCGCCTTATGTGAAGGGCAAATTGTCTCAAAACAAATCTCGACGAAGCGACTAGTAAGTCATCCAAGTAGACAATGTCTCTGTTCCTACACAGCCCAAAGATATATCTATGAATTGATAAAGGGCCGGATTCGATTTCCTGTGGCACTTGTTAAAATGCATCTTTTAAGTCCAGACTAGTCATAAGCTCTGCTCTTGGCAATCAACGTAATATTCATTTTTATAGCGGGAGAAACAGGAAAATGTCTCAGTTTGACTGGCATCAAATGATTTATAAGATTGGTTGTTACGGCCCTTCTTGCGTAAAGAAAGGACAACGGTTGACAATATTTTTTAGATTTGCCATTTCTGTATCCGACAAGATATCACCAATTCCGGATTCCCAACGGTTTTCTGTCGTTGTTGTACTTATGATCCTCATCTTTCCTGTAATTCTTTGTTGGCTTCCGGCACTGTTGTTGCATTGATGTTAAATACATTGCATGCTTTTGCCTTTCTCATTACTTCGACGACGAGGTTGCCTCCGAGACAGCTTATTAACATCCTGGAATCCAAACCTTATATATTACAGTTTATTAAGCGGACTTGCACTAAACAAATATACTTCAACCCTATTCTGCGCCTTCTTACATTCTCCCAATACAATTTCATTTTTCTAGAACTTCGGCCTTTACTTATTTCTAGTAGAGGTTAGGGAAAGAGTTCGGTATTCGAAATTTCTTGTAATTTGTTGATTTTACAAGGTTGTAGTTGACTATCTAAATGGACGGACTTTTATTATATTCAATGGTTGCCTGGAGTATGAGACTGACTGTGTCATTTAAACCTCTTTCTAGTTTTAAGCATCGTGCAATCTCTACCAAAGTGCTGTGAAACCTTTCCACCTGTTCGTTGAAGGTACTGGTACATATCTGTATCCGACAAGATATCACCAATTCCGGATTCCCAACGGTTTTCTGACGTTGTTGTACTTATGATTCTCATCTTTCCTGTAATTCTTTGTTGGCTTCCGGCACTGTTGTTGCATTGATGTTAAATACCTTGCATGCCTTTACATTTCTCATTACTTCGACGACGAGGTTGCCTCCGAGGCCTGCTGGAATCCAAACCATATATATTACGGTTTATTAAGCGGACTGGCAAATATGGACGCGTATCTTTAGTTTCGAAGGCACTAAACAAATATTCTTCAACCCTATTCTGCGCCTTCTTACATTCTCCCAATACAATTTCATTTTTCTAGAACTTCGGCCTTTACTTATTTCTAGTAGAGGTTAGGGAAAGAGTTCGGTATTCGAAATTTCTTGTAATTTGTTGATTTTACAAGGTTGTAGTTGACTATCTAAATGGACGGACTTTTATTATATTCAATGGTTGCCAGGAGTATGAGATTGACTGTGTCATTTAAGCCTCTTTCTAGTTTTAAGCATCGTGCAATCTCTACCAAAGTGCTGTGAAACCTTTCCACCTGTCCGTTAGAGGTACTATGGAGTGGCGGTGCATTCTCCAATGTTACATTGAATCGGTTTAATAAGAGTGACCTGATTGAGAGTTCATAGATGGTTCGATATCACAATATATTGTTTTTACACATGGATAGAAATTCATTAGCTGCATTATTGCATGTTCTATATCAGCTATTGTTCGAGAGTCTATCAATGGCACTATGGCGAATTTAGAAAACTTGTCGATGCTGTTTCAATACGATCGGCCGATAAATAAGGAAGATATTCAAGAAATAGTATTGCCTTGTGACCATGTGCTTATGTCGGTTTTTCCTAATGTTAGTTCCCGAGTTCAACTCCAGCAGCAGGCAACTTTTTTATTTTAATTATGTGCACCGAAAATATTCATATTGCACTTTTATCGGCCATTGCGTAAAAAGTGCAGTGGCCGAGTGGTGATGGTAGTTGACTGTTAATCGTGAGGCCCGGGGTTCTCCTGGGTTCGACGTCGGCCGGCGGCTGTGTGATGTGTTTTTTTGACTTTTGAAAAATATTTATGTTTAATTCAAATTAATTTGAATTTGAATTAACAGAAATTGATGGGGAGAAGAAAATAAGCAAATGATAATCAAAACAACGCAGGCGCCGCCGCGCCGCTTTGCATATTTATTCTTTACATGTATAATAATCTAAATGGTCTGATAATGCAACTTTGCCGACGTTGGTGTCAGTGCGGTGACGGCGCAGTTGAAGTAGTGGCCGCTTGCAGAGATTTTGTTTTTGTTGTTGTTTTTTATTATTATTACACATGTACATTGTAAATTCATGGCCCAAGCAATTTAAGTTTTACTTTAAGTCAAAAATTAATTGTAATTGGACTTGGTCTTGCAAAAATTTTCTATTTTAATGCCAGTAAAGTAAATTAATAAAGTAATAATTATGACATTTACTTTGCAATACATGTACAAAATATGTTTGTCGGTTTTTTTTTAATGTTAGTTCCCGAGTTCAACTTCAGCAGCAGGCCACTTTTCTTTTAATTATTTATTTATTTATTTATTTATTTGTGCTTTATATTCCCTTAAAATTTATTTTAGTTTCACTAAAGCTTATGATATAATATTATAATTTTTCAGAGTCTAGCATTTATGCGCTTTTCAACTGAATTTTTTTTTTTTTTTTTTTTTAACAATTTGTTATCCTGGAATTTTAACATTTAAAATTTTCAAGGAAAAGTGGGAAGAAAACCTTGATTTGAATTTTCTTAACAAACTAACTTAAAAACTAATTTGAGTATAAATTTAAATATTGTTTTACAGTTGGAACATTAGCTATACTGTGTAGATATAAGGTGCCTGTATAATATGGCAAATTCAATAGTAATTTAAGTAATTTGTTTTGACATATTTGAATTTTCTTAATGTGTGCCGGAGCAGATTTGCCCCAGATGGAACTTCCATACATGAGAGACGGCCTAAATATTGTCTTAAAAATTATAAGTTTATTAGAATTTGATAATTTTGATTTTCGATTTATAATAGGGTACAATAAGCGAATTGTTTTATTTATTTTATCAATTGCATGAATAACATGAAATTGGAAAGTGAGCCTTTTATCAAAGTGTATCCCTAAATATTTAATATTATTTGCCCATTCAATGGGAGTATTACATATATGCAAACAACTATTAGGTATATAACAAGATTTTCTTCGTTTGGTGAAAAAGATGGCGCTGGTTTTGTTAGGGTTAATTTTAATTTTCCATTTATGATAATACTTTTCGAGTGTATATAAATAATTTTGCATAGAATTATTAATACTATTGTATAGAAGGCCGGTGGTGTAAATGGCTGCATCGTCAGCAAATAAGGAAAGCTTACAATCAGATACTTGAGGTATATCATGCGTATATATGTTGAATAATATTGGCCCTAAGACTGAACCCTGCGGAACTCCAGCCAAAATATGTCGTTGAGTGGAATGGGCACTATTAATATCAATATAAAATGAACGTTGCTTGAGAAAGTTTTTTATTATATGTATAAGATATAAAGGCGCATCAATAGTTATTAGTTTGTACACTAATCCCTCGTGCCAAACAGTGTCAAATGCAGCTTCAATGTCAAGTGTAACCAACCCCACTGATTGTTTGTTTTCTAAGTTATCTTTTATGAAATTCTTGAGTTTTGAACAAGGAATTGTGCAGTTAAGTCCAGATCTAAAACCATATTGTACAGAGGGTAACACACTGTGTGAGTCCAAATAGTCAACCAATCGTACTTTTATTAGTTTTTCGAGTATTTTTGACAAGCCACATAGCAAGCTAATCGGTCTGTAACTATCGGGTCTACTAGCAGGTTTTCCAGGTTTGGCAATGGGTACTACTCTGGCGACTTTCCATTCAACAGGAAAATGGCCAGTGCTAAAACAGAAATTAAATAGTTTGGTCAGGAAACTAATTGCAAGAACTGGGAGATTTTTAAGACATATATTTCGTATACCGTCATTACCGGGGGTTTTCCTAGTCACTAGTCCTTTAATAATATTAACAACTTCAGCGTTATTAACAATTGAGCTATGTGGTATGGGAATGTTATTATTTTCAATGGCCTGTAAAGCCGAGTTAACAAGGTTGATCGTTTCTGTATTAGAGTAAGTATAAGTTAGCTTATGCTTCTCTTCAAAGGTGTCAGCCAGAATTTCAGCTTTTTCTTCTCCTGTCACAAAACTTTTGTCTGCAAAGTTAAGGCAGGGTAAAAATTGCTTTCGCCTTTTTAGTGTTTTTGTTGTGTTCCAAAAAGGCTTACTACATTTGTTTAGTTTTTGAATTTTATTATTCCATTGTTCATTGTAATGCGTAAAAATCTTCTGTCTGATAATGTAGTTAAGGTGATTACATTTGGCCTTAAGTAATGGCAACCTTGTTCTAGTCCATTTCCTCAGGATTAAATTTCTAATTTTAAACAGCTCTGAAATGTGTTGGGGAATCTTGTAATTTTCATATTTAATTTTTTTATGTGGAACAGATTTGAGAAATGCGTTATTCACTGCTGCAGAGAATGATTTGGCCATGAGGTCAATTTCAGTTGTTGAAACTTCAGAATTATAGCTTAAAAAATCTATGTCCAGTAATGTGTCACTAACAGTTTCTTTAAACATTCTCCAATTTGCTTTGCTGATAATCGGTGTAGATTTCTCAATAAGTAAGAAATTAATGGAATATTTTAACACAATTGGTAAGTGATCGGAGGAGAGATTGTTAGAAACTATTGGGTTAGTAATCCGTTCGGGAGATTTTGTGAGGCAAAGGTCTATTGTAGAGGCTTTTGCTTTGTGGCAAAACGGATGATATGTGGCTTGGTTTGGGAATAATATATTTAATTTTCCTTGGTCTGAAATGTCATTAAGAATGTTACCCCAACAGTTAGCTCGAGTGCAGTTCCAGGCCCTATGACGAGAATTAAAATCACCACAGGTTATAAAATTACCCTCTATTCTTGAAATTTTTAGTAAGTCAGACTTATATTGACTTTTAAAATGTTTTCGATCATTAGAATTATTGCATGAATTTAATAAGCATTTTGCTGTGTTACCAGGAAAGTACATAGCGTAAATTTTTAAGCTATCGTTATTAGAGTTTGATGTAATTTTAATACCAACATTTTCAATAAGATGAGTTTTTAAGTTTGGAATTTGGTCGTGTTCAATTTTATTGCTCACGATTATGGCAACACCACCGCCTCTACTTTTTGTTCTATCATTTCTATACACGGTATAGTTAGGTATATTAAATAGATCATCTTGAGTAAGCCATGTTTCACTTAATGCAGCCACGTCAATATTATTATCATCTAAAAACTTTATAAATTCTACTCGCTTATGTTTAACGGCACGGGCATTCCATGCCATAACATTCAAAATATCATTATTAGTATTATTTGTTAGCATATACATATTTGATTGCTAAGTTTGAGATAACTCGAAATTGTTCTCCTTTATTGGAGCATGTACTAAGGTTATTTATTAAATCTATTAATAGTGAATTAATTTCGTCTGGTGAAAAAAGTTCTGGTTTATTTGGTGAATCGCTTGGTGGTGTAGATGATTTGACAAGTGCATCTCTAAAGCTGCCATATATCGATTGTGAGACTCTCTTACTTTGAGTAGGTGAAGAGAGCGCGCTTCTGGGGTTCGCATCATTAAGAGCTTTGCTATTGCTCTGTACAGTTTTAAGTATTTCGATGTTGCTTCTCCTCATTCGCATAGCCGAGCGCTTTGAGATCATGTTGAGATAATATAAACGGCATGGACAAGTCTTATCTGTAGACGCGTGCTCTCCCTTACAGTTAGCACATTTTTTGTTGCTCATGTTTGTACATGTAACGGTTATGTGGGCTCCGGCACAGTGGGCACAAGAAGTTTTAACAGAACAATTGCTTGATCCATGACCAAATAATTGACAGTTGTAGCATTGAGTAATTTTATTTTCAGATTTTACCTTGTGATCCCATCGTACTTTCATATGGTTAATATATTTGTAGTTGTTACGTAGTTGTTTTACTGTTACACTTTTATTTACAAAGTAAACAATGTAGAGTAGCAGATCGTAATCCGATTTAGTTTTCTTTTCAACTATTTTGACATCAATGCATTGCAGTCCCAGATCAGTTAGCAAGGTCTTCACACTGTCTGTTGGAAGCTTTTCCAATCCAGATAGGACGGCCTTGTAAGGTTTCGTAGCTTTTGTATCATATGTAAAGAACTCCAACTTAAGTTCCTTAAGTTTTGTTGAGAGCTGCACGAAATTGTCCATGCTTTCCACAAATATTTTAATACCAATGGAAATTGTTTGTAAAAAATACTTTTCAATTCCAATGGTAGACATAATTGTATGAATTTCTTTAGTGTTTTTTTTAAAAATAGTAATAGGAGGTGGTTTTATTATCACTTCATTATAAGTTTCCGTTTCACACATATCATTATTGTCAATATCTAGTGTTTGTAGAGGACGATAATAGTTTGCATATTGGCTGGAGGCAGGATTAGCTCCTTTAACGGTTTTCTTTTTATAATTATTCATATCAATAGCGGCAGATGCCAAGGCATCGCCATTCGACAATTTAAGCTTCTTAATTTTGGGTAACAAAAGGAATAAGTAAAACAGAGAACTGATAAGAACTTCGCAGAGAAAGCGGGTAAACGATTTCCGAATTAGTTATTGAGACGACCGTTCACGACAAGAGCTTGTCAGAGACTGATTTTTTCTTTTAATTATGTGCACCGAAAAAATTCATAATACAATTATGAATCGGTCATCGCGTAAGAAATGCAGTGGTGATGGTAGTTGACTGTTAAGCGAGAGGTCCGGAGTTCAACTCCTAGGCGCGGCGCGCCGACTTATATTTATTTTTTTTTCGTATCTTATATTTTGTTATATCCACCCTCGGAATGGAATTTATATTTCCTAGATGTTTTATATCTGGATATTGTTCCTATCTTTTGCTAGGCCGCCCTCCCCTTTGATTCTTTTGCGGCTAGCAAAAACAGCCTGTGGGGGGGTTCTTTTGGAGAACTTCCTAGCCCTTTTTTTGAGGGAAGACACACAAAATAAAAATAAAAATAATCTTTGCCACTGTCTCGTGTCAGAAAATAGAGATTAGAAAAGAACAAAAATAGAACAAAAAAAAATGTAATAGAATTTACGAGAGGAGAAAGCAAGAAAAGACCGACTACCCTTCTACGGGGTGCACTTCGGGGACACTACTGGTGTTGGTGTAGGTCCCGCGTCTTTATCCACCCTACCTATGAGTCCTTTTTTGCATTCATTTGAAGAACTCCCTGTCCTAGCATTACCCTTTCATCAACCTTCAGAAATCATTATAAAATTAGTTTATTTTTCCATGTGAAAATTCCATATAATTATTCATTTATTTCCAAAAAAAATATATACATATAATATTCCTAAAAGGTTTCATGTTTATGTTTTTAATTATTCATATGATCATAATACGTTAATAAATAAAAGAATAAAATTTTTGTATAAACCTAAGCGGATATGATATCTCTTATTACTATAAACCAAATATATAAATAAACATTCTTTCCAAGAGCATTCCCATTTTCCCATCGCGACGCGAACTAACTATCCGATAAATTACACCAAACCTATCGATCCAGTCGTGTATTTTTAAACAAGAAAGCAATTACCGCCTTAAATTTTCGTTACATAAACATTTACGCGGTGCGAGTGCTGTATCTTATCGGGTGTGATTTCTTTGAGTGCCCGTGAATAAACAAGTTTATACCGACATATATCAGGTAAGTACCTAAAACAATTTACTGAAATATAGAAAAAGGTCTTAATATGCCACGATCAATGTCATACAAACAGCTGTTTAATGTTTACCCTTTTATTTTTCTTTGGGGTATCAAAATAAAATTTTTTTGCTTGCTTAGTTTTCTTGATTTTTCTTTTTATATATATATATATATTTTTTTTATACCCTTGCAGAGGGTATATTAATTTTAGCCAGATGTTTGCAACGCACCTTAGGAGACATCTCCGACCCTATAAAGTATATATATTCTGAATCAGCATCACCAGAGGAGTCGAAAAATGGATGTCCGTCTGTCCGTCCGTCCGTCCGTCCGTCCGTCCGTCCGTCTGTTGCAACGCAAACTAGTCTCTCAGTTTTTGAGCTATCTTCATGAAACTTGGCACACAAACTTATTATTGCTGTAGGCTGTAAATAAGTCGGAACGAGCCAGATCGGACCGATATATCGTATAGCTGTCATAGAAGCTATCGGCCGATTTTTGTTGTTTTTCAAGATATTGCAACAAGATTTGGCAAATCCTATTCATATTACGTTCTTAATGTGCTGTCAAAATTGTATCAAAATCGGACCACTATAACATATAACTGCCATAGGAACAATCGGCTGAAATCAGGGTTTTTGTATGCAAACCTGTTTTGTTTTTGGAAATACCGCACATTATCAATACTTGTTAATGTTATACAGTAACCCGCTCTTAGTTTTCCCATTTAAATATCTCAGACGTTTATATTCTATAGCTGTTATAGGAACAATCAGTCAGTCCGTCTGTCTGTTGCAACTCAAATTAGTCCCCCAGTTATTGAGCCATCTTAATGAAACTTGGCACACAAGCTTATTATTGCTGTAGGCTGTAAATAAGTCGGAACGAGCCAGATCGGACCGATATATCGTATAGCTGTCATAGAAGCTATCGGCCGATTTTTGTTGTTTTTCAAGATATTGCAGCAATATTTGGCAAATCCTATTCTTATTACCTTCTTAATGTGCTGTCAAAATTGTATCAGTTTGATTTGTACAAAAATCGACGATAAATTTTGTTTTTTAATTTAACGGATATTTTTGGCATGTTTTTAATGGGTTTTTTTTTATCAAAAATCGTTAGATTTGTAAAAAAAATCGACGTTACACTTTATTCTTAAATTAAACGGATTTTTAGTCATGTTTTTAATGCGTTTTTTGGTCACAAACCGTTTGATTTGTACAAAAATTGACGATCCATATTTTTTGTTATTTTGCGGATTTTTATACCCTTGCAGAGGGTATATTAATTTTAGCCAGATGTTTGCAACGCACCTTAGGAGACATCTCCGACCCTATAAAGTATATATATTCTGAATCAGCATCACCAGAGGAGTCGAAAAATGGATGTCCGTCTGTCCGTCTGTCCGTCCGTCCGTCCGTCCGTCCGTCTGTTGCAACGCAAACTAGTCTCTCAGTTTTTGAGCTATCTTCATGAAACTCGGCACACAAGCTTCTTATTGCTGTAGGCTGTAAATAAGTCGGAACGAGCCAGATCGGACCGATATATCGTATAGCTGTCATAGAAGCTATCGGCCGATTTTTGTTGTTTTTCAAGATATTGCAACAAGATATGGCAAATCCTATTCTTATTACGTTCTTAATGTGCTGTCAAAATTGTATCAAAATCGGACCATTATAACATATAGCTGCCATAGGAACAATCGGCTGAAATCAGGGTTTTTGTATGCAAACCTGTTTTGTTTTTGGAAATACCGCACATTATCAATACTTTTTAATGTTATACAGTAACCCGCCCTTCGTTTTTCCATTTAAATATCTCTGACGTTTATATTCTATAGCTGTTATAGGAACAATCAGTCAGTCCGTCTGTCTGTTGCAACTCAAATTAGTCCCCCAGTTATTGAGCTATCTTCATGAAACTTTGCTCACAAGCTTCTTATTTTTGCCCTCTTTAAATAAGTCGGAACGGGCCAGATCGGACAGATATATTGTATAGCTGTCATGGAGCCTATCGGCCGATTTTCGTTATATTTCAAGATATAGCTATCAGGCTTACCACATCCAAATCTAAGTTAGTCCCTAATAATAAAGTTCGAAATCAAACTTTTATAACTTATAACGATCAACGATCTACTGAAGGTTCATGTTGCAATTTTATGGAAATCTGAGTACTATTACATGTAGCTGTTAAACAAAAAATCATATAGCTTTCAAACGTATTTTTGAATAAGAACTTTCCAAATTTACATTTTATGACCAACACATCCTTTACAACACAAAGACAATTCCTCATAACATTTTGTTATAAATATATAAGAAATCCAGGTATATACAAAAGCATTAAAAGGTAGAATTATTTTTTTTTAAGCAGGTGTTTGATTCATAGCCTTAATCAGGTAAAAATCTCGACTTCCTGTACTGTTATAATTGTTCAATAAATACCACAGAAACCAGCAGCAATCCAAATATATTTTATATTTTGTATAACTGCAAGGGTATGAAACCTTCGGCAAGCCGAAGGTAGCCTTGCTTTCTTGTTCTTGTTATAAACTGATTTTTTTTTTTATACCCTTGCAGAGGGTTTATTAATTTTAGCCAGAAGTTTGCAACGCACCTTAGGAGACAGCTCCGACCCTATAAAGTATATATATTCTGAATCAGCATCACCAGAGGAGTCGAAAAATGGATGTCCGTCTGTCCGTCCGTCCGTCCGTCCGTCCGTCCGTCCGTCTGTTGCAACGCAAACTAGTCTCTCAGTTTTTGAGCTATCTTCATGAAACTTGGCACACAAGCTTCTTATTGCTGTAGGCTGTAAATAAGTCGGAACGAGCCAGATCGGACCGATATATCGTATAGCTGTCATAGAAGCTATCGGCCGATTTTTGTTGTTTTTCAAGATATTGCAACAAGATTTGGCAAATCCTATTCATATTACGTTCTTAATGTGCGGTCAAAATTGTATCAAAATCGGACCACTATAACATATAACTGCCATAGGAACAATCGGCTGAAATCAGGGTTTTTGTATGCAAACCTGTTTTGTTTTTGGAAATACCGCACATTATCAATACTTGTTAATGTTATACAGTAACCCGCCCTTAGTTTTTCCATTTAAATATCTCTGACGTTTATATTCTATAGCTGTTATAGGAACAATCAGTCAGTCCGTCTGTCTGTTGCAACTCAAATTAGTCCCCCAGTTATTGAGCTATCTTCATGAAACTTGGCACACAAGCTTATTATTGCTGTAGGCTGTAAATAAGTCGGAACGAGCCAGATCGGACCGATATATCGTATAGCTGTCTTGGAAACTATCGGCCGATTTTTGTTGTTTTTCAAGATATTGCAACAAGATTTGGCAAATCCTATTCTTATTACGTTCTTAATGTGCTGTCAAAATTGTATCCAAATCGAACCAGTATAACATATAGCTGCCATAGGAACAATCGGCTGAAATCAGGGTTTTTGTATGCAAACCCGTTTTGTTTTTGGAAATACCGAACATTATCAATACTTGTTAATGTTATACAGTAACCCGCCCTTAGTTTTTCCATTTAAATATCTCAGACGTTTATATTCTATAGCTGTTATAGGAACAATCAGTCAGTCCGTCTGTCTGTTGCAAATCAAATTAGTCCCCCAGTTATTGAGCTATCTTCATGAAACTTGGCACACAAGCTTATTATTGCTGTAGTCTGTAAATAAGTCGGAACGAGCCAGATCGGACCGATATATCGTATAGCTGTCATAGAAGCTATCGGCCGATTTTTGTTGTTTTTCAAGATATTGCAACAAGATTTGGCAAATCCTATTCTTATTACGTTCTTAATGTGCTGTCAAAATTGTATCAAAATCGGAGCACTATAACATATAGCTGCCATAGGAACAATCGGCTGAAATCAGGGTTTTTGTATGCAAACCTGTTTTGTTTTTGGAAATACCGCACATTATCAATACTTTTTAATGTTATACAGTAACCCGCCCTTAGTTTTTCCATTTAAATATCTCTTACGTTTATATTATATAGCTGCTATAGGAACAATCAGTCAGTCCGTCTGTCTGTTGCAACGCAAATTAGTCCCCCAGTTATTGAGCTATCTTCATGAAACTTTGCTCACAAGCTTCTTATTTTTGCCCTCTTTAAATAAGTCGGAACGGGCCAGATCGGACAGATATATTGTATAGCTGTCATGGAGCCTATCGGCCGATTTTCGTTATATTTCAAGATATAGCTATCAGGCTTACCACATCCAAATCTAAGTGTGTCCCTAATAATAAAGTTCGAAATCAAACTTTTATAACTTATAACGATCAACGATCTACTGAAGGTTCATGTTGCAATTTTATGGAAATCTGAGTACTATTACATGTAGCTGTTAAACAAAAAATCATATAGCTTTCAAACGTATTTTTGAATAAGAACTTTCCAAATTTACATTTTATGACCAACACATCCTTTACAACACAAAGACAATTCCTCATAACATTTTGTTATAAATATATAAGAAATCCAGGTATATACAAAAGCATTAAAAGGTAGAATTATTTTTTTTTAAGCAGGTGTTTGATTCATAGCCTTAATCAGGTAAAAATCTCGACTTCCTGTACTGGTATTATTGTTCAATAAATACCACAGAAACCAGCAGCAATCCAAATATATTTTATATTTTGTATAACTGCAAGGGTATGAAACCTTCGGCAAGCCGAAGGTAGCCTTGCTTTCTTGTTCTTGTTATAAACTGATTTTTTTTTTTTTATACCCTTGCAGAGGGTATATTAATTTTAGCCAGAAGTTTGCAACGCACCTTAGGAGACAGCTCCGACCCTATAAAGTATATATATTCTGAATCAGCATCACCAGAGGAGTCGAAAAATGGATGTCCGTCTGTCCGTCCGTCCGTCCGTCCGTCCGTCCGTCCGTCCGTCTGTTGCAACGCAAACTAGTCTCTCAGTTTTTGAGCTATCTTCATGAAACTTGGCACACAAGCTTCTTATTGCTGTAGGCTGTAAATAAGTCGGAACGAGCCAGATCGGACCGATATATCGTATAGCTGTCTTGGAAACTATCGGCCGATTTTTGTTGTTTTTCAAGATATTGCAACAAGATTTGGCAAATCCTATTCTTATTACGTTCTTAATGTGCTGTCAAAATTGTATCCAAATCAAACCAGTATAACATATAGCTGCCATAGGAACAATCGGCTGAAATCAGGGTTTTTGTATGCAAACCCGTTTTGTTTTTGGAAATACCGAACATTATCAATACTTGTTAATGTTATACAGTAACCCGCCCTTAGTTTTTCCATTTAAATATCTCAGACGTTTATATTCTATAGCTGTTATAGGAACAATCAGTCAGTCCGTCTGTCTGTTGCAAATCAAATTAGTCCCCCAGTTATTGAGCTATCTTCATGAAACTTGGCACACAAGCTTATTATTGCTGTAGTCTGTAAATAAGTCGGAACGAGCCAGATCGGACCGATATATCGTATAGCTGTCATAGAAGCTATCGGCCGATTTTTGTTGTTTTTCAAGATATTGCAACAAGATTTGGCAAATCCTATTCTTATTACGTTCTTAATGTGCTGTCAAAATTGTATCAAAATCGGAGCACTATAACATATAGCTGCCATAGGAACAATCGGCTGAAATCAGGGTTTTTGTATGCAAACCTGTTTTGTTTTTGGAAATACCGCACATTATCAATACTTTTTAATGTTATACAGTAACCCGCCCTTAGTTTTTCCATTTAAATATCTCTGACGTTTATATTATATACATAGCTGTTATAGGAACAATCAGTCAGTCCGTCTGTATGTTGGAACTCAAATTAGTCCCCCAGTTATTGAGCTATCTACATGAAACTTTTCTCCCAAGCTTCTTATTTCTGCCCACTTTTAATAAGTCGGAACGGGCCAGATCGGACTGATATATCGTATAGCTGTCATGAAGCCTATCGGCCGATTTTCGTTATATTTCAAGATATTGCAACAAGATTTGGCAAATCCTATTCATATTACGTTCTTAATGTGCTGTCAAAATTGTATCAAAATCGGACCACTATAACAAATAGCTGCCATAGGAACAATCGGCTGAAATCAGTGTTTTTGTATGCAAACCTGTTTTGTTTTTGGAAATACCGCACATTATCAATACTTTTTAATGTTATACAGTAACCCGCCCTTAGTTTTTCCATTTAAATATCTCAGACGTTTATATTCTATAGCTGTTATAGGAACAATCAGTCAGTCCGTCTGTCTGTTGCAACGCAAATTAGTCCCCCAGTTATTGAGCTATCTTCATGAAACTTTGCTCACAAGCTTCTTATTTCTGCCCTCTTTAAATAAGTCGGATCGGACTGATATATCGTATAGCTGTCATGGAGCCTATCGGCCGATTTTCGTTATATTCCAAGATATAGCTATCAGGCTTACCACATCCAAATCTAAGTGTGTACCTAATAATAAAATTCGAAATCGAATTTTTATAACTTATAACGATCAACGATCGGCCTAATGAAGGTTCATGTTGCAATTTTATGGAAATCTGAGTACTATTACATGTAGCTGTTAAACAAAAAATCATGAAGCTGTTATTCAAACGCATTTTTTAATGAGAACTTTCCAAATTTAGATTTTATGACCAAAAGATCCTTTACAAAGACATTTCCTCATAACATTTTGTGTTAAGTATATAAGAAATCCAGGTATATACAAGAGCATTAAAAAGGTAGAATTATTTTTTTTCGAAGCAGGTTTTTGATTCATAGCCTTAATCAGGTAAAAATCTTGACTTCCTGTATTGTTATAATTGTTCAATCAATACCACAGAAACCAGCAGCAATGCAAATATATTTTATATTTTGTATAACTGCAAGGGTATGAAACCTTCGGCAAGCCGAAGGTAGCCTTGCTTTCTTGTTTAAATTGATTTCCTTTTTAAACAGATTCTCTTTGCCTGGGCCTTCTGTGTATGACAATTATGTGTCCGGTGTATTATCTCAATACGAGTATTATCTTCACGAATTAAATTTTTATTTTTATATATGTTGAATTTTTATCCTCATCGCTCTTCTTTTTTTTTTAACCAGCGTTCGCAAACTATGCCCCGATGTAGAACTCCGCGCCTGACTAGCACTAGGCTGCTAGCGCGCCAACTCTGCTTTGCCCTAGATGCTGTTGCAGGTAAGATGACACTGCCCTCAGGCTGTATATGAATCCTGACCAAACAGGTAATTAATATCCAGAAGTGAATAATTTTTTTTCTTTCAACTTACTTCAAGATTTTTGCTTGGTCACTAGCACTTCCTTTGTTTTCTTTTTTTTTCGTTTTTTTTTCAGACACAGGCAACCAGTCGTCGCGGAGGAGAATGTATGACTGCGATGATCTTGCAAAATCTAGTAAATCGCCATACTTATTCTCCTCCTTGTCTCCTTCCTTTTCTCGTTCGGACAAGTTGCAACACTGAGTAGGCAAAATTAAGGATACCATCTCCTGCCTTTTATTAGGAATTCACTTCTTACCAAAATCCCCGTAAGTATGCAAAGTTGCACAAATTATATTACTAATTAATTGATTTTTTCCCTTACAGATTCCAGATACCTAGATTTAATTTAGTTTAATATACTTTTAAGAAACTTTAGTTTTAATATTTATTTATAAGTTTAATGTATTAGTTATAAGACTCTGTCCGTGCCACCCTCTATTTCGTTCGTAGGCCTCTATAGGGAAATAGCTAGAATTGTGTAGGTGATAATTTGTCTCTGTTTGTCCGTTTATCACAACCACTGTTTAGTTCGTAGGCGTCCGTAGGGAACTAAACAGAAGTGTGTAGGTTCTCATTTTATTATGGCCGTATGGCCTTCGCGTGATATGTTCCCACTAATTTTCCCTGTAGGTCCTCTAGAATGTAGTAGGAATTTCCTTGCTTTTCTCGAACTCTTGATTTTATGAACATAGGTGCTAGCTTGGCATTCACTCCTTTTTCAAAGGAGCTTTGTAAGAAATTTCTCTTAAACACTTCCTGTCCCACTTTAAAATTTACCTCTTTTGTTCGCAAATTGTATTTCTCTGCTTGCTGCTCATAAGCAATTTTCATGTTTGCTTTTAGCTGCTTTCGCAGCAGCTGCAGTTGATCCTCCTTACGGAAGCCTCCTGCATTCTCCTCCAGCATCCCTAAATTCCTCAACAGCTTATACTGCGAACCATGTGTAATCATGTTGAATCCATATAACGCTTGATAAGGGGCACATTTTAAACTCTGGTGCACACTATTTCGCAACGCACAGTTGATTGCTGGAATGTGCTCACCCCATGCACTTTGATCTTTTTCCAAATAAGCCCCAATCGCCGCTATTATTGATCGGTTAACTCTTTCCGATGCATTCGATTGTGGCGATTACACTGCCGTATATTAGTGTTTTACCCTAAAGGATGTAAGAAAAGCATTAAAATCGTGTGCTTTGAATTGAGACCCATTATCGCTAATTAGCAGTTCCATAGGCGAAAAAGATTTGGTTCTGTACCAACTCCATGATTGCCTTTGCTGTGAATTTTCTTAGTGGCCACAGCCAATGAAATTTAGAAAAGTGGTCGAGGACTATCAGCAGGCCAATATGTCCCTGTTTACTCCTCGAATAGGGTCCTAATAGGTCAATATAGAGCCTCTGAAAAGGTCTAGAAGATTCGGCTTGTTGACCCATTGGAGGTTTTAAAGTAGTATTTGGAGCTTTTGTGCTTTTGCATACTTCGCATAGCCGAACATACTCCCTTACTTGTGTCACCATCCCTGGCCAATAATAGCTTCGCCGAATTTGTTCTAACGTTTTACCTGTGTCGCCATGGGCGCATATTACAGTGTCATGAGCTCGCTTTATTACAGAGTTGGTCAAACTCTGGGGAATCCAGAGTTTCCAACCATTTCTGCTGCCTTCCGAGTCTCCATTGTCATGTTCCGTTCTAATATATAGGTGTTTGCCTATAATATTGAAATCTGGGTATGCTTCGGGATCCTCTCCTATTTTCTCCTTTACAACCCTATATGCTTCTTCATCAAAGCTTGGGGATTCTAGGTCAACTTCTGGCCCATAGTTTTCGATGGCTGCGAATTCATCATTAAACATACGTGACAGCGCATCTGGCACAACATGTTCCTTGCCTTTTCTGTGGCTAATGTTAAATTTATGCCCCTGTAAATTCATCGCCCACCTCGCTAGGCGCCCTTTTAGGTTTGATTGCCTCATCAGCCACGACAAGCTAGAGTGGTCAGTCACTACTTCGAATTCCTGTAATTCGAGGTAACATCGGAATCGTTCAATGCCCAGGATGACTGCCAAACACTCTCTTTCGGTCACGTTGTAATTTCTTTGTGCCGAATTAAGTTTTTTCGACATATACGCTACCGGTCTCTCTTCGTTTATGTTATTCATTTGCACCAGCACCGCGCCCACTCCATAGTCGCTGGCATCGCAATGCAAGTAAAATTTCCGATTAAAATCGGGATTTTGCAAGACTGGGGCCGAAGTAAGAGCGGCTTTGAGCTGATCAAACGCAGTTTGTGCTTCTTCAGTCCAGCAAAACTTTTTCTTGCCTGAGAGCAAATTTGTAATCGGAGTGGTTAATTCGGAGAAGTTAGCTATAAATCGTCTATACCAACCCGCTAGGACCAAAAATCCTCTAACTTGTTTTATAGATTTCGGCGTAGGCCAATTGACTATCGATTCAATTTTTCCAGGGTCTGTTGCAATGCCTCCTTTTTCTTTTCAATATTCAATGTTAAATTAGCTTTTCTAAATTGATCAGCCAGGCGCAGCAGAACTGTAAGATGCGCGTCGAAATCTGCCGATACGACACAGAGATCGTCTAAGTATCCAAAGCAACAGTATTTCAATTCGGGAGGAATCACCTCGTCCATGAGACGGCTCATCGTTTTGGGAGCGTTGCACAGCCCGAAAGGCATTACCCGAAATTGGTATAATGGCCTCCCTGGTACTGTGAACGCTGTTATCGGTCGAGATGCGTCCGCTAATGGCACTTGCCAATAAGCATCTTTCAGATCAATTTTGCTAATCAGATTTGCTTGCGGTAATCGTGCGAATATGCCTTCGATGCTCGGTAAAGGATATGCATCCTTTTTGGTGCAATCATTCACCTTACGAGCATCCAGACATATACGTACTTTCCCTGGCTTCACTACCAGACGCATTGGAGAGCTCCATGCGCTACTGGATTTTTCGATTACTTCTAATCAGATCATACGATCAATCTCCTCAAACATCAGCTTCTCGACAGCCGGAGATACCGCATAAAATCGTTGTTTTATTGGAGTGGCGTCTCCAACTTCGATTTTGTGTTCAAGAAGTGATGTTTTCCCTAGACCCTGCTTAGCAAATGACGGAAATAAAGATTTCACGGCTTCTAATTGCTGTTTTTGTTGAGAATCTAGTGGGTAAGCGTTTGTATCTGTTTCTTCCTCTTTAGAGTCCTCCAACTCTAACGGGGAGATCAATCCTGGGGCCAAATTGAATTCTCTCCAAAAATCGATGCCTAGAATGAGATTTTTCTCAATTGACGGAATTACAAAAAATTTTAAAAGAGTCTCTTTGTCCTTATATGTCACAAGCGCTGAGAGAAAACCTAGCACTTCGTGCGATCTGCCGTCTGCCGTTTTTACTTTCGAATTTATTTTTTTGAAATCTGCCCTTTTTTCCCAATCGTTTTGCGCCAAAGTCGACCCCACGCACCTAATATTTTCCCCTGTGTCGAATAACCCTTCTTCGGTTACTCCTAAAAAGGAAACCTTAGCGTAAAAACGCCCATCGCTTTCTTTATCTATTATTGAGGACACCAGTAATCGTTTAGTTAACCTTACGGCTTTCAAAAATTTTCGCAAGCGCTGCGTAGATCGTGTTGGCTTATTACCCGCATGATTTCCAAATATTCTTTCCCTAACTTTTTTATAATTTGCGAGCCTTGCTTCATAAGGTTGTGTATGAAGGCTTTTTGTATTTTTATTTTGGGCACATTTTCCTATTGGCATGTCCGGTAAAAGCATAGCTCTTGTCAGATTTTCTGAGTCCCTTGGCTTTTTCCGCTCTCTTTGCCAAACAGTTTGGGCATTGCGGCTTGTAAGTGTTCTTTGCCCCGCAACCATAGCAGAAAACTTTGCGATTTGCCAAACACATATCCCAACCATGACCCTCACCGTCACAATTCCAACATCGATAAATTTTTATCGGTGCTTGAATTGCGTCGACATCGCCCAAATTAGGATCTGTGCCTTGAATACCATTGTCATCTTCCAAAGCTGCCTCGTTTCTTCGGCTGAACACCGGGTTAGGTGCTGGCTTTGGGAACCGCCGAGTCGCGACTTCACCCAGCAAATTTTCACGCATTTGCACCAGCTTTCGCAAGTGTGCAATAGAACGAATTTGCACATAAAGCAATTCGTGTCGTATCTCGGGCAGTAAATTCCTTGTCAACATCTCAATGAGCTGCTGCTCTGGAATAGATGTTGACATTCGAGAAGCTAAGAGCATGACATCGTCATAAAATACCTCAAATGTCTCCCCCTGTTTTTGTTTGCGTGCTCTAATCTCTTCTAATATGTCGGTGTCGTTCCGGTAGTCTGTATATTGTTCTTTTAAAGCCGCTCCAAACTCCCTCCAATTTATTTAAGGATTTTCTGTCCGATACCTCCAATACCACTCTCTAGCTTTCCCTACTAGCAGAATATGTACATTTTTGCAGACTGAATCTATATCATTGTTCAGACAGTCTTTGGTTAACGTGGCTACTCGATATAGGAATTCTTCTACGGTGACTCCTTTTGCCGACCCCTCAAACTTGAGATTCCAGCTATGGATGAGCTGAGTAATCTTCTCCGGGTTTATTGCCGTGCTGTACCGAGAGCTACTTGACTGCTGACTCAATTCGTTAAGAATCAGATTTTGTCTGCTCACTTCGGGCGAAACTTGCCTGAGACTGAGGTTAGCTAATTGTCTGGCCACAATACTTTCCAGTTGCACCCCTAAACGCTCATAATCGATGTTTGGAGAGGATGTTCGATTGGCTCTAGTATTTGAGCTAGTATCTCTAGTATTTGAGATAGTTTTGAAGAAGTTAAGAAAGAGAAAGAACTATAGTGAATAGAAAACAGTCAAGTCTCAAGAGTCGCTCATATACTCGAGGATAATATTTTGCTATGCCAAATATTATATTTCCAAGAGTACATTTTTCTTCAACGCTTTTTCCCTTGCTTTGCTGTATTTGGTTACTATCATTATTTTATGCCGAGTCTTAGATTCAGTGGTCGATATTTAGGACTTGCCTAAATTCGATTTCCAGCTGCTATTACTCGCACCCCACGTTGGGCGCCAAATTGTTATATCCACCCTCGGAATGGAATTTATATTTCCTAGATGTTTTTCATCTGGATATTGTTCCTATCTTTTGCTAGGCCGCCCTCCCCTTTGATTCTTTTGCGGCTAGCAAAAACAGCCTGTGGGGGGGTTCTTTTGGAGAACTTCCTAGTCTTTTTTTGAGGGAAGACACACAAAATAAAAATAAAAAGAATCTGTGCCACTGCCTTTTTAAACAGATTCTCTTTGCCTGGGCCTTCTGTGTATGACAATTATGTGTCCGGTGTATTATCTCAATACGAGTATTATCTTTACGAATTAAATTTTTATTTTTATATATGTTGAATTTTTATCCTCATCGCTCTTCTTTTTTTTTCCAGCGTTCGCAAACTATGCCCCGATGTAGAACTCCGCGCCCGACTAGCACTAGGCTGCTAGCGCGCCAACTCTGCTTTGCCCTAGATGCTGTTGTAGGTAAGATGACACTGCCCTCAGGCTGTATATGAATCCTGACCAAACAGGTAATTAATATCCAGAAGTGAATAATTTTTTTTCTTTCAAATTACTTCAAGATTTTTTCTTGGTCACTAGCACTTCCTTTTTTTTCTTTTTGTTTTTTCGTTTCTTTTCAGACACAGGCAACCAGTCGTCGCGGAGGAGAATGTATGACTGCGATGATCTAGCAAAATCTAGTAAATCGCCAAACTTATTCTCCTCCTTGTCCCCTTCTTTTTCTCGTTCGGACAAGTTGCAACACTGAGTAGACAAAATTAAGGATACCATCTCCTGCCTTTCACTTCTTACCAAAATCCCCGTAAGTATGCAAAGTTGCACAAATTATATTACTAATTAATTGATTTTTTCCCTTACAGATTCCAGATACCTAGATTTAATTTAGTTTAATATACTTTTAAGAAACTTTAGTTTTAATATTTATTTATAAGTTTAATGTATTAGTTATAAGACTCTGTCCGTGCCACCCTCTATTTCGTTCGTAGGCCTCTATAGGGAAATAGCTAGAATTGTGTAGGTGATAATTTGTCTCTGAATGTCCGTTCATCACAATTTTTTTTATTTTACAGTGTGTTGCAATATTCAAAATAAGTTTTTATATATTTATATTTATATATTTTTATATATTTATATTTAAAGCCAACTAGAATCGAAAGAGACATTGAGCAGAAATGCAAAAATGATGTATTGTGAGGCAGCATATATGTAAGTTAATTACTTTGCTGGTAGCAAGGTAAAAAATAAAAGATTTAATGCCATGCTAAGGCTAGGGCACTTCCCAAGGCAATGGAAGCGTGCACGTATCATCATGATACCTAAAGCCGGTAAGCCGTCAACGCAGATCGATGCATATCGCCCAATCAGCCTGCTATCAACCTTCTCCAAGATCTTCGAGAGAATACTCTTAGCCCGACTGATGGAACTGCCGCAAGTAGTGAACCACGTACCTCGACACCAATTTGGTTTCAGGAAGTCCCATGGCTGCCCTGATCAAGTACATCGACTGGTAAACCAGGTGACGCATGGCTTTGAGCACAAACTTTACACGGTCGGCGTCTTTCTAGACGTGAAGCAAGCTTTTGACAGGGTGTGGCATGAGGGCCTTCTATTTAAGATGAAAGCTCTCCTTCCTGCTCCCTACTATGCCATCCTGAGATCCTTCATCACTAACCGGACGTTCGACGTTGCAGTGCGTGATGCTCGGTCCAGCCTGGAAGAGATTCACGCAGGAGTTCCACAGGGAAGTGTTCTTGGGCCCTTCCTGTACACCCTGTACACTGCCGACTTGCCATCTCCCGCCAACAACACCGAAGTTTCCCCTGCTCAGCTGCTCCTGGCCACTTACGCCGATGACACCGCCATGCTGGCGTCTCATTCTTCACTGCAAACTGCCTCCAATGCAGTACAGGAATGGCTGCATGCAATTGAAGAATGGACTGCCAAATGGAATGTGGCCATTAACTCCTCAAAGTCAGCCTGTGTAACTTTCTCCCTGCGGCCCGGAACTTGCACAGGTCTGACTTTCGATGGAAACCCTATCACCAATGTCACATCGCACTGCTACCTAGGAGTACACCTGGATCGGAGACTGACCTGGAGGGCCCACATCACGTCGGTCAAATTTAAGTCCCTGGCAAAACTAAAAAAGCTCGACTGGCTCTTCCACTCCAGCAAGCTACAAATGAGCTCAAAGGCTCTTTTAATCAAAGCCATAATTGCTCCAACGTGGAGTTATGCCATCCAGGTGTGGGGAACTGCCGCCAAATCCCAGCTCAATAGGCTCCGAGTGGTTCAGTCAAGAGCTGCACGTCACGCATCTGGGCTCCCCTGGTACGTGACAAACAAGATAATCGAAAGAGATCTGAAAGTTACCCTTCTTGGGGATCAGAACAATTTCCATAGCAGCCGTTATGCTGACAGGCTTGTCCACCCGAACCGACTGGCAAATATGCTAGCTGACCCCATCTCCCTCCGAAGGCTGAAGAGGGTACACCCCAGCGATCTCCCTACCCGGAGGATTATATAATACATTACACACTAAGTAATTAATAGCTAGATAAATCGTTCCTTTAGTACTTAATAATTAAGAATCCACTTGGTCTCATATACTTTTTTACAAACACATTAGGTTAAGTTCAGAGGAATTGACTGAACGATTCCTTTTGAAACCAAATAAATGAAGAAACCCTTTGATTAAAAAAAAAAAAATAAATAAAAGAATTGGAGTTCAGTTAAGAACGACTTTATTTGTCTAAATCCAATTTGCAACTAAATTACCCTAAGCTGTCCCTAACAAGCTGTGAGTCTTTGGCTGTGAGCTGCGCTGCCCTTGGTGGCAGAGGATCGGCGTCGGCTCCGTAGCTTCCAATAGGCCATGACATCGGCTGATATTTTGTTGGTTGAATCGGTGCAGTCTTCTTGGAATCACTTGCATTGGTGGGAGCGGAAGTTGTTGCCAAACAGATTCTTCGTATTCTACTTGGCAGCTCGGCGTGTGCAGGAAATTATGCAGACGCTGAGCTTGCAGATTGAAGCTTGCTTATTGGGTTCGTTGTTCAGGATTTTAACATTTTTGTTGTTAACTTGTATTTATGTATAGGCGTCTCTTTCACACATGCATAATTTAAAGCCCTCTGCTGAGTTATAACTGCAAAGTAATAAAATCAAAAGGCAACAGCCAATAAGAATCAAGTGGAACTAGTATAGACAAAACAAATTAGAGACGGAAAGAAATAAAAAGCAAGAACGCATTGTTCAAATTTTACACATGTTTTTCCTAAGAGTTGTTGTCACAGTCAAATACTCTCGACTGTAGCCTTTGCGACTTGTTTTAGTATGTCGGAATGTCATTCCACAAGGCTGTTTTGTATAAATGGCAATACGGGCAGTTCGAAGTATATTGCATTCGTTACATCCTCTTTAACCACGTCACGGATTCTGCCAACCAAAGTTTCCCTGTTTGCGAATTGTATCACATGTCTCGATTTATTTCTAAATATAACAATTGACCGGCTTGTCGACTGTTTCAATGGTATATATAAGTGAAATTTCGCTAGGAATTATCGCTATATCTGACAGGGCGTCGGTTTCGAAAGCATGAATGGCTTATCCTTCCCTGGCTTATAGAAAATGTTTGCGTTATGTTCGTTTATAAACGCCTTCCACCATTTAATTTTGGCATTCTGGTTTCTGTCTGAAACGGCGAACATTAGCGGCTGGTGATCAGTATAAATGCCCAGATTTTGAACGCCATACAGATAGTTCCTTAAACTCTTTAAGGCCCATATAATAGGAGTTCGCGTTCGTTTGTTGCGAAACTAAGCTCTCTATCCTTTAAAGTCCTAGATATCATTGTTATAAGCTTGCCGTCTTGAGATAGAACTGTTCCAAGGACCAGAGCCGAGGCGTCAGTTGTTAAGTCGAAGGGCTTTTTATAGTTTGGATAAAGCAACATTACGTTTTCGGATGTAAGGACATTATTCAGTTTTTGAAAGGCAGACCGTTGTTTAATGTCGAGGGTAACTGGAATCTTTTTAGAGCGACTGGCTGAAACTTTGCCAATTTGCACCTTTGAGAATGTCACTCAATGGTCTGTTAAAGATGCAAATTCCTTTATAAAACTGCGATAATAACTCGCTAGCCCCAAAAAGGATTTCACGTTGAACAAATTTTTGGTTCCTCGTAGTTTTTAATAGAATACCCCCGCTGGATACTATGAATCCTAAATATTCGATGCTTTCTTTACAAAATTGATATTTTTCCCTAGACACTCTCATATTAGCGTCGAGCAATCTATCCTGTACCCACCGAATATGATTCACATGATCCTCAAGTCGTACTGAAAAAATAATGACGTCATCCACGTAAAAGCAGCATGACTTTCCTATTTCATCCCTAAGTACATCGTCTATGGCTACATTGAAATATACTCGGTGTCTGCAAATCTCGTACTTGCCGTTTGCAATTGAAATGGCTGTTTTTGCTCTATCCTTTTCGGCGAGTAGGATTTGATGGAACCCTGATTTAAAGTCTAACGTGCTCAAGAACCTGGCTTTCCCCAAAATTTGACAGTATGGATGTAATATTTGGTATCGGATATTTGTCGTCCACAGTCTTTAAGTTAAGCTTTCGAAAATCTATAACCAGTCTTTTATGCCTATACCCCTATTCATTTGTTTCTTTTTTATCGACTACCCAAACCGGACTATTATATGGTGACTGTGATGGTCGGATTATGCCGTCTTTTAACAATGCTTTCGTCTCCTTATTCACGAAATTTGCCACACCCATGGGATAAGTGTATAGTCTGGTGTATAGAAAAATGGAACGTATATATCAAATATTTAAACTGGGCATTTAAGTTTTATTGTGTTGTAACCATGAAGCGATTTTACTTTACATTTTTTTTATACCGGCATTATATATTTCAGTTCTGCAAGATTGTATGTAGTTTTTCGAAGACCCGGTATCAATCAAGAGTTTTATGCTTCTCCCTGCAATTTTTCTTTCAATGAATGGTAGCAGGGACTTTAGTCTAAAAAATTGACACTAAGTTGGTCCTCATATTCCTCCACAGCCACTTCTGATTCCTGTTCGTAATTTTCTGTATATCCAAAGTGTGGGAAGTGAGAGAGAAGAAAATTGGTAGTCAAAAAAGAATAAAGCTAGTGAAATTAACTTATCAGTAAATCAGTTGAAAGTAATAGTGGAAAGCAACAAGGAGATTTAGCTCCTTGACGCTAAGTCGCCTAAAATTCCGTCACTTTCACTCATCTATTTGTCACTGATAACCTTCAATAACCTTCGTTAATGTAAAGGTCGTTATGAAAGTTCGAGATTTTATTAAGTAACCAATAGACTTCGTTGGAAAACAGGGGTCTCTTCCGGACACCAAGCAAGATCGACAATTCATACCAACAGCATGCAGCGCCAACAGAGGGCAGATATACATTGAAAAAAAATATGGTTAGCATTGTAAAATCGCTAGTTACTGCGTCAATTGCACAAGCAACATAAACTTATCGGAGTAACTGCGACCCAGAAATAGACCAATCCCAGAAGAATGAGGTGCGTCAGGGCACCTAATCGTGATGAAGCTGTTGAAAGACATCCTAAGAAAATTTAAAGTCAATGTTTGCCGAGAGACCTGTAGAACGGATATGGGACATGCCAAACATATCGAGAGAAGAAGCGCAAGTGATTTTAATAAATGAATAATTATTTTGTATTAAGCACGTTCAGAAAGTGACATCTTTTCCTCATTTTCCTCACTTTGCTAACAATGAGCAAATTTACCAAAATTACCGCAATGCGCTTATCGAGGCAAAACAAATCTAGCAAAGCGCAGCAACGTTAATTTATACAAAAACAAAACATAAATGGATAGAGTGAGCGTACATATGTATGCGACAAGCAACGCAAGCATACCGAGGCGAAGCATCGCAAAGAATTGCGCTGCTGAAAAGTTAGATGACTGGGTGAAAACCAAACAAATAGATGTAAATGAGCTGATCAACCCAATGCCGCATCCCAGTTTTCAAATTATGGTTTTATCGAAGCTTAACAGTGCAACAGTGTTCATGGTCTTTTGTTAATACGAACGTGAAAAATAAATATTGAAAATATAAAACAATATTAAATGGAACTCATCTTAAACTTTCTTACAAAATTATTCCACCCATGTTACGGTTACTGCAATTATCCAAATTCGTGAAATTATTTCATGAATTTGTTACAGAGAGCACATGAAATACGTGTATTCGCTGACTTGCTGATGCTGATGCTGACGTATTCATGAATTTATAAAGGCGTGAAATTAAATAATCCCTACATATGCGAGTGTAATGAATTCACTCATTTCTACTGTTGCCATAATTGCTAGTTGGCGAATTCACTTACCCACGAATTTTGATTATGAATTCAGCTGATATGCGTTATATGAGGGTGAATTATTGAGAAACACCACGCGTTATACATAAACAAATTTTGAAAAATTCAAAATCAACCTTTTGCAGGCAAAAAACACAGCGACATTGGAAATAATTTGTACTGAGCGCTTTTGTCAGCTATAAAAGAAATATTTTGTATTATCTATATTTTTGTCTATATATGAAAAACTGACTACAAATAGTGCTGCCGTTCTGATAATATAAATGCATTAGTTCGTCTCATTTGCATATGTCATGTGTCATGATAGCATAAACGCAATAATTGTCAAAGTGCGTGAGGAAGTGAAAACAAGTATTTGGTGTTTATGCACACGCTAATCTGACGAATTCACGATTAAGAATTAACGCATATTGCTTCGAAAAACTCAGTAATCTACTCGGGGAAACCATAGACGAATAAAACCTATCATCAAAACTGGTAAAAAGATTAATTCGTTTCCCCCACCTCTTAATATCATAAACCAATCCGCAATCGGCGCGTTTTTGCAATTTTTTTGTGTAAGCAAACGACCGTTGCCTTGCGATCCGTTTTTTTTTGTATTGTACATGCCTTGCTTTCGCCTTCCCTTCCCTTACCCTACGCAACCTTTGCTTCGCATTGCTGAAAAAGTTCGTTTGCTGATCGCGGTCGCTTGCTAGTCTTTAGAATTTCGGTTGAATTTCTTGCTTCTGCCAGCCGTTTGTTTACTCACTGTTTGCGAGTTGCGTGATGATTTCAAGGAGTCGCGAAAACGTGTTTCCAGGTTTTTAGGTGGTGAGGGTAATGCGATGTCTTGATAAGTATTTATTCGTCTATGGTCTATGGGGGAAACGAATCGGTGTTTTATTCCATCCATCTTTGATTATAATATTTTGGGGCTTGGTATCTACCAGAAGTTTGGTATTTAAAGGACGCGGTCTTACTTTTTATGAAATCAGTCATTATTGTAAATTTTAATTATTTATAAACATACAATTTTTATAAAGAAACAATATTCAATTCACGCCAGTTTGTTAATTACTATTATGTGTTTTACTTCTAAAATTATTTGTCAGTTTGGTGATATAATCGATATTTCGTTTGAGTACTAGCTTCAGTGCGTGAGTTGAATTTTTACCAAGTGCAAGTGCTATTAAATGCTTTAGTATTGATTCAAGCATGTATGTGAATAATTTTTTAAGTAATGCAATTAATAGTTTAGCGTATTGATATTGTAACAGACACACATATATGTCTTTTCAATTGTATGCAATTAATTAAAGAAGTACATATGGTATTTATATATCTGCATGTGAAATCTTTAGATTTGCATGTTTAATAATATTAAAGTTGTAGAATTAATGAAACCAGTCGTGAATATGCAAATCTCGGTATATATTTCAACATACATTTTTTTTATATGGTGTGTTTATGTATATACATGTATGTATGTACATGCTCATGTATACATATGAACAATAGTAAAATAGATACATCCACATTTTAGTTGTCATACAAAAATACATACAAATTTACTGATTTATACATATTCATTGCAATTAAAATGAATCTAGATATAAACATGTATGTATTTGTATGCATTGATACATATATGTATGTATGAGTGTACATACAAAATACTACCGCCGTGACGAACATAATGCCGCTAAGGAGGTTGACCCTTGTGATGCGATAAATTAAACACGCATTTTAATATCCGAATACATACATACATTTGTATGTACATACATGAATATGTATTATCCAACTAGAAATTTGGTAATGGTAAATGTCTAGAGAAGGGGCTCATAGTTAATCGCGACGTAAAAAATTCGCGATTTGACCTATAAAATGTAAAAAATTCTGCTGAATCCAAATCCGGTGGGGGAGAAGACAGCCACATCTTTCTATACTTTTTTCCGTGGATCCAAAGATTGGGGCACATACTCTAAACATAGGGCGCACTTGGAGAGGAGTACATGCAAAGACAATAATGCAAACACACACACGAAGATACGAACACACATGAAATTCATGTGGAAAGTGTTTGTAGTATTAGTAAAAAGTGTTGTTCAATGAAGTTTTTTTCACATGTTTTTTTGTTAATAACTTTTAAACCACTTAAGTTACGTCTTCTCCGCCACCGGATTGGATTCAGGAGATTTTTTTACATTTTATTGGTAAAATCGCGAATTTTTTACGTCGCGATTAACTATGAGCCCTTTCTCTAGACATTTACCTTACTGTTAAGTGTATTCGTGAAAAGCAATAAACTGTTTACAGTGCCTCGATTTTCTTGAACAAGAGTCCAAAACTTCAAGGCATATCGTATCGCCCTAAGTGACTAGTGGTTACTATTCATGTTCAACACACCACTTTAGAACACAGCTTAGATGTAATAGTACGTGAATCGACACGACTCTGAAGTCAAGACCGAATATAGAATATTTGGCATCTTCGGGAATTGGTAAAGACGTTAGCATACATACAGTTACAGTTAAAATAATAGAACATACCCGTAGGCTCGTTGATGCGTGTTAGGAAAATTGTTTAAACCAAATAATGCACATAAGTCGATAATTACGTGAAAGAAACAGCAGGGGTGATAAAAAAAAAGCGCCACAGGCTAAAAATTGTTCGCCTTTGTCGCATTATTTCTCATGGTCGCAGAATTTTATGTCCTTCGAATCGGCATGTAGGATACTGTTACGTCACAAAATGTTGCATGCTTTTGAGAGCACCACAAAAAAATGCGACAAAATACGTGGAAAATTAACAAAAATAACAATTTTAAAATTCAATATAAAAAATCGCTCGACCTCAGAGACGACTTAAACGGCAAGGCTTCGCTAAGACAATTGGACAACAGTAAAAACTTTTCACTTATGTATGTTCCTACTTCACTTATTTTGATATAGTGTTTGGCAATTCTTAAGACTGTTTCTCCACCCTGTGATGTTAAGATACAATATTATGTTGTACGGATTCTTCACTTAATACAAAAAAAAAAAAAAAAATATATATATATATATATATATATATATATATATATATATATATATATGTATATATATATATACAGCTGTGTTCATTAAAATAGCAGGGCCAGATTCCCCTCAAACGATGTCAAGATTTGGTGAACTCCATGCCACGTAGGTGTGAGGCTCTGATAGCTAATAAAGGATATTCAACAAAATATTAGGTCATAGCATAATTACATATTAGTAATATTTGGTTATTTATAAAATATTTTGAGATTTATTACGTTTCTTTCCTAATTGATTACTTTTACGGCTATTTCAATGAACAGCATAATATATACTTTTTGTTCAGTTATTAGCTATATCATCAAAAATGTTGAAGTTACCCAAATGGAATAATTGTTATATGGCTTATAATTACATACACTAAGCCTTTATGAAAAGAATTGATTTCAAATCAGTGTTTGTAATAGTATTTTACCATCTTTAACGTGCAGGTGGTAAGCACTGTTATTTTAATGAACACAGCTGTATATATAAAAACCCTAGAATTATCCGACAAATAATTTATATACCCGCTACTCGTAGAGTAGAAGGGTATTATAGCTTTGTGCCAACCGAAAATGTTTGTAACAGGCAGAAGGAGACATCTCCGACCCCATAAAGTATATATATTCTGCATCAGCACGAACAGCCGAGTCGATATAGCCATGTCCGTCTGTCCGTCCGTAAAACCTACATCTCAGCTTTTATAAGAGCTAGAGCTACCAAATTGGACACAATATGTGTTAATTCTGCCCGCAAATCAAGTTTATTTTGGATTTTTGCCACGCCTCCATCCGCCCCCATAAATCGAGAAAAAATCGATTGTAGCTGCATAAATATAGCTCTACAGCAAACACCCTGCGGGCGTGTTGCGTTTTCAATAAGATCGGCTCATAAATAAGGAAGATATTCATGAAATAGTATTGCCTTGTGAACATGTGCTTATGTCGGTTTTTTATACCCTTGCAGAGGGTATATTAATTTTAGCCAGAAGTTTGCAACGCACCTTAGGAGACATCTCCGACCCTATAAAGTATATATATTCTGAATCAGCATCACCAGAGGAGTCGAAAAATGGATGTCCGTCTGTCCGTCCGTCCGTCCGTCTGTTGCAACGCAAACTAGTCTCTCAGTTTTTGAGCTATCTTCATGAAACTTGGCATACAAGCTTCTTATTGCTGTAGGCTGTAAATAAGTCGGAACGAGCCAGATCGGACCGATATATCGTATAGCTGTCATAGAAGCTATCGGCCGATTTTTGTTGTTTTTCAAAATATTGCTACAAGATTTTGCAAATCCTATTCTTATTACGTTCTTAATGTGCTGTCAAAATTGTATCAAAATCGGACCACTATAACATATAGCTGCCATAGGAACAATCGGCTGAAATCAGGGTTTTCGTATGCAAACCTGTTTTGTTTTTGGAAATACCGCACATTATCAATACTTTTTAATGTTATACAGTAACCCGCCCTTAGTTTTTCCATTTAAATATCTCAGACGTTTATATTCTATAGCTGTTATAGGAACAATCAGTCAGTCCGTCTGTCTGTTGCAACGCAAATTAGTCCCCCAGTTATTGAGCTATCTTCATGAAACTTTGCTCACAAGCTTCTTATTTCTGCCCTCTTTAAATAAGTCGGAACGGGCCAGATCGGACTGATATATCGTATAGCTGTCATAGAAGCTATCGGCCGATTTTTGTTGTTTTTCAAAATATTGCTACAAGATTTGGCAAATCCTATTCTTATTACGTTCTTAATGTGCTGTCAAAATTGTATCAAAATCGGACCACTATAACATGTAGCTGCCATAGGAACAATCGGCCGAAATCAGGGTTTTTGTATGCAAACCTGTTTTGTTTTTGGAAATACCGCACATTATCAATACTTTTTAATGTTATACAGTAACCCGCCCTTAGTTATTCCATTTAAATATCTCAGACGTTTATATTATATAGCTGCTATAGGAACACTCAGTCAGTCCGCGTGTCTGTTGCAACTCAAATTAGTCCCCCAGTTATTGAGCTATCTTCATGAAACTTTGCTCACAAGCTTCTTATTTCTGCCCTCTTTAAATAAGTCGGAACGGGCCAGATCGGACTGATATATCGTATAGCTGTCATGGAGCCTATCGGCCGATTTTCGTTATATTTCAAGATATAGCTATCAGGCTTATCACATCCAAATCTAAGTGTGTCCCTAATAATAAAGTTCGAAATCGAACTTTTATAACTTATAACGATCAACGATCGGCCTAATGAAGGTTCATGTTGCAATTTTATGGAAACCTGAGTACTATTACATGTAGCTGTTAAACAAAAAAATCCTGTAGCTGTTATTCAAACGCATTTTTGAATGAGAACTTTCCAAATTTATTTATATTTTATGACCAACAGATCCTTTACAACACAAAGACATTTCCTCAGAAAATTTTGTATATAAGAAATCCAGGTATGTACAAAAGCATTAAAAAGGTAGAATTATTTTTTTTCGAAGCAGGTGTTTGATTCATAGCCTTAATCAGGTAAAAATCTTAACTTCCTGTACTGTTATAATTGTTCAATAAATACCACAGAAACCAGCAGCAATCTAAATATATTTATACCCTTGCAGAGGGTATATTAATTTTAGCCAGAAGTTTGCAACGCACCTTAGGAGACATCTCCGACCCTATAAAGTATATATATTCTGAATCAGCATCACCAGAGGAGTCGAAAAATGGATGTCCGTCTGTCCGTCCGTCCGTCCGTCTGTTGCAACGCAAACTAGTCTCTCAGTTTTTGAGCTATCTTCATGAAACTTAGCATACAAGCTTCTTATTGCTGTAGGCTGTAAATAAGTCGGAACGAGCCAGATCGGACCGATATATCGTATAGCTGTCATAGAAGCTATCGGCCGATTTTTGTTGTTTTTCAAGATATTGCAACAAGATTTGGCAAATCCTATTCCTATTACGTTCTTAATGTGCTGTCAAAATTGTATCAAAATCGGACCACTATAACATGTAGCTGCCATAGGAACAATCGGCTGAAATCAGGGTTTTTGTATGCAAACCTGTTTTGTTTTTGGAAATACCGCACATTATCAATACTTTTTAATGTTATACAGTAACCCGCCCTTAGTTTTTCCATTTAAATATCTCAGACGTTTATATTCTATAGCTGTTATAGGAACACTCAGTCAGTCCGCGTGTCTGTTGCAACTCAAATTAGTCCCCTAGTTATTGAGCTATCTTCATGAAACTTTGCTCATAAGCTTCTTATTTCTGCCCTCTTTAAATAAGTCGGAATGGGCCAGATCGGACTGATATATCGTATAGCTGTCATGGAGCCTACGGCCGATTTTCGTTATATTTCAAGATATAGCTATCAGGCTTATCACATCCAAATCTAAGTGTGTCCCTAATAATAAAGTTCGAAATCGAACTTTTATAACTTATAACGATCAACGATCGGCCTAATGAAGGTTCATGTTGCAATTTTATGGAAACCTGAGTACTATTACATATAGCTGTTAAACAAAAAATCATATAGCTGTTATTCAAACGCATTTTTGAATGAGAACTTTCCAAATTTATTTATATTTTATGACCAACAGATCCTTTACAACACAAAGACATTTCCTCATAACATTTTGTGTTAAGTATATAAGAAATCCAGTTATGTACAAAAGCATTAAAAGGTAGAATTATTTTTTTTCGAAGCAGGTGTTTGATTCATAGCCTTAATCATGTAAAAATCTTGACTTCCTGTACTGTTATAATTGTTCAATAAATACCACAGAAACCAGCAGCAATCCAAATATATTTTATATTTTGTATAACTGCAAGGGTATGAAACCTTCGGCAAGCCGAAGGTAGCCTTGCTTTCTTGTTTATATTTTGTTTAACTGCAAGGGTATGAAACCTTCGGCAAGCCGAAGGTAGCCTTGCTTTCTTGTTTCTAATGGTAGTTCCCGAGTTCATCTCCAGCAGCAGGCAACTTTTTTTTATTACGTGCACCGAAAATATTCATAATGCAATTTTATCGGTCATTGCGCAATAAATGCAGTGGCCGAGTGGTGATGGTAGCTGACTGTTAAGCGAGAGGTTCGGAGTTCAACTCCTAGGTGCGGCGACCGACTTATATTTTTTTTACTTTACTGTGGGTTGCAAAATTCAAAATAAGTTTTTAGTATATTTTAGAATTGAAAGAGACATTGAGCAGCAATGCAAAAAACAAACTACAAATCTACGTAGATATGTTGAGATGTATTGTGGGCCAGCATGTATGTATGTATGTATAGGCGTCTCTTTCAGGCTACAGTCGATCGCACTTGACTGTGATATACCCTCTACAACTCTGCGAAAGAAACAAGTGTTAAATGTGAGCAATGCGTTCTTCCTTATCGTTTCTCTCCGTCTCTAATTTGTTCTGCCTTTGCTTTTATTGCTTTGCAGTTAGAACTTAGCAGAGCGTTTTTAATGATGTTGCTTGAAAGAGATGCCCAACCTTGCATACATATGTGATGCCTCACATCTCAATGCATCTAATCAGAAGTTTTGTATATTGCTGCTCAATATCTCTTTCGATTCTAAGCGGCCATAAATAAATTAATAACTTATTTTATGTTTTGCAACACTGTAAAATAAAAAACTAAAAGCTAACAAACTAAATAAGAAAGAGTTTTCGCCTCACGTGGTTTCGAACCTTGATTCTCAAAAAACAAAAATTTCTCAAGTATTTACATCTTTCACTCTGCGACTACAGCCCTCGGTGACAAAATTACATTATGAGACTATTCAAATTATCTTGCATGACAAAAACGAATATGTGATGTGATTAATTTTTTATGTTCCCCCCTACCCATCCAGTTCTGTTTGATCGAATTATTTAGAATTAAACGTAAATATTTTTTAATAAAAAAAGCTCATAACCAATCTGTCGCATCATGGAGTAGACCTCCTTTACAGTCAGCTACCATCACTAGTCGGCCACTGCATTTCTAACGTAATGGTCGAGAAAATTTCCTGGTATTCAAATTCAGTTTCCTGGTATTCCAAATATTTCCGGTACAAATAATTCCAAAAAATAAAACGGCTTGCTGCTAGAGTTGAACTCGATTGAGGAACTAACATAAGAAAAATCTTACGAAACACATGGTCACAAGGCACAACTATTTCTGGAACAGGATGGTCCTGTTTGCTAGAATTTTGGTCATCGCAAAAACTTATAATGAAAATATGCAAAAGGTTTTGGAAAAATATTTTGAATATTTTTTAATAAAAATTTTTTATAATATGCCCAAAAGATTTACTTTCTGATAAAACATTGATTGTTTAAATCAGTGTGATAGTTTTCGTAAAATAATGCATGAAAATAATTTTTGCCACACTGCAATAAATGAATACAAAAAATAAAAAGAAAAAGAAAAACACTTGTTTTTAAAGTGTTTGAAAACAGCTCGTTTGATGCAGTCTCAGCGATCTTATTTCATTCCTCAAATAAGTACATTTTATACACTTCGATGGTATAAAAATAAATTTTTTCTAAGTATTTTGAACGTAACATATATTAATATTGGCATATTTTAAGTTTATTTTAGGACGAAATGGTTACCAGTTCTTTTTAATGCAAATAATTTGTAAGCGTTTTGAAAATGGCCACACAACATCATTATACTGTTGAAGTTGGCGATACAAACTTCACTATTCTAAGCCGGTATATTAAATTAAGGCCCATAGGATCTGGGGCACAAGGAATAGTTTGGTAAGTATCTTTTAAATAATATCGCTCATTACCATTATAAAATAGCGTGGTGCATCTAATTTTGATATTTTTTTTGGGTTGAGGAAACCAAATATATATATTCGTATACAAGGTGCGTTCTAAAGAAAACGGGACTAGCGCCCTCTAATGGCGTTTTAAGTGTCAGTATGTTTTTATCATCGGTGCGAAAATGAGCCTCGAACAAAGAGCCAACATTACATTTTGTTTTAAAATTTATGAAACAAGTTTATGGCGATTGCCTATCCCGGAGCAGAGTGGTTTCGACGTTTTCAAAATGTTCGTAAGGACATAAATGACGATGAACATGTGGGCCAGCCAAAATCCGTGATCACCGAAAATTCCATCGAAACTGTACGTGAATTCATAAAAAATCATCCGAAATCATCATTGAAATTCATGGAAATAGAATTGAACATCTCCAAAACATCGATTTATCGCATTTTGTCCGAATATTTGGGCTTACGAAAGGTGTGTGCACGGTTAGTTCCGCACAAATTGACTGACGACCAAAAATTGCTCAGAATTCAACATTCGAGGCACATCATTGAAGAGGCAAACAAAGACAAAGACAATTAAATAGCTCCTGGAGGAGTCAAAAGTAAAGACAATGTGATAAGTCGGCGCTTTATGATTCCAAGGGTATTGTTCAAAAAGAATTTGTTCCACCCGGCCAAACATTAATACGGTATTCTACCTTGCAGTTTTGAAGCGTTTGGTGCGCCGTATTCGACGTGCTCGAATATCGCGAAGATGAAAGTTGGCGTTTGTTGCACGATAATGCGCCGTATTATCGATCGACGCTTGTGTTCGATTATTTGACCAAAAATCACATTTTAACAATCAACCACTTCCCGTATTCACCGGAAATGGCACCGTGCGACTTTTACCTTTTTGGAAAAATGCATGTGCCGATGAAAGGAAAGCGTTATGCACACGTGGAGGCCATTCAAAAGACTTGCGCCGGCATTACTTTGGAACACAAAAAAAAATTCCATGATCTGGGTATGCAGTTATATGTATTTTGGATCACTGAATCTAAATCTGGATTCGGAATTCCGCCATCACGTCTGGATTTCGACACAACCCCACAAAACTGAAAATATTTTAAAGTCCCCCAAAAAACATAGAATTCTGATCTGGTCATACGATATATGAATTCTCATTATTTGAACCTTCTACATCAGATTCTGTAATTAAAATTCAACCTAAACGTCAAATTTTCAACTTGACCTTAAAAAAAACATGAAACCTTTTCTAAGCCCTAAAAAGTGAAGGGTGGGGGGCCAAACCCTATTCACGCGACATGTTTTTAGAAATTTTTGAACCTCTTAGATCCGAAGTCAAAACATGCCTATCACGTAATAATTTTGACATGACCTAAAAATTAAATAAAAAAAAATTGGTTTAGATTGTGTTTTTAAATCGAAAACAAGGTAATATTCATAATTATGTACATAAGTAATGTTTATATTAAAAAAAAAAACAATTTTTTCGTTCAAAAATTCTATTAAACTGTTACACAGGCATTTGTAATAGTCACTTACACTAGTCGGCATACATAAGTATTTTGACAAAATAATCGCTGCACATTTGTCAGTGAAACTTTTAAATGGCTTGATATGGTAGTATTGATTATTTTTTAATTTTTGTGTGCAAGTAATATGAACTTAAAAATTAACAAACGAAATTTTTTTTATTGAAACTTAAAAAGATATAAACAACTTAATGAAATATGATGATTTCTTTTTCGGCATAAGTATTTTGACAGGCCTTTAATACAATGAAAATAAGTTTAAATGAAGCTGGATTAACTCCTTATTGAAACAATTAATAAAATATGTATCCTCCTTTGGCATCAATAACTTTTTTGAGTCGATCCTTTACTGAATCCACCAAATTGTGAAGGATCTCTGGAGTTATCTCTTCCCAAAGGGAAGTGAGCTCAGAAATCGTCTCCTCTCGAGTTTTATGTAAACTCGTTCTTTTGCGTTTCAAAAGAGACCAGATGTTCTCGATTATATTTAAATCTGGACTTTGAGGTGGCCAGTCCAAGACGGTAACGCCAACATCCTTTAGGAACTTGGTTATCATTCGGGCTTTGTGGCATGGAGCATTATCTTGTTGCAGGATAAATGATTCCCCGATCAGCCTATCTCCGGAAGGAAATGCATTTTCATTTAGGGTCGTCAAATATTGCCCTTGGTTCATCGAGCCGGATATGGGGACCAAGTCACCCAACCCATTGTAGGCAACACATCCCCACACCATGACAGAGCCTCCACCATGGCTCACTTTCTGACAAACGGGCCGTCTTTTTTGCCTTTGCTGAGTTGGCAATCTTACAAACATTTTTTGTTTTGACGAGTTATACTGGAAAGAGCTTTCATCCGTCCATAAAACACTTCTCCAGAACGACTTCGGCTTCTCTAGATGTTCCTTTGCAAATTTCAGCCTTTTAAGCTTGTTAATTTTTGAAATATAAGGCACATCCTTAGCAATATATGTCTTCATGTCCTGTTCCTTTAAACGTCGACGAACTGTTCGCTCACTGATTGTCTTACGTTCACTTATCGGAAGGCTGGCGGTCAAATTCCACTGCGTTGCAACAGCTTGGGGCTTCGCAAGAGGATTTTTTTTAAATTCCCGTATAAGGATTTTGTCGTCAGCGATCGTTGTTTTGCGCTTAGGACCTGTTCTTTTTAGGTTTTTTAAGTCATTATGTTTCTTAAACTTTTTAATTTGATAATACACAGTTTGTCGCGACACATTAAACTCATTAGCAATGTTTTTTACTTTAATTCCAACGTTAAATTGTGCTACCATTGATGATCTAATAAATAAACTTAACTCAGCCTTTTTACCCATGGCTATCAATTAATTTTTTGTTTTTTATTAACGTTTAATATCCAAAAAAGTTAAATTTAAGCAATTGTTGATTAACACGTGCTCAAAAGCAGAATACCATTTACTAATGAGTTTGTCAAAATACTTATGCCGAACAAAAATTAGTTGTCTGCGTGCATTCTTATCAGTAGAAAGAGAATGCAAAGGGTAAACCGTATAAAAATTGGCATTCTGTGTGCTAAATATTCATTCGTTGCTTTGCTCATCATCTTCGCACCGTTAGTTAACGGTATTAAGCACAAGCTAGGTTTAAAAGAAACAGACAATTTTGTCAAAATATTTATGCCGACTAGTGTATAATGTTTAATTGTTTATTAATGTACTTAGATTTGAGAGTAGATCCTGAATGATCATGCACAAATTATTTTAGCTTAATCCACAATTGAAAAGCTAAATTAAAAAACAATTTTTTTTTAAAATTTTAACTTTTTTGTTTTGACTTCGGATTCGGGTAAAAGAGGTCCAAAATCATTTAATTTAGAAAGTGTAGGTCAAAAAACATGAGAAAACATTTATCGCATATGATAGTTATTGACAGTGGCAAGGCAGCTCGTCCAGGTCCAAGTTACACTGTAGTGGGTGGTTACAGCCAAGATAGTGACACTTTCGCTGGAGGACGTTGCACTTTAGCGTTTACTGGTCATGGGAATTAACAATAAAACAAGTAACGAGTGTAGTTACGGTCAGAAACCGGAGTAGAAATGTATTAAAGGCTACTCCTGTTTGATTGCGATATTAAAACTAAAGTACAAATTGGAATCAAAGCTTAAGTTTGCCCTGAGCGAGAATGCATCGTTGATAATAACGATGCCGTCGTCTACAGGCATTACTGCTTTCAGGTGGTTACGTTGAGTATGACATTGGGCTGTGTTTCCCCCGTTCAGTGAACGCGCATAAATTGCGGTCCGTGTCCGCTCGCAGAAGCTTCAGTGCGTGGTGTCTGTGCAACCAGTGACTGCTAATGTGTCTTCGCATTCTGCCAGCGTGCTTTCATCAAGCCGAAGGATGGTTTGTTGGTGGTATAAAAGGTAGTCGGTGACCATCTTGCATCTGAATTTGACTCTTCGGTAGGCTATTAGTATATGAATAATATTTTCTATTAAACTTACTATGGGAGTGTCTTGTTCCAAAGTGATTTCAGATCGTTCGTTTTGAAGTTCTGTATATAATTAAGTATTTAGGTGTTCATTTAAATAAAAAAATATAATTTTTATTTATAATTTTTACTTGTTACATTTATTTGTCTTTATTACACCAGAGTCACTCAACAACTACTTGACAGATTTATTCTTACGGTCCAGCAAACCTTTAAGTTCTACAGAGCTTTACATATTTGTTTATCAGTAACTTAAGCTTGTTATCATTTGACGGTTGATGTCTTTGTCAGAACTTTTACTGCGAGGCTTTTGAATAGTGAAGCTTTTCAAAAGATCGGTTTGAACTTTTACTGTGAAGCTTTTGAATAGTGAAGCTTTTCAAAAGATCGGCTTAAGTTTTTCATACGGAGAATGAATATGTCACTCCCCCACCAATTAGATTTAAGCTTGTCCTCAAGCGTTTACTTCTGGATATAGTTGTGGTATGGGATTTTCAATGTCTACTTTTTCAGTATTTGTTTCTTTAACTGTTTCTGTTTCAATATTTTGCTTAACTGTCCTGCTTGCTTTAGGTTTCAGATAGGTAATTATAATATTATGAGGTGCTGTTTTACATTTCATATAAAGGTAAAATATGGAGATTATACTAAATACTAACAAGAGGATTATTAATATATTTCTATAGATTGTAAAATTCTTATTGTTTAGCATAATCATTTCTTTTATTTCTATGTGTGACATTGGTTCAACTTTTGTTACGTTGTGTTCAGTAAATATTAGATTTGTATATTGATGAATATTGTTTGACATTGAAACTTGTTTTAATTCTGCTGTGCAATTAAATATTTTTATAATTTTGTTATTTTCGATAAAAATTTCTTGATTGTTACAATTTTGATAAAGTTTTTCTCGAGTCATATTCCATGTTATAATTATATTAGGTTTAATGTATTGAACGTAAAACGGTTTACGATATTTCTGGAAAGTACAGGTTGGTGTTTCGTGTTTCATTATGTTAGCTATGCAATGGTCTTTAATAATGTTCTTTGTTTGTGTATTTAAAACATGACTATTATGTAGGTAAAATTTGCCTTCTAAGTTTTCATTAATAATTTGTCCATTATTGTCAGGGTAAGGTGCTATAAGGAAAGTAGGTTGTTCGATTGTGTTTGTGGGAATGTGAGACATTAGGAATATTTCGTTAGTGGCTGTGTTATACCAGGCGGAAGTTTTTATGTCCATTAAGTTTTGGAAGTTAACGTTACCAAGGTTGTCGTGCTTTAGAAGTTTTGGATTAAATATTCCTAATCGTGTGAGTTGTGAGCCCATTTCAATATCTTCGATATATTCAGTAAAGTGTTCAATGTTAAATATTAAAAGGGAAATTTTATGATCTTTTTCAATAGATTTTGAGTGGGTATTGATCATTTCAATACCGTTATTTAGGTTGTCAATAACGTGATTAAGACTACTAATCTGTACGGTGCTTTGTGATAAGGATGAAATTTGTTGTTCAATATTTTGTCTGTCGTCTTCGTCTAGTGTACCAAAAAGGTATTTGTAAGTGGAGCCTACAAAGTTAAACAGTCCTCGTTTGATACGTTTAGTTATGTGTATACCGTTCATTTCTCTTTTCATTTTTTCGATTAGGTAATTTATCTGAGTTATGTTGTTAAATTCCTGACTTTCTTTAATAAGATTGTTACATGTTTCTTCAATTTGTGTTATGTTAATAGTGAGACAGTGGTGCATAAAGGTAATAGGGAGTTGTATTGTTCCTGATTCGAACAAAATGAATCCTTGATTGTTTTCAATAGGGTTTATTTCGATTGTTCCTGCCGTAGTTTGTGTCATCATAGAAGTCATTATAATTATTATGAGTCCGATGATTGGGGTGTATCGGTCGGCTGTAAGTATTTGCTATAATTAACCTTTTTTTTTTTTTTTAAATTTACTTTTATAATGTGTAACATTTTGTCCTCTATTATTTTCGTTATAGTGTTTTTCATCTAACTGTTGAATTTTGCCTGTTTTCCTAAAGGGGTTTTTAGATTTTGAGCGCGTTATAGGAGCCTGTCTAAATTTTGTGTCTATTTCGTAGTTTTGTCGGTTCTCATTAAGTTTCTTAATTTTATTTTCTTTTATCATCTGGCAATCGTAAGTAGGTGTGCCTGCGTAGAGTAGTATGTGAGCTGGTATTTGTCCGGTTGTGTTATGTTTAGTTTTATGGTTATATGTGTATAAAATTGTTTCTACTCTTGTTTCCCTGTTTTCTGTGTTATTTTCAGTATTGATAATTCTGATTTTTTCGTTTATAGTTTTGTGAATGCGTTCTACGTCTGCTATTCCTGTTTTGCTCGTGGTGATATCTATTTGTATTCCTTCATTATTCAACCAAACCTTTAAAGAATTGCTCATAAACGCTGAGTCTTTGTCTGCTTTAATTTTCTGTGGTTTTCCCATGTCATTGAATATTCTGGTAAGGGCTCTCTTGGCTTCTAACCAATCTCTACTATTTGTTTTTATAAGGGATGCAAATTTTGAATAAACGTCTATACAGGATAAATATTGTTCATTATCAATAGCATAAAAGTCGATTACGTAAAGTTCTCTTGGGTTATTTGTTTCTGGGGTTATTTCAAAAGTAAGGTTTGTTGGTCTGTGTTCTGTTTTTGCAAGATTACAAATTTCGCAATCATTAATAATATTTTGAATTAATTTATTATAATCTGGAAAATAGTGAGTTTCTTTAAAAAGTCGTATCATTTTTTCGATACCAGGGTGCAATAGTTTTATATGTTGAGTAATAATGAATTCCTTAAATTCAGCGTAAGAGCTAATGTCTTTTAATTTTATTATGCTTTTTAATATTTTTACGTTACTGTGTGGGTTAATAGTTTCGTGGTACGCATTTTGAAGAATTGAAAAGTCATTGTCATTATCTATGTAGATGACGCTTGTGTTGTTTAAGAAGTATTTTAATAAAAGGTCTTTTGCTATTGGGAGAGTCATTTCAGTGTATTTTATAGTGATTTTAGTTTTATTGAAGTATTTTGATATGTCTACTTGATTAATGGAGTCTTTTACAAATTCTATTTGTCTTGAAAAATGGTTTAAAGGTTTTTCAGTGATTTCAATATAGTTTTCGTTACTTTCTGATGCGCTATGTATTGTTGCTGCTGTTGACATATTTTCTTCTTCTCCTACCAAATTTTCTTCAATTTTAACGCGTGATAAGGCATCTGCTACATGATTCAGTTTTCCTTCCAAATATTTAATTTTAAAGTTGTATTCACTAAGTTTAATTCTCCATCGTTGTAATTTCATGTTAGGTTCCTTTATATTGTTTAACCAAACAAGGGGTTTATGATCACTTAATATTTCAAAGGGGACTCCATATAAATATGGGCGGAAGTATTTGGTTGCCCAAACAATTGCTAATAATTCTTTTTCTATTGTACTGTAATTCTGTTCGTGGTCATTTAAAGTTCTGCTTGCGAAACTAATCGGTTTATTGTCTTGTGAGAGTACGGCTCCTATGGCGAAATTGCTAGCGTCAGTAGTTACTTGAAATGTTTTTGTAAAGTCAGGGCAGATAAGAATGGGGTCATTCATGATTAATGTTTTTAACTTTTCGAAAGATTTATTATATGCTTCGTCCTTTATGTCAATTTTAGCTCCTTTTTTGAGAAATATAGTGAGCGGTTTTGCTATTTTTGCAAAATCTGGAATGAATTTGCGGTAGTATCCGCATAAACCCAAAAAAGATTTGATTTCTTTTGAGGTTTTTGGAATGGGAAATATTTCAATAGCTTTTACTTTTTCTTTGTTGGGTCTTATACCATCTGGACTTATGGTATGACCTAGAAAATTTGTTTGTTTTTTTAAAAATTCACATTTATCTAATTGGAGCTTAAGATTTGCCTCTTTAAGTTTCTGAAAAACTTTTCTTAGTGAGTCCAGGTGCTCGGTGAGGGATGTTGAGTAGATGATAACATCATCTAAATATACGAGACAATGTTTGTTGATTAAATCTTTTAGGACGAAGTTCATGCAACGTTGGAAAGTTGCCGGGGCATTTTTCAATCCAAATGGCATACGAGTATACTCGAAGTGACCGTGTTTAGTTGAAAATGCAGTTTTTGGTATGGACTTAGGGTCCATTTCGATTTGGTGAAAACCTTTCGCTAAATCGATTGTTGTGAAGTATTGGCATTTTCCTAATTTTCCTAATATTTCATCCATGTTCGGAATTGGGAATTTATCATTTATTGTTATTTCGTTTAAATTTCGATAGTCGACGACCAACCTGAATTTTGGTTTGCCAGAAGCGTCCATCTTTTTGGGAACAATCCATAATGGGCTGCAATAAGGGGAGTCGCTTTCGCGTATAATGCCTTGTTGTAGCATTTCCTCAATTTGTTTGTTTACTTCTGCTTCGTAAGCAAAAGGGTATGAATAGGGTCTTTTGTAGATTGGATTTTCATGAACTGTTTTTATTTCGTGACGTATGATGCTCGTGAATGTTAGGTCTTCTTTGTCAGAATACTGAATATCTTTAAACTCTTTTAATAACTGTGTCAGTTTATGTTTTTCTTCGTTGTTTAAGTGGTCTAGTCTGTATGTGTGGTCCGAGTTTATTTCATTGTTTAATGCATAATTTATTTCAGCTGTTAAGTGGTTTTCTTGTAGAATTGCTTCAAAGTTTTTTGAGGAGTTTCCGTCACAAAGCTCTAATTCTTTATGAAGGAATGATCTTCCATTGATAACTGTTTCTTTTCTAAAATAATCTATGCAACCGTTATTCTCCATTAGTATTTTTCTTCCTAATAGAATGTCATAATATGGTGAAAACGAATGAATATAGAATTTTTGTGATTGCTGAAATAACCCATTGGCTGGAAGGTTTACAAATTTATTTAATTTTGAGTAGCCTGTCATACTTCGAACAACTATTTGTTTCTCTTGAACTTGAAGGTTGAAAAAGTTTGAGTTCATCATGTTTATTGATGAACCAGTGTCTACTATGCATCGGTATCTGTGATTATTAAACATGATTTCTATGTACTGGTGGGTTCCCAGGCTGGTATTAGAAAATTTTCGGCTTGTTGAATTTGCTGATCTGTATACATCTCGTTTTGCGTATACTGAAAATGATCTTCGTGGAACTGTTCGTCGTTGTTATTGTCTTGGTCAGTTATGTTATTGTAATCTAACTCTTGTTGATGATGACTTTCATCTGTCTGCATACGGGATTGTCCGCTGCCTTCTTTAAAGCGCTTATTCGGCACTCTTGGTTGTTGAGGGGGTTGATAATAGTTTCGGGTGTCGTTCTGTCGGTCGCGATTTAAGTCTTCTCTGAATTCATTATACAAATTTGGTCTGTTTTGATCGAATTGTTGTTGTCTGGACGGAAAAGTTTGTTTATGAGGGGTCTGATTGTTTACGCTTGGGTTTTGGATCTGCGTGGGATATAGGAATGGGTTAAAGGGGCGAACGAATGGTTGATTGGGGTGCGAGTTTTTGTTTTTATTAATATTAGTATTGTTGTTAGTGCTTGGGTTTTGTGAATTTGAATTTAATTTTTGACAATTATTTCTTGAAACTGGATCTTCGTATAGATCTTCTTGTTGGGCAACTTGTCGCAATTTTTGAACAGTTGAAATGTCATGCCTCGCTAGGGTCATGTACAATCTGTCAGGTAATGAACGTTTAATAGTGTTTTTTATTGTGGTTGCCATTGATTGTGTATAAACAATTGTGTTATTTTGATCGCCTTCTAAGGCTAACTTATCTATAATAATAATTGACTTATCTTCTAGTTGTTCACAAAATTGACGTAAGTTACCTTTATAGGGCGTGTAATACAAACGTCGCAAAAGTTCCTCCAGGGGGTTTGAGTCTTGAATTCCACGATGAGAGCTTCCTTAAGAGTTGACCACTCGTTGTGAAATCCCAATTGGCAGACCTTCTCAGCAGCTCCGATGATTTGTAGTTCGATGGCTCCAAATATGACGGCTTTCTGTCGAGGGTCGTTTGATGGGTATAGACTAAGCAGATATTCAATTCGTTTGATAAACGAGCTGAGGCTGCTTTGTTCTCCAGAGAACGGTGGCACTTGACGTATTTGACGAAGTAATTGGGATAAATTATCGACCGATAATGCCATTTTAGTTTTATTTATTTATAACACGTTTTTTTTTTTTTTTAAATGTTATTTAGGTTCTTTTTTATGTAGCGGTCACACTTGTTTTTATTTAAGCGGGCTTCTGTTTTTGTTCACTGACTGCTGCGATATGTTGAGTCTTATGTCATTTATGTGCAGTTATTGAGCACTTTGACGAATTATATTTTACCTCAGTCGCGGTCACACTTTGCGAAGTGGGCGAAAAAATTGAGTTTTAAATATAATTAGGTCACACAAGTTCTTATGCGGATACCGATCGAGTCACTTTAATTGTAAAACCCACCGATTCACTTTGTTGCGGCAAATTCGCGTGCACAATCAGAAGGAGTACTTGGTCGTACAAGTTACCTTTTCACTTGATTGTCAAAGGATTGCGGATTTACAAGGACTTATTATGCGGTATCCTACCGACTGCGCCAATTAGGTATTTAGGTGTTCATTTAAATAAAAAAAATATAATTTTTATTTATAATTTTTACTTGTTACATTTATTTGTCTTTATTACACCAGAGTCACTCAACAACTACTTGACAGATTTATTCTTACGGTCCAGCAAACCTTTAAGTTCTACAGAGCTTTACATATTTGTTTATCAGTAACTTAAGCTTGTTATCATTTGACGGTTGATGTCTTTGTCAGAACTTTTACTGCGAGGCTTTTGAATAGTGAAGCTTTTCAAAAGATCGGTTTGAACTTTTACTGTGAAGCTTTTGAATAGTGAAGCTTTTCAAAAGATCGGCTTAAGTTTTTCATACGGAGAATGAATATGTCACTATATATATAACATGTTTCTGGCCAGTAGTGTCACTTATAAATGTGGAATGTCGACCAAATCACTAGCTTTTTCGGTCTTTGATTATCTTGTTAATCATGTTAGTTTGTGTGTTTATTTGCTTCTCAGTTTCAGAATTTGTACCTATCTACCTAGAATTTGATTATACCAGCTGGACCTTTGTTACCATGATCTTCAAGAGATCTCAGGCATCAGGTGTACCTGTCACTAGCTTAAGTGCCGTTTCTAAGAAATCCAAACTCCTAGTAACTCTGTAGGGAACTTTTAAAACGGACAAAAGAGTTTTTAAGTGATCTGTGTCTACATGTAGTATATTGCGCAAATGTGATTGGGAAAATTCTGATTCTGACAATTTTTCTGTCTCGTCTACCATACGGTTAAATTCGGAAATGTTACTAGAGTGTCTCAAGTAAAACCAACACATCTTGTTTGGTTATGCTTGTCCCATGGTGCATGTTAGGCCATGCTTGTCCCACTATGTTGAGCTCTGGATCTAACGGATAGTTGAGCGAGGAGGCTTTCGCTTATCTCGGTGCAGCAAGACAGAAAGGTGAAGTCTTTGGTTTACAAGAACATCGATCAGACGTCACCTACTGCGCTGTCTAACGAAATTAATTTGTGCATATACATACATACAAGCATACATAAGAATAAAGTGAATTAAAATATTAATTATATTTGTAGAAACCCGCTTACAATGTCCTCTTGATTAAATTAGAGGACAAACTGTATATGTATATAATAATTTATATAAAAATATAATTTACATATTTATGTACGTGTATTTATGTAAGTGTAGTGAAAATTTCGTTCGACTCGCCGGTTCAACAAATCAACTGTGTTTGCATAACGGATTTCGAAGCAGTGAAATGAAAGTCGAAGCATAGACGCAATACCTACATAACCGATTCCGCTAGACGCCCCTCCCTCTGGTTTCCTTTGTGACTCTGTTCGAACTTTGGTGTGCAAAAGTGAAAAGTTTGAGATTCACTAGACATCATGTCTTTCACGTTAGAAGAGTTGGTAAATTTTCACGCTGACCACACCGGCAACTTCAATCTGATTTTACAGAATTATAAAAATTATTCACAAGCGCAGAAAACACGAATTTAAAAAAAAAAAACACTTCTGAAATAAGTAGTGGAATTGAGGCGCATTTCTCGGCTCGCACGCATATATTATCAATTTGGATAGATGCGAGAGTTCTGTTTATTACTTGAAGAACATGCTATCCGAATTTGACGAACGTTCATGGACACTTATTGTATTCCCGCCGAGGATTTCGAAAAGCTGGTTCTATATGTTCTCGCAGTTCATAAGGAAGTCTCTGGCGGTGCAGACCCGGAGCTTCGGATTACAATGCCCCAAATGTCAGTTCCAAGTAACTTGGTGTGTGCGTCGATTGGACTGGAACTTTGACGCATTCATTAGCCTTATTCACATTAACAACAATATGAGAAACATGCAAAGGCTGCATTTTCTTAAGGAGTCTTTGCCTCTGAATCGTTAAATGCAGTTAACGGTCGTGAACTACGCTGTAGCCTGGGAAATGATGGTTAAGAGATATAACAACACAAGGTTCGTCTTCTCGCATCATATAAATATATGCTCTTCCTAGACTGCAGAAGGCTTCGTCAGAGTCTATACGCTTAATGCTGAGCACCATTTACGCTTGCTTGGCTGCGGGGAACGATTGGATTACGTCACCACTGGCTCACGCATTACATTGCTGCAAGGCTACACAAGAAAACTTAATCGCTTGGATTCGCTGGTGTTAATCTTTCTTCCAAAATACCCATGTACATCGGACGGATGGACGTTATGTAGTACGACTTCTTTTGAAAAATTATTTGAATCCGAGCATGGTTTTAAGATCTCACTAGATAGTCCTAAACCGTTTCCTGCACTTGGAAAGACGACTTACTGAAAAGTATTTTACACTTCAGCAGATCGCGACTGCAGTTGGTAGCAAAGTTGACTTTGCTACGTGGGAGTTCCACTCAAGCGGCTCATGCTACTCATCCCTGCATATGATCAAGACTAGAGATACCCCATCAAAACCACTTACTATTTCACATACGGAGTTTAGCGGATCGATGCTATTAAGCTTGTGAATCATCCTGTTGAGGTATTTTATTGGACGAACGCCACCATAGTTCTTCATTGGTTATATGGCAATGTAAACAGATGTCGCTAAAAGAGTGCCTTTCATCTCTGATCAATCCTCCTCAACTCAGTGGAGGCGTATCAGCACTACGGAGAATCCAGCGGATTGTGCAACTAGAGGACTTTTTCCGAAGGAACTAAAGGACTTCCAGCTATATCCTTGGGCATATTGGCCACTTACCGAAATCGGTCAGGTTTGCCCTGCTTTGGAAAAAAAATCTGATAAGGTGCATGCTTACTATTCCGTTCCTGTTCCCGATTTTATTGAATGATCCACATACACACGAGCTGTTCGCGATTTTGCGATTCTTGAGCACCACCTGTGTTACTAAGTCAAATAAGTCAGGACTATTATCGATTCAGGAGTTTGACTTCGCGTTAAGGTACGAATCGTACAGAGGCAATCGTTTCCAGATTCCATAGACGCAGTAAAACGTTCAAAACCCTTGCCATCCCGGAGCAGGCTTGTAAGCTTATCGCCTGTCTTATCGGACGACATTTTAAGAGTAAGAGGACGATTGCGGTACTTTAACTTGTCACATGAACGTCGACAGTCGATCATCTTACCCAGCTTTCATCATTTCACGGATTTGGTTACTAGGCATTCACATACCCTAGCCCTGCATGGAGGTGCTCAACTAACTTTGGCACCCACAAGGCAGCAGTTTTGGATCGTCACAAGAAGACACAGGCTATTCGTCGGGTTCTGAGGAAGTACTGTTTTCGAGTAAAGCCAACTGGTACGACGCAGCTCATAAGATACTTGCTGCTACACAGAGTCATCCCACCAATTCGGCTATTTGTCGCCACTGGTGTAGACTATACCTGAGCTATAGAGCTGAAGACTACGCGTTTGCGTGAGACGAGTTTCTAATATAATTTGCTATTTTATTGAATTAAGTAATGAAATAATATTGTAAATAATTGCAAACATTAATGCGAACACATGGAGAAATATGAGGGTAAAAATGCATTGCAAGTAATTTAACATAAGACTAAATAATTCATTTAGTTATTTTTTAGCTTTTATAATTAAGAAATACATAAGGTGCTAATGACACGATTTGCAATCTCATGATGGAAATCATTGCGATTGTTTGGATACAATTCTTTTATGTTGTGCGTGAAAATGAAATCAGTTAATAACAGACACAACGTAAACCGTTCGCAATATAGAGTTTCTGCACCAATCAGCAGATGATTTTGCCTTTATTAAAGTGTACTGTTTATGTTAGTCTCTTTTTTTTGCAATTTTTATTTGTTTAGCTACGAAGGCCTTGTATTTGGATGCAGTCACTGGCCTTACCACAGAGCATTTCTTGTTAGCTCTAGATCGCCTTAGTGGAATGTATGGAGCAACACCAATACAGCGATAATCTAATTATGTCAGAGCAGGCAACTTGCTTCAGGTCTTGTACAAGGCTTTCGAACTCTTGATCGCTCCCAAACTGGCATTACAGAGGACAACGTGGCATTTTCTTGTCAGCGTTGAGTCATGTCTTAATTCCCGACCCCTTAATCCGCTCACAGCAGCTGTTGACGACTTTGAAGCGTTGACTCCAGTGCAGTTCTTGATTGGATATACAATGTTCGCTTCTAAGGAACAATTTATAATACATCAAGCAATACATTTTTGGAAGGCTTAGAGTCACGATTGGCTTGCTCATCTTCAGACTTTGTTTAATACTATGAAACTAAGGTATTCTTCGCTTTCTTTGAAAACAATACCTTTTCTTGGTTTAATCTCATGCTGTCATCAATTAGGCAGTGTCGATTTGGTGGACGTGGTCCGACTTATTTTTAGAGATGACTATGACGTCGTCAACACAGACTTAACATTTTAATTCCGCATTTGTTCCCTGAGAACGTCGTCTAATGATTTTTGAAATATGCTGCAAAATTCATATTTGTCTCCAATTATCGTAAACGACGTCTTCTCACGGTTATGCTCCGCTGGGTACATCTGGTGGTACTCTGACTTTAAGTCGAGGGTGGTAAAAACTTTTGCCTTTCTCAGAATCATGGGAATGCTAGGCATTGGGTAACGGTCTGTGATGGCTCGTTCATTCGGCTTCCTGAAATCAATAACCAACCTCTAGTTTGGGTTACCATAGGTATAAGTGCCGTTTTTGTATACAACGCAGGTCGGGGTGTTGTAGGGTGAGGATCTTAAAAAGTCATTAAAAAGTTGTTTGACTTCATTGTTAACGAATTTGGTAACACCCATAAGGTTTGGGTAAGCTCTGGAGTACACCGGTTCATTGTCTACCGTATGGAACTTTCTGACCCGCCTGGGTCAATGAGCATTATTAAAATTCGTTCAGTGAACAGCAACCGCAACGGGAGGGAGTGTTCCCTAAAAAATGAATCGACTCGTCACTTGGGGCGTACTCGTTCTCGCTTTCATATTCTTCGACAGCGGCATTGGCTGCTTTTTGAAACCAAATTTTATGCTTCTTGGCAACTTCTTGCGCAAAATTTTTGGGGCGTTCAAGTCGCTTGACTGGTTTTTGTTATACTTGGTGCGCTGTCTAGTCGACAATAAACAATGGACAAGTCGACCTCCATTGGTTGCGGGGCTTGCGCTTGTATGTCTTTGTTGGGCCGCTCTTGGGGGACGCCCTTTTGGCGCATGACAAAGTGTGGGTTATTTACTTGGCCTAGATCTACCCTGCCATTTTTGCCTGGCTTTCCTTGGAAACTGCACTTACTGTTTTCAATAGTTTGAGCTTGCTGTTCTATAGCCTTCGTTTATGAATTTTCGAACATGCTCCTCTCTCCTGGTCAGAGCCAACGCAGATGGTAAGTCCTTAGGCTGAGCCAGGAAAAGCGATTTTTTAAGGCCCGAAATGAAAGCATGGAGCGCGTCGGCTCTAACTTCCGCGTTGAGCAACATAATTATAGAACATTTACAATTCAAATTGAATTACAAATTCAGTAAGTATACGGGATACGGTTATCGATATGATTGTTGATTGAGCTGTGAAAGACGAAACCGTTAAAATGAGAATTATGAATGAGACGAGTTTATACAATGCGTGCTTGCTTCGCTATTTAATTGACCTCTTGCTCCACTTCCTCTTTTTCCCCGTGGTCGTCAAGATCATCATCGTAATATTGCGCTGAATTGCGTGCTCTTGGTAGGGGTGCCATCGAAACAGCCATTGGTTGGCGACGATATCAGCGCCTCTCCGAGAACGAATGATTGTACATATTGCACTGCAGATATTCTTTAGCCTCTTCCTCGCTTGTTCCGGCCATGGAACGATCAATGGTGCGTGAATAATCTTCGATTTCCTTTATATATATATGAGGCACACCGAAGCTAGCGAAACGCAGAGGATCACGTAAAGCACTTACAATATTCCACTGGCTTCAGTTGCCTGAGATCAGCAAGGGCACGCGACGTCTCACCGACCGCCTGCTTATAGTATTCTTCTTGGTTAAGCAAGCGTTGTTTTGGTGGAAAGCGTCGACTATAGATTCGGCGTGCAAAAATCAAGAGCGGTGTGGGGAAGTAGTAAGCGATGAATATAAGGACCAGGGCGACGACGCATGCACTGGAATGCCAGCTGTTCATGTAGATAATAGTGCCGCTAATTGCTTGTAGCACCCATTTGATTATGTCCTGCGAGTATGGATTCGATGGGGGTCCCCCGCGGTAACAGAACAGAAACGAAATGAGTCCGCTTACTCCAATATACCAGATCACATACTGGCGATAGGTTAACAATATGAGCTGCACATTGTCCATCAGCTGCTTGATAATATACATACCGATGGTCCAGCCGCCGATAAACATGCAAGTCTGGCTAAGATGGCGTCACAGTTTAGAACGGTATTGTGGGACACGGGTTGGGCGCAGGTTTCGCAGCTTGATAATCAGCTATGCTAACTGTTCAATTTTCTCCCCTTCCCAACTATCCTTTTCAAGCTTCATGTTCCTATAAGAACCTGCTTAACTCATTGGTTGTTGGTCGGCCCTTCACAAATTTATTATGACCGAACACAATTGATCGGCAGGTTCGACACAACTCGGTTCCACAAGAAATAGAATGTATAAATAAAGTACCTTGGGTATGCACTTAAGATTTACTACGGTAAAGGTATGCAATAAAATTTTTACTCCATCAAAAAAATGCATTCACTTTTTAGGTATGAGGTGCGAAGTCCCAGCATTACAGTAGGTAGCAAATCTGGCCAAGTATGTGATATGTGCCGCTTTTAGTGTTCGATGCCATCTTTCATCCAGGCCGCTTGATTGGGGATGATACGCCGTTGTCCGAATCCTTTCATCACCAGTCAGCTTTGCTATTTCGGAAAACAAGGCAAATTCGAATTGGCCTGGGATAAGTCGTCTATAGTAATTGAGCATCTCCGGAGCGCCAGGATTGTTGATGGTTTCGGGAAGTTTCTAATCGCTTTCGTTCACTCGGCAGGTGGCCTGAAACCTTTAGCGTTGACTGTAAAGCCAAAAATGATATCCTCTGCTTTGCCAAATTGACATTTTTTGTGCAGACTTATGTAATCCAGCATCCCGTTGAACTCGAACAAGTCAATTGGAGTCGTAACGGCAGTTTTAGGAATATCTACCGCTGCAATAGGGATCCGATCGTGGAGAATATCTTGCATCCATGTAGTTGCTGGAGAAGATGCTCGCAATGTGAAGCAGGATATGGATCTGGTATGGTGTGCACGTTAAGCTTCAGGTAATGTAGTGCGCCATCCGTTTTTTTTTTAGAGGCCAGGTGAATTAAACTAGCCCATGGGCTTTTTGTGATCTAATAAGCAAGCGTGGCACCCAGCTGCAGGATAACTTTTTCATATGGCTTCTAGCGTCTGCTCATTCGCGAACCTTTACTTTCCGGTCAGCCAACCGCATTTTTTTGTTTTACATTATCCATTATATGGAGTTGCGGCCACCACGAAACTCTCTTGTAATATGATAATTAGCTCTGTAATATATATCCAACTTTTCTTTTGTTTTCTTCGCCATTTTGTCTCTTTCAAAATAATGATGAGAGGACTAAAATCATTTTCGTCCAAACTCAACATGATACCAAACAACAATCAGCGGTCAAAACAAAAGTAAGGGCAGTATCGCACGAACCTTTGGCATGTTGGCCTAAATATGAACAGACTACAAGGCACTTTAACCCTTTTTGAAGTAGCAGCGTATTTTGCCGGTCAAGGAGGTTACATTTCACCCCACCAAGTATTGTGGTGTGTATCCACTTAGTGCGCCATCTGTTGAAATGTTGTAGAGGCTTGTTTGGGATATTTTCTCTTTTGTTTCACATGTTTCTGTGGGATTATAAAAGTATCTGCGCTCCATATCGAGTAGCAGTCCGTTGTGAGTAAATAAATCAGCTCACATGATAGCTGAATGTACGTTAGCAACAGTAAAAGTCCAGCTAAACTTCGCGAACCAATAGCGCCTTAAGTAGTTGACTGTCTGTTGGAAAAGCGAGACGCTTTATGATGCATGCCTGCAAATATTCATATTTGTTGGACTCCGAATTCATGAAAACGTCGATTAAGTCCGACATGCTGTCACAGTCAAATACACTCAATCGGTGACAAAAGCGTATATTATTTATTTAAAATCCAAGCAGTCCAACAGTAATATACCCTACCATTTCTTAAAATCCGTTACAAACATGTTACCCCATTTATAATTTCAATCAGATAACACTGTAATAATTATTCTGCCACCTATTGATTATTCTTACTCACACAAACAGCCAGACGCTCAAAAAAGCGTCACCTCTCGACATCTACGTCAACTACTCACAGCAGAGCGCAGGTTTTGCTCGAAACCTGTTTTGCCAGTAAGTTATCCGTCAAATCTGGCTTTTTATACCTTTCGACCATTAAAAAAAGTCATAAAATGGTGCAAATGTAAGTAACAGTCATAAGCAGGCGTGGCAGACCCCACAACATATATATAAATATATCTAATATATATAACGTCAGCATTGATCACCTGTTGGAAAATATGGTGAACAAACCTTATAAACGCAGCTGGAGAGTTTCTGAAACCGAAAGGAGCTCTATTAAATTCGAACAATCCTTCTCTTGTGATGAATGCTGTGAGCGACTTGCTACTTTACTTGATTGGAACGTGGAAGAATCCATTTTCGAGGTTCATTATAGTAAACCACTTGGAAGATTGCAACTTTTCGATAATTTCTTCCATCAATAAAACCGGAAAAGCATCGATAAGAACCATACTGTTCATCTTCCTATAATCCACACAGACGCGTAGCGTACTATCCTTCTTTTTTACCAGTACCACTCTCGCTCGCAATATTCGACGTTGACTGACGCACTACTCCTTGTTCAACCCATTCAATGACTTGTTGCTTTACTGTCTCAGCTTCATCCGTCGATAATCGTGCTGGTGCATGGCGAAATGGCTGCACCACTCCCTCAGGAACTATTGTCAACTCAATCGGTCATTTTTTTGCTGGATTTGGCATCGCTTCATAACTTTTTGTATCAGCTGTTTCACTGGATTCCGATATTGAGGCGGTACTACATAAACAGGTTCTACGGTGATATTGTAGAATGCAGCATAATCGTGTATGAAACCATTATTTTTCTCATCTCGCAAAAAAGTATATCCATGCTTATCGTACACCATCCGAAATTTGGAAATAAAATCGTCTCCCAGTAGAACGTCTGAATCTATCGACTCATTTGGCACAACTAAAAACTGATGGTTAGTTTTTAATTGGTTGATTGATACTTAAGTATCCAAACATTCCTAAGACTTCGTTGATTTGTTGCCAAAACCGCTTAGCATTGTAATTTTTTTGATTACTTTGCAATCCATTGCAATTTGTTTAATTTAATTGTCTTCAAACGATTTCGAATATTGTCAGTTTTATTTGGACAGTTACTCGAAATATATCCTTCTTGGTAGCAACTAAAACATTTTGTAACCGCTGTACAATCTTTTCGAAATGTTCAACTTTAGCTATATAACCACAACTTAACAACTTTTAGGCATATAGTTCACTACTTTAACAACCTTTCGCGATTTTGTCTTCAACTTTAGAGTTTGTTATAATTATTGAAAAGAGTTTATTATATGAAATTAAAGAAAAGCTCGTTCTTCTCTGCTTTCTGCAGCTGCCGACTCCTCTGTCGTTATAGAAGTGCCCACACTTCCAGGGCTGGCCACTCCTCTGAAGTGCCAAGGCTGGCAACTCCTCTGAAGTGCCAAGGCTGGCAACTCTTACATATATCTTACATATATCTTGCTCAAGATCACTACCCGAGTCGAATGAGCCACGTTCGTCTTTTTGTCTGTTTGAAAAAACATATTTCATATTATAAAAGATAGAGACACCAAATTTGGCATGAACGTTCCTATATATAATAGGTAGATGAATCTTATGTCAAATAATCGAAAATTACTGATTTGCGGGAACGATGAGCGTGGCACCCTGGACTTTGAAATAAATTTAATCTGCCTATGATCTACAGGAACCTCTATGCCAAATTTGGTTGCTAGATTTAATAATAACTGAGATCTGTGCGTTCACACAGACTTCAGACGGACATGGCTTAAATAACTCGGCTTGGCTTCATTTTCAATAATTGAAGGGTCTAAAAATTGGAAATACTTAGATTGTCTAATTGTATGCAACAATTATATAAATGTCTCACAGATCCCAGAAATTGTATATATTTTTGAATGTCGAATCGAGTTAATGATCTTCGTCTGCCAGTCTTTTCTGGATGTAAACTCCAATCTCACGGAATAATAAGGCTCATACAAAATTTAGTATACACTTTTAAAATTAGTTCTTCTCTCGCAAAATCTTCCTGAACCAGTAAACTTGAAAGACAAATATAAGGAACGAGAATACAAAACATGAAATCAAAGTAAGAAAAGTTTTTCATTATGTTTAATGTTTCTTACTGCCAGCCGTGCTCGAAAGTAGCTTTTATTACTTAGATAACTTTAACTTTTTAAACTTTATTTCTTTCAGTGCGGCCTTTGATACTATTACTGAACAACACGTTGCTATTAAAAAGCTTTCTCGACCATTCCAAAATGTGACTCATGCTAAGCGAGCATACCGAGAATTTAAACTTATGAAGCTTGTCAATCATAAAAATGTAAGTAAATAGGCTATTAGCCAGAAGAAACTAAAAATATTTGTGTTGTTTAATTGCCAGATAATCGGCTTGCTTAACGCATTTACACCTCAGCGGAATTTAGATGAATTTCAGGATGTTTATCTTGTAATGGAACTAATGGATGCCAATTTGTGTCAAGTCATTCAAATGGACTTAGATCATGATAGAATGTCTTATTTGCTTTATCAAATGCTTTGTGGAATAAAACATTTACATTCCGCTGGAATTATACATAGAGTAAGTTTAACATTAATGGAAAATACAAAAGGTTACAAAACGAGCATCGAAAACCAGAATTTCTCGAAGGAATGAAAAATATTGGCTTTATAAACTTTTGTGCTTATAGTAACTTAATAATCAGAATTTATCGACTTGCACGGCAGGTACTTGTTGCACCTAAAATATGTTACATAATATTTCTTTGAAATGATTGAACAAATTTTAAAATCAATAATATATTTTTTTATAGTTTTTCGAATATTAAAAAGTTTAAACAAAATTGTGTTTTTGGAAACACGCTCTTTAACCTACTTGAAATTTTGTTATTGGTCAATAGATTAGACAATTAATTTAATTTAATTTGCGCAGATCTATCTGTTTGAAATTATAAGTATGGACAAGTTTTTCATTACATTAAATATTTTAATTATTGGAAAAAAGTAAAAAGTAATTATCGTAATGGGTACTGCCTCTTTTTTTAAGATCCTGTCAAATTATTCAGGGACTATCAAGCTTATCGAAATTGTTGAATTGGCACAGATAGAGATTCCTTATCCGCTTAAGCCAGCCTCAAACATTTTCAATTGTATTGATTTTCGTCGAATACGGTGGCTAACAGGTATAAAGGATAGGTCAATATGAATAAATCGGAAATATAGGATAGACAACAGAAGAAAATTATGAAAAAAGTTTTTGATTAAAAAAATTCTAAATTTATTAGAACACATACTATACGTATATACATTTAAAGGACTTTTTAAGACACTTACAGTACCTGCAAAAGGCATTGTCATTATATTTGTGATTTCAGGTAATCCTTTTTTGAAAATCGAACAATTTCAGCTACGATTTCCGAGATGTTTGCTTATAACTTTTTTGACATGTTTTACCGTTAATTGAAATGCCATAGGCGGGGAAAATTGCCCGGAAAAACGATTTTTGCACAAATTATATGAAGATATGGTGAAAACTAAAGCAAATAAACAAAAAAATATTTGCAATAAAAATTAATTGGGCACTGCAAAAAGGACATATTTCCAGACAATTAAATTTCGAGATTTTCTCAGGCTAACCAAAACAAGTCGGTAAGGCTACAGTCGAGCGTGCCCGACAGTAATATACAATACATCGTCGGACAGCTATGATCTCTAGTCAGTATTAGGGGCGCGCCGTCGCCGTAATCACATAAGCCTCGCCAGCTGAAGTTACGCCCCTTTGCTCAGCCAACCGCATGCCAAAATTTTCTTTTTGAAATTATAAGTGTAATTACATGTTTGTAACGGGTTTTCACAATTTGACGAAGGGTATCTCATTTTCGGGCGCTGGAATGTAGTCTTCGTTATTTGATTTCTTTATAATTTTTTTTTGTAATTTAATAAACAAAAGTTTGAATTCCAATTCCTAGGATATATATAAAGAAACGGTGTAAGTACAAAACTGTAATAAATGTATAAACATGTATTTAAAATATAGTATAAACAATGATAAGTCCCAAAGACATGTAGTTAACTTGCATTCACATACATTTCAAACACAATTCGAACTTTGATAAAAAAAAATGTGTGTTTGACAGCTGATTAATTCCTGCTTCTTCTTCGATTGAACTCAAATATGCCTACACCTAAAAACTAAAACAAGTCACAAAAGTTATAGTCGAGCGAGCCTAACCGTAGGTTACCCTTCGCTCATTTGTGAAAATCCGTTATAAAGATGAAATCACTTTTATAATTCCATACAGAAAATTCTTCAGCCGCTTATTGCTTTCTCGTTCACGTACCCAGACACGCACCTAAAAACTAAAGCAACGTGTCGTGACGTTGACGTCAACTATTCTTACCATCTTGCTGGTAGCTCTGTTGCGAAGCTCGTACATTAGTACTAAACATGTTAACCTAAATAACTTAAGTGTTCTTTTTCCGACCGTATTGCAATTCGGACTAACCACTTTGCTGCTACCACACTCTTGCTTCTCTTTGCAAGGATATAATATGTGATCGTTTAAATTATCTTGCATAACACAGCCCCACAAAATAAAATAAAGTGTCATATTTTGGGTCGCTGAATTTGAATCCGGATTCAGAATTCCGACGTCACGTCTTTATATCAACTTAACCTCACAGAGCTGAAAGTTGTTTAATGGATCTTTAAATCGATCCAAGTGTTTTAAATTCGGAACTTTCGTTTTGGTTTGGGAACTTGGTACCAGCAATGCAACTTTTTATACCCGCTACTCGTAGAGTAGAAGGGTATTATAGCTTTGTGCCAACCGGAAATGTTTGTAACAGGCAGAAGGAGACATCTCCGACCCCATAAAGTATATATATTCTGAATCAGCATGAACAGCCGAGTCGATATAGCCATGTCCGTCTGTCTGTCCGTATGAAAACCTAGATCTCAGCTATTATAGGAGCTGGAGCTGCCAAATTTGGGGAAAATATGTGTTAATTCTGCTCGCAGATCAAGTTTATTTTGGATTTTTGCCATGCCTAGATCCGCCCCCATAAATCGAAATCGATTGTAGCTGCAAATATAGCTCTACAGCAATCATTTTTATACATGTGATAAAAACCACCCTACGGGCGTGTTGCGAAAGTTTTAATAAGATCGGCTGATAAATAAGGAAAGAAATATTATTACCCTTGGACCATTTGTTTATGTCGGTTTTTTACTAATGTTAGTTCCCGAGTTCAACTCCAGCAACAGGCAACTTATTTTTTTAATTATGTGCACCGAAATATGCACAATGCAAATTTATCGATCATTGCATAAGAAATGCAGTGGCCGAGTGGTGATGGTAGTTGACTGTTATGCGAGAGGTCTGGAGTTCAACTCCTAGGTGCGACGACTGACTTATATTTTTTTATCGTATCTTATATTTTTTTTTTTTTTACAGTGTGTTGCAAAATACAAAATAAGTTTTTAGTATATATATAAAGCCACATAGAATCGAAAGAGACATTGAGCGGCAATACAAAAAACAATCAACAAATCTGATTAGATGTGTTGAGATGTATTGTGAACCACATATATGTATGTATGTATCTCATTCACACATGCATAATTTAAAGCCCTCTGCTGAGTTATAACTGCAAAGTTATAAAAGCAAAAGGCAACATCCAATAAGAATTGAGTAGAACTTGCATAGGCAAATTAAATTAGAGAAGGAAAGAAATAAAAAGCAAGAACGCATTGTTCACATTTGGCACGTGTTTTTCCGAAGAGTTGTAGGGTATATCACAGTCGAGTTCGGTCGACTATAGCCTTTCCGACTTGTTTTAATTTTAAATCGGAGTTTGGTACAGACAACCTCAAACTGTTGTGCAATATTGCGGACAAATCCTAAAACTAAAACTAAAGTTCAGGAAATTTTAACTCGGATGGTGTAATCTATTATCTAAAATGGTTTTTAAATATGCTTACAAAGTGACATGATTTTCCGCTTTCCCGCAATAGTATTTAATATTTTCTATTCACACAGGACTTAAAACCTTCCAATATTGTTGTAAAGGCCGATTGCACTCTGAAAATTTTGGATTTCGGCCTAGCTCGCACTGCTGGAACAACATTTATGATGACTCCATATGTGGTTACCAGATATTACAGGGCTCCAGAAGTAATTTTAGGTATGGGGTATACCGAAAATGTTGACATCTGGTCAGTTGGTTGCATTATGGGAGAAATGATAAGAGGCGGCGTACTATTTCCTGGGACCGATCATATTGATCAATGGAACAAAATAATTGGTAAATACAAATGAACCAAAAAAATAACGATATTTAAATGCAATTTATTTTATAGAACAACTGGGTACTCCGTCTCCATCGTTTATGCAGCGGTTGCAGCCAACCGTCCGTAATTACGTTGAGAATCGTCCAAGATATACTGGCTATTCATTCGATAGACTCTTTCCAGATGGTCTTTTCCCCAATGATAATAATCAAAATAGCCGACGAAAGGCTGCTGAGGCTAGAGACCTTCTCAGTAAGATGCTTGTAATTGACCCAGAACAAAGAATTTCTGTTGACAGAGCTTTAAGGCATGAGTATATAAATGTGTGGTACGATGCTGAAGAAGTTGATGCTGTAAGTAAATACAAACTTTACATTGATCAGATTTTCTTACTTTTGAAGATTATTCTCAATATCAAAATACGAGTTTATTATAATACAAATTCGAAAATAAATTTTAATTGGCGTGGTGCACCCTTCGTGGTGTACCCTTCGACTATTAAAAATGGTCAAGCAGGGTTGGATACGCTTAATGCACTGGCCATTATCTGCCGTCGCTGATTCTCCCTTCTGTGCCTATGATGTTTCCTTGCCTTGATACTCTTGTGGTTCTACTTCACTGCCGGGGGCAATTTGGGTTAGTAGACTACTAATATATGATCCGCGTCCGGATCCCGCTTTTGCTGGGTGTGTGTACTCTTTTGTGGTTATCGCTGCTCTTCTAGAATAACTGCATCTGTGTCAGGTTTCTTCTCCTTTAGCACGTCTGTAACAAAACTTTTTACGGCATCCATAGTACAGCTGCCTCAGACGCAGTATGGTATGCTATTAACCTGCTTAGCGATGCTGTCACTTTACTGGCCTTTATCGCTGCATGGCTACAGCCCAAGGTAGTTTGTCGATCTCCGTGTGATTTTGTGGTGTCTACAGACATGCATTGGTATTTCTAGTAGTATGTGGCTCCTTGTGAAGAGAACAAACTCCGTCTTCTCCGTGGCCAAAATAAGACCATGGTCACGTAGCCACGTCAGAATTTGGTACATTAACACGATAAGCTTGCGCTGTGCTTTCATGGGGTTACGTGCGGCAATCACAGCAGCTGCGTCGTCAGCAAATGCTACAGATGTGTGTCGTCCGGCATTGACATCTCCAGAAGAGTGCCGTACGTGACATTTCATAGGGCAGATCCAAGGATAGATTCCTGCGCAGCACCAGGCGTAATCTGGCGATGTTCATTCGGAACCTAGTAGTAAGTGTGTTGACGATGTCAGCCCACTGGACACTGTTGAATGCGTTCCGGCCGTCTAGGCTCGCCAATAGAACTATTCGACGTGAGTGATTGTTACCAACCTGAACAGCTTTGACGGTTTCACGTCTTGTACCGCTCCTAGTATGGAGTGACCCCTTCGAAATCCATGTCTTCGTGACAGCCCACCGACGTTCTCAACTGCGGCAGAAAGTAGGGATGTCCTATGGATGGTTTGATCATCGGTGTCTGAGAAAGTCATCAACGAGTGTGTGCAAATAGTGTCACACAAAATTTCCGATGTATTCCCTGTGGTTTCTTTGCCTGTAGCACGAAAATAGAACTACCAAACGCAAGTTCTAGTTCCGGACTACCGGTTATGAACTATCCCAAAGGTGTAATACCTGTGGAGCCTAAAAAGGTTTTAGGAGTTCCACTAAGGAAACAGCTTTTCATTTCCCGGTTTGTCCCTGATTTTACATCTTAAGATGTAACGGCTTATATTCAAGCCAAAATACAAATAGTCGATTTATCCTTTAAAATTAAAATTAATTAAATTATCTAATTTATTCTTAAACAGCCTTTCTTTTACCTCCCATGTTTTGTTGTTTACTGAAACTTGGTTAAATCCGGCTATTTTAAGCTGCGAAGTTTTACCAAATAAGTATACAACCTACAGGCTTGATCGATCTGGGCGACGTGGTGGTGGCGTTCTGATTGCAGTATACTTTGTCCACAATAAAGACTGTTTTCAGCCTGTTATCAGACAGTCATAATTTTATCGTCCTTGGCGACTTTAATACTCCTGAATGTGACTGGACACCAAGTGTTGATGACACTTATTTATTGCCTTCTCGGCAGCATGACCTATTTGACGGTATGTTTAATATGTCATTGTCGCAGGTCAATCATGTTAAAAACTTTAGAAACAGATCGTTAGTTTTATGCTTCGTATCTGATCGAGGGTGTCTCTAAAAAGGACTCAACCACTTTCTTTACCAGAAGATTCTTATCATCCCACTTTTGAAGCTTCTTTTGATCTAGGTAAATGTTTTGTTAAATATGAAAAACTGTGCAAACGTATACGCTGCTTTAGAAAAGCAGACTTTGTATTATTGAACTTTTCAATTTCCAACTGCGACTGGTCAGAGCTTTACTCGACTACTGATATTTCAGTTTCCTTGAGAACCCTAAACAGTTTTATAGTTTTGTTAACATGAAGCGTAAATTTTCTGCCTTTCCCTCAAAGTTGTCATTTGAAAGTACTACTGCAGATACCGACCAAGCCATGACCGATATGTTTGTTAGGTGTTATCAAGCCACAGTTTAAATACAAACATAAAATAAAAATAATACTTATTTTCAGTCATTACAAAAATTACCACCAATTTCCCAATTATTTTATTTTTTTAATCTTTGAAATTTCATAAAAATGCTCTCAACTCGTTGTTAGCAATTATCGATAGAAACTTTTCTCTTTAGACGTCGGTAACTTTGAAGTGGCGCCATTTATTGAATTAATTTGGACAACACATTACTAATCGTTAATTTCTAAATGCATCCAAGTTAAATAATTTTATTCGAACAACTTTTGAAAAATGGGGTTTTGCCAAGAAAAGTGGCAAAACTGCCTATAGTGCGCTGTCGTCTTGCGACCGAACTGATGTCTCGTTCTATTTTCGTATCAAGCAAGAGATGTGTGCGACAGTGAGTGTCGAGTGCAAGAGCCGCGCGTCGTGGGGTACTATACACTTTTGGCTGACACTTAAAAAAGTCTTTACAAAAAAATTGCACGATGCGGTCTCAACCAAATACTTAACATAAATACAGGTTGGCCATATAAGATGGACCCATTTGAAGGCTCTATAAGTTTTGCAAGAAATTTAATAGTACTTATTGGAAATATAAAACACAACATTTGGAAGATGATATCACGCAAATTTCGTTACACATTCAAATGGGGCAATGCTCCTTTTCTTCGTATTTCCTAATGTTTGCACCGTTATTCGACGGATCTTAACCTTAAGTTCCCTTAGGGTCCTTAGGTTGTTGATATTGATCTTCGACTTTAAGTTGCTCAGAAGAAAAAATTTCTACGGTTTCAAATCTGGAAAACGTGAAGGTCAGTTAAAATCACGTTTTGTTTTAGGTTTCAGGCCATGTTTACGAATAATTGGCAGAAAAAAAATCGGTTATCGTAGCTGGATAACGCTTATTCACCTTTCAATAATTTGACGACTTAAAGTGGCTTTATATATTGGTTTCAATATCTTGAAAAAAAAACTAAAGTCGACCGATAGATCTTTTGACAGCTATGCGATATATTCTTCCAATAAGAATTATTTTTTGAGTGCAGCAATCAGAAACGTGTTTGAAATTTCATAATGTATGAGAAATTTAGAGGCTGCTACCTAAAAAAAATTAATTTACCAAAAAGGAGCTAAAAACACAGATTAAGACTAGGTCATCTAAATTTAGAATTAAACAGTCTGCAACATGGATATAGATACTCACTGAACAAATTTTAATAAACTGTTACTGCCCTTCTCAAAGTTGAAGTTTTTATACGTGGGCACCACGTTACGTAACTTTGAAAGTTTAGGTGAATATTGAGCGCAATGCAACCACTCCGCATGGTCGGGCCCCTAAACCAAAAATAATTAATTAAAAGTCAATCTTTTTGCTGAAATTTTTTCATCCCTATCTCACAATTTTGATCAAGCTAATACAGTGGCTTATTAGTTACTTATCAGCTCCAAACAGTGAACATCAAATTTGCAAGGGACGGAAGCAATTAAAATATTATTATAAAAATAATTTGTGTGAACACATAATTTGATCAAATTAAAGTACTTGTTATTGGCCTTCAAGCAGTGACGACCTAGTCCAAACTGAACAAGGATATAAAAACTTCGGTTTGCCGAAGACACATTATTTCAAGTATATAAAATTTATTTTTATTCATTTAATAACTTTATCTTAATAAGTCAAAAAAAAACTGAATTCAATTTATAAACATTTTTATATCTGAAAATCTAAATTTGTTTATTAATAGCCTGCCCCAGAACCGTATGACCACAGTGTCGATGAAAGAGAACATACTGTAGAGCAGTGGAAAGAACTAATATATGAAGAAGTTATGGACTACGAAGCACACAATACTAGTAATATTGCTCGGTAAAAAAAAAGTATTCCTTAAAAAACAGTTACTTAGCCAATAGCTTATCAATAAAACATTTTATTAAAACAAAAATTAATCCCAACTATAAATAAAAATTATACTGTTTAATACAAATAAAAAATAAATTTCTATTCGGTGTTTTAAGTGCTTCAACGGTAGAAGGGTATGTACAAATATTGTTTTCCTGCAGCTTACTGTCATCTCTTAATTTATCTAATTAACAAAAGGACTGACTTTATAGTATAGGTTACTTAGTAAATAAAGAAGCAGACCGGAACTAAAAAAAAATCGATGAGCTAATTTCATTGACCGTGTGGAGTACGTAAAACTTAATAATTTATTATGTATAAATACTATATACGTGAAACCGATATTTTGTATACAGAACACTGATATCGGTCATTTATTGTGCATTCCTTTTTGAGTCGATTTGGCTTTTGATATTTGGGGTATCTTGCAATGGCTGGAGTCAGCGCGTGTTTTGGCCTAGAAATTAAAATAGAAACAAGCCACAATCCTGCGAATATTTTGAGATTATTTATTTTGTTTATTCTAAAAAACGGTCAACATTAAATACTCTGCGGATAATTTAGCTCAAAATGATAGATTTTGTGCAAAAATACTTTATTCAATAAGAAGTTCTATACCTTTGCAGCTTTTGTCTTTAGCTTTTACAAATAATTCTTATTCTAATTATACAATATTTTAATGTTTTTGCAAATTGTTCATTACTATCCTTACTCCTTACTATCATATAAACAATAGTTATAAACATAGAACTGAAGACAAAAGCCGCAAGGGTATAAAACCTCGGCATAGCTAAATTATCTTTCTTGTTTTAATAATATTTTAATGGTGTGCTGTTCATGTCAAGAGTTATTTTGAAGGTAAAATGCCCAATAAATAAAATAGTTTCTTATGGAATTTTGACTGAAATTACCTAGAGGGTAATACCTGTTTTATTGAATAGAAAAAATCAAAATATTCACAGAATTGTGACTTGTTGTTGGGTTTTTATAGCAAGAAACTCCATATCAAAGGCTAAATCGAATCAAAATGGAGTGGACAATAAAGGACTGTTATATTATATATAATATCTTTTTAATTTATATTATATTTATGCTTAATAAATAATACAGTTTTAGGGCATCATGTTTCTATTATTTTTTTTAACACTGTACATATGTATACAAGTATTCAATGTTTTTGGAGAGCTTCCGACATGCTAACACGTTTATTCATATGTATGCGTAGACGTCTGTGAATGATTGTTAAATATGCATGTTGTTGTATGTTTATTTAATAAACTAATGACCCTAGACATTGCTTATCTCGAATTTAGCTCACTTAAAGGCTCAGCTGATCATTTTTGGTATTGATAACAGTGTAGCTAGTGCACAATAAAGTGAAATAGACAAACCTTTTCTTGTTCAAATTTTTATAAAACATTATTAATTAATAACATAGCACATCCATTCCAAATTAAGAATCAACAAAGTAAGTTATGCTAAAATATAAAAAAATTTCACTCTGAATATAAAAACAATGTATGTTAGTCTGTCAACAATTATTTGATACATTAAGAAAAATTTAACACCACGGCACACAGCCAGATTTCACTAAACAAAAGAAATTAAAAATACAAGCAATATTAGATTACGGTTAATTACCGTTTTAGCGAAAGATTAGACCACCACAGATGTGTAAAAGATTTTTAGTCACAAAAATTTGTTAACGTGATGGTAAAATCTATAACCTTGTAAAGGATATATTTATTTTGATTATTTATTGCGTTTATGCATTCAAAATCAGCATCAAGGCAAACTCTTCAGGTCTGGTCTCTTTCTTTGTTCGACACACCTGCTTATTGCTGCAGGATGGTTTATCATGCAGTTGCCATAAAAATCATGGCTAATTTTTATTTATAAGATATAGTGTTTACAGTGGAACCGCTGCCGCTTGAATCCAGCTTAATATTTTTGTACATTCGGGGGAATCGATTCTGTAGAAAACCATTATTTAAAAAAATCTTCATTATTATCGGATGTTCCTATGGCCGACAATTTAGACCGATGTAACGAGATTTTTCTCAATAAAACCGGTCTCATACCAAAAACCTCAGACCACGATCACTCGGCTTTGAATATTATAGGCAAATTGTAGCTAATTTAAATTATTTATTAAAAGTGCTACGCAAATTTTTAATTTGCGATTAGAAAAAAAATTCAATACAATACCAAGATGAATGTCATATGGACTTTTCTTCCAAATTACAACCCGATCGAATCAATAGCACAGAAATTATTCAAGTCAACGATTAAAGCCGATGACTTAGCGGTACTTGTATTCATACCTACACTCCGACCGTAATATTTTTCATTCTTGGTGTTGTGCAAATCTCTTAATACTTAAAAGCACTAAATGCAAGTTGATGATGTTCTTTTTAGCCCGTCTCAAGTACGTTACTCTTTGTGATTGTGTTTTGGAAAGAATTACCCTGGTGGATGATCTAGATGTTCGTTTACACCGAGTACTTAAGGCGGAAATTGTCCTTTAGCTGCCATCATCTCCGATATTTTTATACCCTTCGACCATTGAAAATGATCAAAATAGGGTATACTAACTTTGTGCAAATGTATGTAACAGGCTTAAGAAAGCGTGGCAGACCCCACAAAGTATATATATTCTGTCTCAGGACCACTAGCCGTGTCGATATTCTGTCTGTTTGAGACAACAGATCTCCGCTATTATAAGATGAGTTTTCATCCATTTGAATTTGATGGAAACTTTTTGCTAACACTATGGCAGTTAAATATTAAGAACTACCGAGTTTAACAAATAGTTCATCCATAACTGGAATAGGATATTTATCGTCTATGGAAATTTTATCTATCTAGCGGTTATCAATTACTTACCCAAACTTTGCTTTACCAGATGCATCACTCTTTTTTCCATTTTCGAATGATAGTTTGTTTTTTCATTTATTTTATTTCGACGTTAAATTATTTGTCGTCTTTAGTATTTATGACAGTACTATTTTTTTTATTTAACGGTACCAGTGAAAGTCAAATTTAAACAGTCGTCTGACGTACGACTCGAAACGCGAAATAGAGAACGCGGGCATGCAAAGCGGTTTTTGTGAGTAGTGTACTGGGGACACCATACGCATGATCCATATTCCAGAATTGCACGAACAAGTGAGGTGTAGAGGGTCTTTGTTACATAAGGATCGTCAAACTCCTTAGACCATCTCTTAATAAAGCCAACAACACTCATAGCTTTATTGACCATATGGGAAATATGTTCGGAAAACTTTAGTTTTCGGTCCAAACGGACCCCAAGATCATCAACTAGAGTAATTCTTTCTAAGACACAACCACAAAGAGTGTAGGAAACGTACTTTGGACTGGCTCGATAGAATGTCATCAGCTTGCATTTGGATCTGTTCAGGTTTAAGAAATTTGCACAACACCAGGAATGAAAACTATTTAGGTCGGCTTGTAAGTAAGAGTGGCAGTAGTCATCTTTAAATTGATAACAAAGCTTTACATGGTCCGCATACATGAGAGTACAGGAGTTATGTATGACCAAAGGGAGGTCATTGATGAAAAGCGTAAAAAGGAGGGGGCCTAGATAGCTACCCTGAGGAACGCCAGATGTGGCATGAAGAAGGTGTGAAAGTACATTTTTAAAGAGAACTCTTTGGGTACTGCCATTCAGATAACTCACAATCCAATTAAGAAGTTTTGGTGCGAAGCCTAAAAGACTGAGTTTATGTGCGAGAATGGAATGATTTCGAGTCAAAAGCCTTACTTACTGATCGGCAAGTTTACGAAAACTGCCAAACGGTTCCTGAAATCCTGTCTTTGTGTGCCGCATGAACAACATCATATCGTTCTTCGCCTCCCGACACATATCACAACAATAGCGCAATCCAGTACACTTGGCCACGGCGTCAGCCATAGAGGCGGTGTAGCCGGCACATTTTATGTGCACAACGTTCTCGCAGAGCCAGCAAGAGATGCTTGGTTGAGCGACCGTCGCCTCCTTTAGACAGCACTTTTTGTAACAGATAACACCTTCCATTATATGGGGTCTCTACTGTAGCCAAGAAAAACTACCGCAGGAACTAAAGCAAAAGTGAAAGAAGAAGGAAAAAAATAAAATAAATGAGAGAGTATAGCTAGCCAAGAGCGCACGCAAAAGATATTGAGAGTAGGTGAGAGAGCGTGATAGAATGTTAGGCACACACCCACTAAAAGAGAGAGTTAAGTTCTTACTGTTGTAGCTGCAACGAGAAGGCAACAACAACAGACGAAAAAGTGTTGCACAATAAAAACAATTGCACCCTGAAAAAAGAAGAGCAGAAAGAAAACAAGTCGGAAAGGCTACAGTCGAGCATATTCGACTGTTATATACCCGCTACAACTCTTCGGAAAAACACGTGCCAAATGTGAACAATGCGTTCTTACTTTTTATTTCTTTCCGTGTCTAATTTGTTTTGCCTATGCCAGTTCCACTCAATTCTTATTTGATGTTGCCCTTTGCGTTTATTACATTGCAGTTATAACTCAGCAAAGGGCTTTAAATTATGCATGTGTGAAAGAGACGCCTATACATACATACATATATAGTGCCTCACAATACATATCAACATATCTAATCAGATTTGTCGTTTGTTTTTGTTATACCCGCTACTCGTAGAGTAGAAGGTCATTATAGCTTTGTGCCAACCGAAAATGTCTGTAACCGGCAGAAGGAGACTTCTCCGACCCCATAAAGTATATAATAATGAGTCCACTGGTTATTTGGTTTAAAAAAAAAACAAAGTTTATTTTATTTTTATTTAATAACACTATCTTCCTTTTAAATGGAAGAACCAAAGCCGTTTGGTTGCTATTCGACGAACGGGGCGGCTGAATAGCAGCTATCTCGGAAAAAGCTGTATCTGAACTGAACTGTCCTAAGGGGACGCGTTGGGGTTTAAATAGCAAATTGAAGTCGAAGAGCGAAGTGTCTTTAAGAGAGGAAGTCGCTAAAGAGCGTAGTGTCTTTGAGAGAGTGTACATATTTATGATCTCGTGAAGAGGGAGTCCCATAAAAATAGGGGGTAATTTGATAACCCAAGTAATTTGAGACAAGTGCGTTAGCAGTGACTCAATGAAGTTTTATTATTTCTGTTGGTTTGAATGTTTGGGCTAGCTATTGTCGCCAAGTGGTCGAATTTGAATTGGGGGAGAATTGTTTATCGTTAGCATTTTAAACAGTGGGGGGACAATTGTTTGATATTGTTCTAGAGTCAGCGTCTTGTTTCGCGATCTGTGGGAATTGTACTTTTGAAGTATGGGGTGAACATGACACTAGGCGCATGCGTAAATGTCCAAAGTTAATCGAAGGGCTCTTGTTCTTTTTTTAATGTGTGTATGTGAGCTATGTGAGTTTTACAATAGTGTCTTTGTTATATTCCAATTTACATTTGGGGGGTTTTAAGTGTAGGCGTTGAATGGATATGTTACTTCCCCATCCTTAAGAAAAATGTCTGTCCTCAGGCGTTAATTTTAGGGTACAATACAGGACTATTTACTATGGTTGCATTATTTTCTGTTTCAGGATTCATAATAGTTTCGCTGACTGAGGTTTGATTTTTGAATTTTACAATCAATTTTTGGGGTATAGTTTTATATTTGTAAATGAAGTACAATGCTATTATAACTATTATGATTAATGCCGTAAATGTTATTATTTGAAAAATACTATTTGATTGAGTGTGTTGTTCAATTATTTCTTTTGCTTGAATGTATTTGAGTGGTTCGAGTTTTGTTACGTTATTGTTTACATAGATGGTTTGAGTATAGTCTAACATTGTGTTGGTAATCAATTGAATGGAACAATTAAATGCTTTTATCATATTATTGCAACATATTTTATTTCGAATTCTGAATGGGTTTTACTATACCTACATTGTGTTGTTACTTGATTTAGTATGCCTGTGATACATTTATTTATGACCAAATCTTTAGAGTTTGCTGTGTATGCTTGATCGTTTTGTACAAAATATTTATTGTGAATAGTTTCAGTAAGTGTATTTTTATTTTCATCGGGGTATGGTATTATTTCGAAGATAGGTGTTTTTCTCTAGGAATATGAGATATTATCAAAATTTCGTTTGTGCTAGTTTTAAGCCAGGTAGAGGTTTTAATATTTAACAGTTTTTCGGAATTTACATGGGTTAACAAATCGTGTTTTAGAAGTTTTGGATTGAAAATACCTAATCGAGTTAATTGCATGCCAAGTTCTATGTCCTCTATATATTCAGTAAATTGTTGTAGGTTGAAAATTAAAAGTGCTAGCTTTTTTTGGCCGTCATTAATCACACTTAAATGGTTAGTGACTCTGATTCCTTCGTTCTGTTTTGGCTATACTACAAATTTCACAATCATTGATTATATTTTGAATTAATTTCTGATAATCGGGGTAATACTATTTTTCTTTAACTAATAGAGTTTGTTTCTCTATACCTGGGTGTAATAATTCTTTGTGAGTTTTTAGAATGATTTCATTGAATTGGGCATATGTTTGTATGTCTGTTAACTTGGAACTAGTTTTCATTAATTTGGTAAAATTATCAGGATTTATTATTCGAAGAATATGTCGGGAAAATATATAACGCTTTTCTTGGTACATATGTACTCTTTTATTAATTCTTTTGCTGATGATTCTGTCATCTCTTTGCAAATTATTTTGATTCTAGTTTTTTGAAAATACTTTATTATTTCTACTTCGTCTGAGTTTCCGTTTATGAATTCTATTTGTCTATTATAACAATTGAGAGGTCTTTCTGTTATTTCAATGTGGTTTTGATGATCTTCTTGTGCGCTATGTTTTGTTGCTGCTGTGGAGATGGATACTTGGCTAACTTCTCCCAAGAAATTTTCTTGTTTTTGAATTCTGGAAAGGCCATCAGCTACGTGATTTTCTTTACCAGGAAGATATTGAATATTATAGTCATATTCGTTTAATTTTATTTTCTATCTTTGGAGTTTCATGTTGGGGTCTTTTATGTTGCTAAGCCAAACTAAAGGTTTATGGTCGCTTAGTATATCGAATTTTCTTCCAAACAGGTAAGATCTAAAATATTTTGTGGCCCAGACTACAGCTAACAGTTCTTTTTCTCTATTGATTCATTGAGGGTTCTACTTGCGTAGCAAATTGGTTTATGATCCTGGGATAATACAGCACCTATAGCTATATTACTTGCATCTGTGGTTAATGCAAATTTCTTTTCGAAATTGGGATAAATTAGAATTGGATCGGATGTGATGAGTAACTTTAGTTTCTCAAAGGCGGACATATAATCGTGGTCTTTTATATTAATTGAAGCTCCTTTCTTTAGTTAAAGGGTCATTGGTTTTGCTATTTTAGCGAAGTTTGCAATGAACTTGCGATAAAAACGCATAATCCAAGGAAAGATTTTATTTCTTTCGGAGTTTTCGAAATTGGAAATTTTATTACTGCGTTGATTTTGTTTGGGTTAGGTTTTATACCTTCAGTTGTGATAATGTGACCGAGAAATTCAGTTTCTTTCTTCGGAAATTCGCATTTTTCTAACTGTAATTTTAAGTTAGCTGTTCGTAACTTTTCGAATACTTGACTGATTGACATTATATGTTCTTCTAATGAAGTGGAATAAACGATATTATCATCTAAGTAAACAAGACAATCCTTATAGATTAGTTCTTCTAGTTCTTCTTCATGAAACGTTGAAATGTTGCTGGTGCATTTTTGAGACCAAAGGGCATTCGAGTGTATTCGTAATGTCCATATTTGGTTGAGAATGCAGTTTTAGCTATTGATCGCTGGCCCATTTGGATTTGATGGAAACCTTTTGCTAGATCAATAGTGGTGAAGTACTGACAACGTCCAAGTTTGCCTAGTATCTCATCCATTACAGGGATGGAGAACTTGTCATCAATGGTTATTTCATTGATTGATTTCATTGCGGTAGTCAATGACTAAACGGTATTTCTGTTTGCCTGAGGCATCACTCTTCTTTGGAACTATCCAAATAGGAGAACAGTATGGAGATTTTTATTTTTGAATGATGTTTTCTTGTAACATTTCGTTTATTTTTGTTGACTTCCTTGTCAAATGCTTGTGGGTATTTGTTGGGTTTTTTATAAATGGGGTCATCATGTATTGTTTGAATAGTGTGTTTAATCGTACTAGTGAAGGTCAAATTTTCACCATCCTTGTACTGAATATCACTGTATTCTAGCAAAACTTGTGTGATTCGTTGATTTTCTTCTGTATTCAGGTGTTCTAACCTGAATACATTTGATTCTGTTAACTCGTCGTCAATGGCATAGTTATCAGGCATTGCTAGAAGGGTTTCTTCTATGTTTAGAAACTCTTCCTTTATATTTGATAGACTGGAGCACTCATTAGTAGCTTGGGACCTATCTTTTTGAAAGAGGCTTTCTTTCTTTATTGTGTTTTAAGAGGGGTTTCCTCTTGGTTAGATACTCATTGGTAACCTTGGACTCATCTGGTTGTTCGTAGGAATTCCACATTTTAAATGGGTAGCCATTTATTATGAATGTTTGGCTTGCATAATTTATTTCTGCATTGGTTGCTTCTAGGTAATCTCTACCTAAGAGAAGATCATAACTTTTAGAGAAATTATGAACATAGAAGGTCTGTCTCGTTGGACATAGCTTGCTTGGATGCAAAGAAACTTTTTGATTACGTGTGATGGTGCCATTGATAGTATGGACTTTTACATTTTAAGGTTTAGTAGGAAAATTTAAAAATTTTTGTTTAATTATATTAATAGAAGATCCTGTATCTACAAGGCATTTAAGGACTTTATTGTTCATTTTTATTTTTAGGTATTGGTTTCCTCTTCGGAGTCGCTTTCCGATTCCGAAGCTGGTTGAAAAATTTTCTCCTGTGTCCATTTTGTGTTGGCCACTGGAGCTCTCTCTTTGTCTTTTTACAGGTGAATTAGGTGCATTGGTATTATGCAATTGGCTGTGATTCAAGGGACTCTGAGATCTACCTTGATGGAGTTTATGTCTAAATTCGTTCATTGCTTGCTAGTCTTCAACAGGTTTGAACTCGAAGTGGGGTTTGAATTATATGAAGTTGTAGTCATTGGTGTGTTGACGTAATTTTGATAATCTCCTTTATTCTTTGAACTTTTGTTTTGAGAATTTTGATTTGAATTATTTTGTGACTTTTAACGATCATTGAAGGTTAATTCATAGACTCCTTGTTGCGCTACTGATTTTAGTTTTGACACGCTGGTAATGTGGTGTCTAGCAAGGGTCATAAATAACCTATCGGCAACTTTCTCATAATAACATCTTTTACTGTGCTACTGAGGGTTCTTCGCAGGGGATGTGCGTCTTGTATTCACTGATGAGGGCTGTCATCAAATCGGTCCATGTGCTGGCTCCTGATAGTTGGGACACTCGTTGGGCATCTCCAGATTTTGCATTTCAATTGCACTGAAGAAAACGTGCTTTTGACGTACATCCGTAGTAGGATATAGTCGAAGTATAAATTCGATCCTTCTAATGAAGGCGCTCAGCTCCTGGGGGTTTCCACTGAGCGAGGGCACTTGCCTTATTTGACTCAAAGCTTGGTTGAGGTTTTGGTCGGACAATGTTTCGTTAGTCATTGTGTTGTTTGTTTGGGAATGTTGTGTCTTTAGACGTTTTAGTTTCAATGGTTGATATTTTTACACTTTTGTGGTGGTCTTTTGCAGTGAGGTTTCCTATTAAATGGAAACTTCTGCACTTACGATCGCGTAAGATTCTTTGGCGGATAAAGAGTAACACGTGTAATACGACTCGAGTTTATGTTGCGCCGATTCGCGATGGTCAATCCTAAGGGGGTGCACTTGGTTTTACAAGATGCCCCTTTTCACTGGCTCGATTATAAACAAGTCGCATACTTTTACTAATTATCCTACCAACTGCGCCAATAATGAGTCCACTGGTTATTTGGTTTAAAAAAAAAAAAACAAAGTTTATTTTATTTTTATTTAATAACACTATCTTCCTTTTAAATGGAAGAACCAAAGCCGTTGTTTGCTATTCGACGAACGGGGCGGCTGAACAGCAGCTATCTCGGAAATAACTGTATCTGAACTGAACTATCCTAAGGGGACGCGTTGGGGTTTAAATAGCAAATTGAAGTCGAAGCTAAAGAGGACGAAAAGAGCGTAGTGTCTTTGAGAGAGTGTACATTTTTATGATCTCGTGAAGAGGGAGTCCCATATAAATAGGGGGCAATTTGATAACCCAAGTAATTTGAGACAAGTTTGTGAGCAGTGACTCAATGAAGTTTTATTATTTCTGTTGGTTTGAATGTTTGGGCTAGCTATTGTCGCCAAGTGGTCGAATTTGAATTGGGGGGAGAATTGTTTATCGTTAGCATTTTAAACAGCCGGGGGACCATTGTTTGTTATTGTTCTAGAGTCAGCGTCTTGTTTCGCGATCTGTGGGAATTGTACTTTTGAAGTATGGGGTGAACATGACACTAGGCGCATGCGTAAATGGCCAAAGTTAATCGAAGGGCTCTTGTTCTTTATATTTGACTTAAATGTGTGTATGTGAGCTATGTGAGTTTTACAATAGTGTCTTTGTTATATTCCAATTTACATTTGGGGGGTTTTAAGTGTAGGCGTTGAATGGATATGTTACTTCCCCCATCCTTAAGAAAAATGTCTGTCCTCAGGCGTTAATTTTAGGGTACAATACAGGACTATTTACTATGGTTGCATTATTTTCTGTTTCAGGATTCATAATAGTTTCGCGTGACTGAGGGTTTGATTTTTGAATTTTACAATCAATTTTTGGGGTATAGTTTTATATTTGTAAATGAAGTACAATGCTATTATAACTATTATGATTAATGCCGTAAATGTTATTATTTGAAAAATACTATTTGATTGAGTGTGTTGTTCAATTATTTCTTTTGCTTGAATGTATTTGAGTGGTTCGAGTTTTGTTACGTTATTGTTTACATAGATGGTTTGAGTATAGTCTAACATTGTGTTGGTAATCAATTGAATGGAACAATTAAATGCTTTTATCATATTATTGCAACATATTTTATTTCGAATTCTGAATGGGTTTTACTATACCTACATTGTGTTGTTACTTGATTTAGTATGCCTGTGATACATTTATTTATGACCAAATCTTTAGAGTTTGCTGTGTATGCTTGATCGTTTTGTACAAAATATTTATTGTGAATAGTTTCAGTAAGTGTATTTTTATTTTCATCGGGGTATGGTATTATTTCGAAGATAGGTGTTTTTCTCTAGGAATATGAGATATTATCAAAATTTCGTTTGTGCTAGTTTTAAGCCAGGTAGAGGTTTTAATATTTAACAGTTTTTCGGAATTTACATGGGTTAACAAATCGTGTTTTAGAAGTTTTGGATTGAAAATACCTAATCGAGTTAATTGCATGCCAAGTTCTATGTCCTCTATATATTCAGTAAATTGTTGTAGGTTGAAAATTAAAAGTGCTAGCTTTTTTTGGCCGTCATTAATCACACTTAAATGGTTAGTGACTCTGATTCCTTCGTTCTGTTTTGGCTATACTACAAATTTCACAATCATTGATTATATTTTGAATTAATTTCTGATAATCGGGGTAATACTATTTTTCTTTAACTAATAGAGTTTGTTTCTCTATACCTGGGTGTAATAATTCTTTGTGAGTTTTTAGAATGATTTCATTGAATTGGGCATATGTTTGTATGTCTGTTAACTTGGAACTAGTTTTCATTAATTTGGTAAAATTATCAGGATTTATTATTCGAAGGAAATATGTCGGGAAAATATATAACGCTTTTCTTGGTACATATGTACTCTTTTATTAATTCTTTTGCTGATGATTCTGTCATCTCTTTGCAAATTATTTTGATTCTAGTTTTTTGAAAATACTTTATTATTTCTACTTCGTCTGAGTTTCCGTTTATGAATTCTATTTGTCTATTATAACAATTGAGAGGTCTTTCTGTTATTTCAATGTGGTTTTGATGATCTTCTTGTGCGCTATGTTTTGTTGCTGCTGTGGAGATGGATACTTGGCTAACTTCTCCCAAGAAATTTTCTTGTTTTTGAATTCTGGAAAGGCCATCAGCTACGTGATTTTCTTTACCAGGAAGATATTGAATATTATAGTCATATTCGTTTAATTTTATTTTCTATCTTTGGAGTTTCATGTTGGGGTCTTTTATGTTGCTAAGCCAAACTAAAGGTTTATGGTCGCTTAGTATATCGAATTTTCTTCCAAACAGGTAAGATCTAAAATATTTTGTGGCCCAGACTACAGCTAACAGTTCTTTTTCTATTGATTCATTGAGGGTTCTACTTGCGTAGCAAATTGGTTTATGATCCTGGGATAATACAGCACCTATAGCTATATTACTTGCATCTGTGGTTAATGCAAATTTCTTTTCGAAATTGGGATAAATTAGAATTGGATCGGATGTGATGAGTAACTTTAGTTTCTCAAAGGCGGACATATAATCGTGGTCTTTTATATTAATTGAAGCTCCTTTCTTTAGTTAAAGGGTCATTGGTTTTGCTATTTTAGCGAAGTTTGCAATGAACTTGCGATAAAAACGCATAATCCAAGGAAAGATTTTATTTCTTTCGGAGTTTTCGAAATTGGAAATTTTATTACTGCGTTGATTTTGTTTGGGTTAGGTTTTATACCTTCAGTTGTGATAATGTGACCGAGAAATTCAGTTTCTTTCTTCGGAAATTCGCATTTTTCTAACTGTAATTTTAAGTTAGCTGTTCGTAACTTTTCGAATACTTGACTGATTGACATTATATGTTCTTCTAATGAAGTGGAATAAACGATATTATCATCTAAGTAAACAAGACAATCCTTATAGATTAGTTCTTCTAGTTCTTCTTCATGAAACGTTGAAATGTTGCTGGTGCATTTTTGAGACCAAAGGGCATTCGAGTGTATTCGTAATGTCCATATTTGGTTGAGAATGCAGTTTTAGCTATTGATCGCTGGCCCATTTGGATTTGATGGAAACCTTTTGCTAGATCAATAGTGGTGAAGTACTGACAACGTCCAAGTTTGCCTAGTATCTCATCCATTACAGGGATGGAGAACTTGTCATCAATGGTTATTTCATTGATTGATTTCATTGCGGTAGTCAATGACTAAACGGTATTTCTGTTTGCCTGAGGCATCACTCTTCTTTGGAACTATCCAAATAGGAGAACAGTATGGAGATTTTTATTTTTGAATGATGTTTTCTTGTAACATTTCGTTTATTTTTGTTGACTTCCTTGTCAAATGCTTGTGGGTATTTGTTGGGTTTTTTATAAATGGGGTCATCATGTATTGTTTGAATAGTGTGTTTAATCGTACTAGTGAAGGTCAAATTTTCACCATCCTTGTACTGAATATCACTGTATTCTAGCAAAACTTGTGTGATTCGTTGATTTTCTTCTGTATTCAGGTGTTCTAACCTGAATACATTTGATTCTGTTAACTCGTCGTCAATGGCATAGTTATCAGGCATTGCTAGAAGGGTTTCTTCTATGTTTAGAAACTCTTCCTTTATATTTGATAGACTGGAGCACTCATTAGTAGCTTGGGACCTATCTTTTTGAAAGAGGCTTTCTTTCTTTATTGTGTTTTAAGAGGGGTTTCCTCTTGGTTAGATACTCATTGGTAACCTTGGACTTATCTAGTTGTTCGTAGGAATTCCACATTTTAAATGGGTAGCCATTTATTATGACTGTTTGGTTTGCATAATTTATTTCTGCATTGGTTGCTTCTAGGTAATCTCTACATAAGAGAAGATCATAACTTTTAGAGAAATTATGAACATAGAAGGTCTGTCTCGTAGGAAATAGCTTACTTGTATGCAAAGAAACTTTTTGTGATGGTGCCATTGATAGTATGGACTTTTACATTTGAAGGTTTAGTAGGAAAATTAAAAAATTTTTTGTTTAATTATATTAATAGAAGACCCTGTATCTACAAGGCATTTAAGGACTTTATTGTTCATTTTTATTTTTAGGTATTGGTTTCCTCTTCGGAGTCGCTTTCCGATTCCGAAGCTGGTTGAAAAATTTTCTCCTGTGTCCATTTTGTGTTGGCCACTGGAGCTCTCTCTTTGTCTTTTTACAGGTGAATTAGGTGCATTGGTATTATGCAATTGGCTGTGATTCAAGGGACTCTGAGATCTACCTTGATGGAGTTTATGTCTAAATTCGTTCATTGCTTGCTAGTCTTCAACAGGTTTGAACTCGAAGTGGGGTTTGAATTATATGAAGTTGTAGTCATTGGTGTGTTGACGTAATTTTGATAATCTCCTTTATTCTTTGAACTTTTGTTTTGAGAATTTTGATTTGAATTATTTTGTGACTTTTAACGATCATTGAAGGTTAATTCATAGACTCCTTGTTGCGCTACTGATTTTAGTTTTGACACGCTGGTAATGTGGTGTCTAGCAAGGGTCATAAATAACCTATCGGCAACTTTCTCATAATAACATCTTTTACTGTGCTACTGAGGGTTCTTCGCAGGGGATGTGCGTCTTGTATTCACTGATGAGGGCTGTCATCAAATCGGTCCATGTGCTGGCTCCTGATAGTTGGGACACTCGTTGGGCATCTCCAGATTTTGCATTTCAATTGCACTGAAGAAAACGTGCTTTTGACGTACATCCGTAGTAGGATATAGTCGAAGTATAAATTCGATCCTTCTAATGAAGGCGCTCAGCTCCTGGGGGGTTTCCACTGAGCGAGGGCACTTGCCTTATTTGACTCAAAGCTTGGTTGAGGTTTTGGTCGGACAATGTTTCGTTAGTCATTGTGTTGTTTGTTTGGGAATGTTGTGTCTTTAGACGTTTTAGTTTCAATGGTTGATATTTTTACACTTTTGTGGTGGTCTTTTGCAGTGAGGTTTCCTATTAAATGGAAACTTCTGCACTTACGATCGCGTAAGATTCTTTGGCGGATAAAGAGTAACACGTGTAATACGACTCGAGTTTATGTTGCGCCGATTCGCGATGGTCAATCCTAAGGGGGTGCACTTGGTTTTACAAGATGCCCCTTTTCACTGGCTCGATTATAAACAAGTCGCATACTTTTACTAATTATCCTACCGACTGCGCCAATAATGAGTCCACTGGTTATTTGGTTTAAAAAAAAAAAAAACAAAGTTTATTTTATTTTTATTTAATAACACTATCTTCCTTTTAAATGGAAGAACCAAAGCCGTTGTTTGCTATTCGACGAACGGGGCGGCTGAACAGCAGCTATCTCGGAAATAACTGTATCTGAACTGAACTATCCTAAGGGGACGCGTTGGTGTTTAAATAGCAAATTGAAGTCGCTAAAGAGCGAAGTGTCTTTGAGAGAGTGTACATTTTTATTATCTCGTGAAGAGGGAGTCCCATATAAATAGGGGACAATTTGATAACCCAAGTAATTTGAGACAAGTTTGTGAGCAGTGACTCAATGAAGTTTTATTATTTCTGTTGGTTTGAATGTTTGGGCTAGCTATTGTCGCCAAGTGATCGAATTTGAATTGGGGGAGAATTGTTTATCGTTAGCATTTTAAACAGCCGGGGGACCATTGTTTGTTATTGTTCTAGAGTCAGCGTCTTGTTTCGCGATCTGTGGGAATTGTACTTTTGAAGTATGGGGTGAACATGACACTAGGCGCATGCGTAAATGGCCAAAGTTAATCGAAGGGCTCTTATTCTTTGATTACATTTTGTACTTAAATTTTAATGTGTGTATGTGAGCTATGTGCTATGTGAGCTATGTCTTTGTTATATTCTAATTTACAATTGGGGGGTTTTAAGTGTAGGCGTTGAATGGATATGTTACTATATATATTCAGAATCAGCATGAACAGCCGAGTCGATATAGCCATGTCTGTCTGTCCGTCTGTACGAAAACCTACATCTCAGCTTTTATAAGAGCTAAAGCCACCAAATTTGCGGACAATATGTGTTTATTCTGCACGCAGATCATCTGACCATCTGCCCCTATTAATCGAAAAAAAATTGATTGTAGCTGCAAATATAGCTCTACAGCAATCATTTCTTATACATGTGACAAAAACCACCCTGCGGGCGTGTTGCGAAACACGCAATCAATAAGATCGGCTAATAAATAAGGAAGATATTCAGGAAATAGGAGTGCCTTGTGACCATGTGCTAATGTCGGTTTTTTAAATGTTAGTTCCCGAGCTCAACTCCGCAATGCAGTGGCCGAGTGGTGATGGTAGTTGATTGTTAAGCGTGAGGTTCGGAGTTCAACTCCTAGGTGCGGCGACCGACTTATATTTTTTGATCGTATCTTATAATATTTTTTTTGTTTAACAGTGTGTTGCAAAATACAAAATATGTTTTTAGTATATTTAAAGCCACTTAGAATCGAAAGAGACATTGAGCAGCAATGCAAAAAACAAACGACAAATCTGATTAGATATGTTGAGATGTCTTGTGAGGCACCATATATGTATTTATGTATAGGCGTCTCTTTCACACATGCATAATTTAAAGCCCTCTGCTGAGTTATAACTGCAAAGTAATAAACGCAAAGGGCAACATCCAGTAAGAATCAGATCAAATTAGAGACGGAAACAAATAAAAAGCAAGAACGCATTGTTCACATTTGGCACGTGTTATTCCGAAGAGTTGTAGCGGGTATATCACAGTCGAGTACGCTCGACTGTAGACTTTCCGACTTGTTTCTTTTATTTTATAGTGTGTTGCAGAATACAAAATATGTTTTTAGTATATTTAAAGCCACTTAGAATCGAAAGAGACATTGAGCAGCAATGCAAAAAACAAACGACAAATCTGATTAGATATGTTGAGATGTATTGTGAGGCACCATATAAGTTAATTACTTTGCTGGTAGCAAGGTAAAAAATAAAAGAATTGGAGTTCAGTTAAGAACAACTTTATTTGTCTAAATCCAATTTGCAACTAACTTACCCTAAGCTGTCCCTAACAAGCTGTGAGTCTTTGTCTGTGAGCTGCGCTGCCCTTGGTGGCAGAGGATCGGCGTCGGCTCCGTAGCTTCCAATAGACCACGACATCGGCTGATGTTTTGTTGGTCGAATCGGTGCAGTCTTCTTGGATTCACTTGCATTGGTGGGATCGGAAGTTGTTGCCAAACAGATTCTTCGAATTCTACTTGGCAGCTCGTCGAGTGCAGGAAACAGCTCGGCGTGTGCAGGAAATTATGCAGACGCTGAGCTTGCAGATTGAAGCCTGCTTATTGGGTTCTTTGTTCTGGATTTTAACATTTTTTTTTTAACTCTTCCCCCTCCAATTTATGCTTGTCCTCAAGCTGTCTCTAGAAGTATGGAATGTTGTTGAACTGAGGTAGCTGGTACTGTGCCTCAGTCGAAGATTGCTCGCAGGTTGTAGGTGCGAGAATCGCGGTGAATTTCGCTTCCATTCCAGGCGTGGGACCTAGTTGCAGGGTTATGCTCTCCTGCCGTTGGCTATAGATGTGCAAACCAAGGATGAGAACCAGAACAATTCCAAAGAGCGTTAGTAAAGTAATGCTGTTGACCGTTTAATGGGTTCTTATGTGCATCAGCTGTCCAGTGTTGTTTATGTGCAATGCTTCCAATGCTTCAAGAGATAGAACCTTAAGTCTTTCTTTTTCTTCGGCCGTAAACTGCACAAGAGGTGCTCCAGGGGTCGAGACTGTAGGTTCCAAGTTGCTGAACTGCTGGTTGTCGATAATCATCGAGTCATTTGACAGTTGAACCAGATAGGTGCCCTCTAGGTGAAGTTCTGTGTTGTTCCAGGTTACGTTTCCATCGTAGTCGTTTAGTAGGATGATTCCATCGTCGACTTCTTCTATTTTGGGTATATGGTCGGCGTTGTTAAAACTACACAGCGCTTTCTGTCCCTGAACTAGCTTTGGTATACATTTTGAATTACTTATATTAACAAT
>JAECXD010001386.1:0-242606 GCA_018151445.1 Zaprionus inermis | reverse complement strand
CTTCTTGATCCTCAGAATTGTCAATTTGAGCACTTAGGTTTGCTTCACGAATGAGCTGTTCCACTATTGCTTGATCAGCTTGATCGGCAACAAACGGAACTTGCTCGGAAGTGCCAAATTGAGTAAGCCATTCAGCAGACACGGTGATTTCGTGTCTTTTGTATAGCTCCGTAGTTACCAGGTAACGTAAAGCTTCAAGCACACGAGCAGGACGGATAGTCTCCGTCATGAAATTGTGGGCGTATTCAAGCCTGCGTCTTAAATGTACCTGTACAACATGAGAGTTGTCGAAAGTGCGCGGAAGCGCAGTCACTGTATCAGCGACAGAAATTGGTACGTTAAAGACTGCACCTCGTATTCCACATTGCCTTTCATACCCAAGCGAAATTATTCGCATGAATGGAATTCTAGGCGAAATAAGGCGCTCCTCTGGACAAGTGAGCCCTTTGAGGCAATCTGAAATTACCGGAAAGTCAAAACCTTCTGAAAGGCAGAGGGTAGGAATTCTACCTGATGATATTGCCTGGCGGCAAGTTCTACAAAATATATATTTATCGGACTCATTGTTTAGAAACTTTCTGGATAGATGAAATGCATTATCTACATTCAAATTTGGGAACTTACTTGCTATAACTAATCTGTTCAATCCACTTACCTTATCCGGAAACCATGTTCCACCACAGGATGTGCACCGTTCCGTTGGTCCTTCCTTAATTCTTTGGTGGTATTGTTCCCTCGCTGTCTCCCGTCTTATTTGGCGTTGATTTTCTAAAGCTTCTTCCCTGGCTTCTGGCGACTGTTGTTCTCTGTTCTCCATGTTCCTTTGCGATTGCCTTCTAGATTCCTCCTGTCTATTTTCGGGATTGTTTCTGTAAGTAATGAGTCGCTCCTCTGCCATTTCCTGCATTGTTGTTGGTGCTGAGCAGTATTTTCCAACTGCTCCTGTCTACGGCGTTTGGGATCTTGTCGCCGTTGTTGGTGCTGAGCAGTATTTCCCAACTGCTCCTGTCTAAGGCGTTTGGGATCTTGTCGCCGTTGTTGGTGCAGAGCAGTATTGTCCAACTGCTCCTGTCTGCGGCCTTCGGGATCTTGACTGTATTATGGACGTTGATACAATGAATGTATAATCAAGTGGTCTTTGCAAAACCAAGCCGATGCTTGTTACGCGCGGATCTCAGACACAGCGAATGTCCACCTCCCGCCCAACCGACCGAGGGGCACAGTCGTCTGACGTATGACTCGAAACGCGAAATAGAGAACGCGGGCATGCAAAGATACCGAGATAGAAAAGAATTTCGAGGAAAGATTACTTAATTTCTAGATAGGTAAGTCAAAATTTCAAATTTTAGGCATGCAACAGAGGAATCGTTAGAAAAAAGAAAGTAAAGGTAAGTTAAGTAGTAGAAGTCTACTGCCATAGGAAGGAAGTCTTAAATTTACGTCCCAGATCGGACCGATAAATCGTATAGCTGTCATAAAAGCTATCGGCCGATTTTTGTTGTTTTTCAAGATATTTCAACAAGATTTGGCAAATCCTATTCTTATTACGTTCCTAATGTGCTGTCAAAATTGTATCAAAATCGGACTACTATAACATATAGCTGCCATAGGAACAATCGGCTGAAATCAGGGTTTTTGTATGCAAGCCTGTTTTGTTTTTGGAAATACCGCACATTATTAATACATTTTAATGTTATACAGTAACCCGCCCTTAGTTTTTCCTTTTAAATATCTCAGACCTTTATATTCTATAGCTGTTATAGGAAAAATCAGTCAGTCCGTCTGTCTGTTGCAATGCAAATTAGTCCCCCAGTTATTGAGCTATCTTCATGAAACTTTGCTCACAAGCTTCTTATTTCTACCCTCTTTAAATAAGTCGGAACGAGCCAGATCGGACTGATATATCGTATAGCTGTCATGGAGCCTATCGGCCGATTTTCGTTATATTTCAAGATATAGCTATCAGGCTTACCACATCCAAATCTAAGTGTGTCCCTAATAATAAAGTTCGAAATCGAACTTTTATATTTTATATCGATCAACGATCGTCCTAATGAAGGTTAATGTTGCAATTTTATGGAAATCTGAGTACTATTACACTTAGCTGTTAAACAAAAAATCATATAGCTGTCAAACGCATTTTTGAATGACAACTTTCCAAATTTAGATTTTATGACCAACAGATCCTTTACAACATAAAGACATTTCCTCATAACATTTTGTGTTAAGTATATAAGAAATCCAGGTATATACAAAAGCATTAAAAAGGTAGAATTATTTTTTTTCGAAGCAGGTGTTTGATTCATAGCCTAAATCAGGTAAAAATCTTGACTTCCTGTACTTTTATAATTGTTCAATAAATACCACAGAAACCAGCAGCAATCCAAATATATTTTATATTTTGTATAACTGCAAGGGTATTAAACCTTCGACAAACCAAAGGTTTTTTTTTTTAATTTTAAAAAATTTTGTATGTTGTGTTGATAGGGAGAGAAAAAAAGAAGAAATAATGAAATAAATACATCACATGTTTATATTGTCATGCAATGTAATCTAAATAGTCTCATAATCTAAATAGTCTCATCGTTAATAGCAAAGTGGAAGTGGTGGCTGCTTGAGAAGTTTTCATGTTTTGGTGCTTTTTTGGTATTTTAATTTTATTGTTTATTTTTATACCCGCATCTCTTAGAAATGGAAAAACTAAGGGCGGGTTACTGTATAACATTAAAAAGTATTGATAATGTGCGGTATTTCCAAAAACAAAACAGGTTTGCATACGAAAACCCTGATTTCAGCCGATTGTTCCTATGGCAGCTATATGACAGCACATTAAGAACGTAATAAGAATAGGATTTGCCAAATCTTGTTGCAATATCTTGAAAAACAACAAAAATCGGCCGATAGCTTCTATGACAGCTATACGATATATCGGTCCGATCTGGCTCGTTCCGACTTATTTACAGCCTACATCAATAATAAGCTTGTGTGCCAAGTTTCATGAAGATAGCTCAATAACCGGGGGACTAATTTGCGTTGCAACAGACAGACGGACTGACTGATTGTTCCTATAACAGCTATAGAATATAAACGTCTGAGATATTTAAATGGAAAAACTAAGGGCGGGTTACTGTATAACATTAAAAAGTATTGATAATGTGCGGTATTTCCAAAAACAAAACAGGTTTGCATACGAAAACCCTGATTTCAGCCGATTGTTCCTATGGCAGCTATATGTTATAGTGGTCCGATTTTGATACAATTTTGACAGCACATTAAGAACGTAATAAGAATAGGATTTGCCAAATCTTGTTGCAATATCTTGAAAAACATCAAAAATCGGCCGATAGCTTCTATGACAGCTATACGATATATCGGTCCGATCTGGCTCGTTCCGACTTATTTACAGCCTACATCAATAATAAGCTTGTGTGGCAAGTTTCATAAAGATAGCTCAATAACTGGGGGACTAATTTGAGTTGCAACAGACAGACGGACTGACTGATTGTTAATATAACAGCTATAGAATATAAACGTCTCAGATATTTAAATGGAAAAACTAAGGGCGGGTTACTGTATAATATTAAAAAGTATTGATAATGTGCGGTATTTCCAAAAACAAAACAGGTTTGCATACAAAAACCCTGATTTCAGCCGATTGTTCCTATGGCAGCTATATGTTATAGTGGTCCGATTTTGATATAATTTTAACAGCACATTAAGAACGTAATAAGAATAGGATTTGCCAAATCTTGTTGCAATATCTTGAAAAACAACAAAAATCGGCCGATAGCTTCTATGACAGCTATACGATATATCGGTCCGATCTGGCTCGTTCCGACTTATTTACAGCCTACAGCAATAAGAAGCTTGTATGCCAAGTTTCATGAAGATAGCTCAAAAACTGAGAGACTAGTTTGCGTTGCAACAGACGGACGGACGGACGGACGGACGGACGGACAGACGGACATCCATTTTTCGACTCCTCTGGTGATGCTGATTCAGAATATATATACTTTATAGGGTCGGAGATGTCTCCTAAGGTGCGTTGCAAACTTCTGGCTAAAATTAATATACCCTCTGCAAGGGTATAAATATTAAAAATTTTGGATTTCATTCTGAGTCTGCCAGCAGGGCAACAAGGTCTTTACATTTGAATATTCTTCGACCATTGAAAATGATCAAGCTGTTTCGGAGTAGTGTCCAGTGTGTCCCAAGAATGGTATATATTAGAAGATTGCTCGGGAGCAAATCTATGTTTGTTTTGATGAAATCTTGACAACATATGCACTCTGAAACAGACTTTAATATTCTAACAGGCCAAGTCTATTTCTTTACTGGCTCAATTGTTTGTGTATGCTCCATATCAAAGAAACTTCTCAAATGCTGCACCGTTGGCTGGCCTATTGTTCCTATTGTTCTTTGCAACTGGCCTGAAGTTTCTGACATTTTCAAACAATACACTAAACAAAAACATTTACATTATGTTTATTATAGGTAATCCGTTATTTACAAAAGGCGTTAATTTTAAACTAAGACTTTAAAAGAACACCACCTTTTCTACCCTTGCATTATTATTTTGCTCAGATGTTTGCAACAAATATAAGGGGACATCTAAACATAAAGTTTTTGTTTAAAATATTGTATTTAATGCTAGTTAACTTTGTAACCCTTAACGAATATATGAACAATATGCAATGCAAACAAGTCGGAAAGGCTACAGTCGAGCTGACTCGACTGTGATTTACCCGCTACAATTTTTCGGAAAAACACGTGCCAAATGTGAACAAGAAAGCAAGGCTACCTTCGGCTTGCCGAAGGTTTCATACCCTTGCAGTTATACAAAATATAAAATATATTTGGATTGCTGCTGGTTTCTGTGGTATTTATTGAACAATTATAACAGTACAGGAAATCAAGATTTTTACCTGATTAAGGCCATGAATCAAACACCTGCTTCGAAAAAAAATAATTCTACCTTTTTAATGCTTTTGTATATACCTGGTTTTCTTATATACTTAACACAAAATGTTATGAGGAAATGTCTTTGTGATGTAAAGGATCTGTTGGTCATAACATATAAATAAATTTGGAAAGTTCTCATTCAAAAATGCGTTTGAATAACAGCTACATGATTTTTTGTTTAACAACTATATGTAATAGTACTCAGAATAAAATTGCAACATGAACCTTCATTAGACCGATCGTTGATCGTTATAAGTTATAAAAGTTCGATTTCGAACTTTATTATTAGGGACACACTTAGATTTGGATGTGGTAAGCCTGATAGCTATATCTTGAAAAACAACAAAAATCGGCCGATAGCTTCTATGACAGCTATACGATATATCGGTCCGATCTGGCTCGTTCCGACTTATTTACAGCCTACATCAATAATAAGCTTGGGTGCCAAGTTTCATGAAGATAGCAATAACTGGGGGGACTAATTTGAGTTGCAACAGACAGACGGACTGACTGATTGTTCCTATAACAGCTAAAGAATATAAACGTCTCAGATATTTAAATGGAAAAACTAAGGGCGGGTTACTGTAAACCATTAAAAAGTATTGATAATGTGCGGTATTTCCAAAAACAAAACAGGTTTGCATACGAAAACCCTGATTTCAGCCGATTGTTCCTATGGCAGCTATATGTTATAGTGGTCCGATTTTGATACAATTTTGACAGCACATTAAGAACGTAATAAGAATAGGATTTGCCAAATCTTGTTGCAATATCTTGAAAAACAACAAAAATCGGCCGATAGCTTCTATGACAGCTATACGATATATCGGTCCGATCTGGCTCGTTCCGACTTATTTACAGCCTACATCAATAATAAGCTTGTGTGCCAAGTTTCATGAAGATAGCTCAATAACTGGGGGACTAATTTGAGTTGCAACAGACAGACGGACTGACTGATTGTTCCTATAACAGCTATAGAATATAAACGTCTCAGATATTTAAATGGAAAAACTAAGGGCGGGTTACTGTATAACATTAAAAAGTATTGATAATGTGCGGTATTTCCAAAAACAAAACAGGTTTACATACGAAAACCCTGATTTCAGCCGATTGTTCCTATGGCAGCTATATGACAGCACATTAAGAACGTAATAAGAATAGGATTTGCCAAATCTTGTTGCAATATCTTGAAAAACAACAAAAATCGGCCGATAGCTTCTATGACAGCTATACGATATATCGGTCCGATCTGGCTCGTTCCGACTTATTTACAGCCTACATCAATAATAAGCTTGGGTGCCAAGTTTCATGAAGATAGCTGGTTACTGTATAACATTAAAAAGTATTGATAATGTGCGGTATTTCCAAAAACAAAACAGGTTTGCATACGAAAACCCTGATTTCAGCCGATTGTTCCTATGGCAGCTATATGTTATAATGGTCCGATTTTGATACAATTTTGACAGCACATTAAGAACGTAATAAGAGTAGGATTTGCCAAATCTTGTTGCAATATCTTGAAAAACATCAAAAATCGGCCGATAGCTTCTATGACAGCTATACGATATATCGGTCCGATCTGGCTCGTTCCGACTTATTTACAGCCTACATCAATAATAAGCTTGTGTGGCAAGTTTCATGAAGATAGCTCAATAACTGAGGGACTAATTTGAGTTGCAACAGACAGACGGACTGACTGATTGTTAATATAACAGCTATAGAATATAAACGTCTCAGATATTTAAATGGAAAAACTAAGGGCGGGTTACTGTATAATATTAAAAAGTATTGATAATGTGCGGTATTTCCAAAAACAAAACAGGTTTGCATACAAAAACCCTGATTTCAGCCGATTGTTCCTATGGCAGCTATATGTTATAGTGGTCCGATTTTGATATAATTTTAACAGCACATTAAGAACGTAATAAGAATAGGATTTGCCAAATCTTGTTGCAATATCTTGAAAAACAACAAAAATCGGCCGATAGCTTCTATGACAGCTATACGATATATCGGTCCGATCTGGCTCGTTCCGACTTATTTACAGCCTACAGCAATAAGAAGCTTGTATGCCAAGTTTCATGAAGATAGCTCAAAAACTGAGAGACTAGTTTGCGTTGCAACAGACGGACGGACGGACGGACGATCGGACGGACGGACGGACAGACGGACATCCATTTTTCGACTCCTCTGGTGATGCTGATTCAGAATATATATACTTTATAGGGTCGGAGATGTCTCCTAAGGTGCGTTGCAAACTTCTGGCTAAAATTAATATACCCTCTGCAAGGGTATAACAATGCGTTCTTGCCTTTTTATTTCTTTCCGTCTCTAATTTGTTTTGCCTATGCAAGTTCCACTCGATTCTTATTGGATGTTGCCCTTTGCTTTTATTACTTTGCAGTTATAAATTATGCATGTGTGAAAGAGACGCCTATACATACATACATATATGCTGCCTCACAATACATCTCAACATATCTAATTAGATTTGTCGTTTGTTTTTTTGTGTTGCTGCTCAAAGTCTCTATCGATTCTAAGTGGCTTTAAATATACTACAAATTTATTTTGAAGTTTGCAACACACTATAAAATAAAACAAGAAAGCAAGGCTACCTTCGGCTTGCCGAAGGTTTCATACCCTTGCAGTTATACAAAATATAAAATATATTTGGATTGCTGCTGGTTTCTGTGGTATTTATTGAACAATTATAACAGTACAGGAAGTCAAGATTTTTACCTGATTAAGGCTATGAATCAAACACCTGCTTCGAAAAAAAAATAATTCTACCTTTATAATGCTTTTGTATATACCTGGTTTTCTTATATACTTAACACAAAATGTTATGAGGAAATGTCTTTGTGATGTAAAGGATCTGTTGGTCATAACATATAAATAAATTTGGAAAGTTCTCATTCAAAAATGCGTTTGAATAACAGCTACATGATTTTTTGTTTAACAACTATATGTAATAGTACTCAGAATAAAATTGCAACATGAACCTTCATTAGACCGATCGTTGATCGTTATAAGTTATAAAAGTTCGATTTCGAACTTTATTATTAGGGACACACTTAGATTTGGATGTGGTAAGCCTGATAGCTATATCTTGAAAAACAACAAAAATCGGCCGATAGCTTCTATGACAGCTATACGATATATCGGTCCGATCTGGCTCGTTCCGACTTATTTACAGCCTACATCAATAATAAGCTTGTGTGCCAAGTTTCATGAAGATAGCTCAATAACTGGGGGACTAATTTGAGTTGCAACAGACAGACGGACTGACTGATTGTTCCTATAACAGCTATAGAATATAAACGTCTCAGATATTTAAATGGAAAAACTAAGGGCGGGTTACTGTATAACATTAAAAAAGTATTGATAATGTGCGGTATTTCCAAAAAACAAAACAGGTTTACATACGAAAACCCTGATTTCAGCCGATTGTTCCTATGGCAGCTATATGACAGCACATTAAGAACGTAATAAGAATAGGATTTGCCAAATCTTGTTGCAATATCTTGAAAAACAACAAAAATCGGCCGATAGCTTCTATGACAGCTATACGATATATCGGTCCGATCTGGCTCGTTCCGACTTATTTACAGCCTACAGCAATAATAAGCTTGTGTGCCAAGTTTCATGAAGATAGCTCAAAAACTGAGAGACTAGTTTGCGTTGCAACAGACGGACGGACGGACGGACGGACGGACAGACGGACATCCATTTTTCGACTCCTCTGGTGATGCTGATTCAGAATATATATACTTTATAGGGTCGGAGATGTCTCCTAAGGTGCGTTGCAAACTTCTGGCTAAAATTAATATACCCTCTGCAAGGGTATAACAATGCGTTCTTGCCTTTTTATTTCTTTCCGTCTCTAATTTGTTTTGCCTATGCAAGTTCCACTCGATTCTTATTGGATGTTGCCCTTTGCTTTTATTACTTTGCAGTTATAAATTATGCATGTGTGAAAGAGACGCCTATACATACATACATATATGCTGCCTCACAATACATCTCAACATATCTAATTAGATTTGTCGTTTGTTTTTTGTGTTGCTGCTCAAAGTCTCTATCGATTCTAAGTGGCTTTAAATATACTACAAATTTATTTTGAAGTTTGCAACACACTATAAAATAAAACAAGAAAGCAAGGCTACCTTCGGCTTGCCGAAGGTTTCATACCCTTGCAGTTATACAAAATATAAAATATATTTGGATTGCTGCTGGTTTCTGTGGTATTTATTGAACAATTATAACAGTACAGGAAGTCAAGATTTTTACCTGATTAAGGCTATGAATCAAACACCTGCTTAGAAAAAAAAATAATTCTACCTTTATAATGCTTTTGTATATACCTGGTTTTCTTATATACTTAACACAAAATGTTATGAGGAAATGTCTTTGTGATGTAAAGGATCTGTTGGTCATAACATATAAATAAATTTGGAAAGTTCTCATTCAAAAATGCGTTTGAATAACAGCTACATGATTTTTTGTTTAACAACTATATGTAATAGTACTCAGAATAAAATTGCAACATGAACCTTCATTAGACCGATCGTTGATCGTTATAAGTTATAAAAGTTCGATTTCGAACTTTATTATTAGGGACACACTTAGATTTGGATGTGGTAAGCCTGATAGCTATATCTTGAAAAACAACAAAAATCGGCCGATAGCTTCTATGACAGCTATACGATATATCGGTCCGATCTGGCTCGTTCCGACTTATTTACAGCCTACATCAATAATAAGCTTGGGTGCCAAGTTTCATGAAGATAGCAATAACTGGGGGACTAATTTGAGTTGCAACAGACAGACGGACTGACTGATTGTTCCTATAACAGCTATAGAATATAAACGTCTCAGATATTTAAATGGAAAAACTAAGGGCGGGTTACTGTATAACATTAAAAAGTATTGATAATGTGCGGTATTTCCAAAAACAAAACAGGTTTGCATACGAAAACCCTGATTTCAGCCGATTGTTCCTATGGCAGCTATATGTTATAGTGGTCCGATTTTGATACAATTTTGACAGCACATTAAGAACGTAATAAGAATAGGATTTGCCAAATCTTGTTGCAATATCTTGAAAAACAACAAAAATCGGCCGATAGCTTCTATGACAGCTATACGATATATCGGTCCGATCTGGCTCGTTCCGACTTATTTACAGCCTACATCAATAAAAAGCTTGTGTGCCAAGTTTCATGAAGATAGCTCAATAACTGGGGGACTAATTTGAGTTGCAACAGACAGACGGACTGACTGATTGTTCCTATAACAGCTATAGAATATAAACGTCTCAGATATTTAAATGGAAAAACTAAGGGCGGGTTACTGTATAACATTAAAAAGTATTGATAATGTGCGGTATTTCCAAAAACAAAACAGGTTTACATACGAAAACCCTGATTTCAGCCGATTGTTCCTATGGCAGCTATATGACAGCACATTAAGAACGTAATAAGAATAGGATTTGCCAAATCTTGTTGCAATATCTTGAAAAACAACAAAAATCGGCCGATAGCTTCTATGACAGCTATACGATATATCGGTCCGATCTGGCTCGTTCCGACTTATTTACAGCCTACATCAATAATAAGCTTGGGTGCCAAGTTTCATGAAGATAGCCCAATAACTGGGGGACTAATTTGCGTTGCAACAGACAGACGGACTGACTGATTGTTCCTATAACAGCTATAGAATATAAACGTCTGAGATATTTAAATGGAAAAACTAAGGGCGGGTTACTGTATAACATTAAAAAGTATTGATAATGTGCGGTATTTCCAAAAACAAAACAGGTTTGCATACGAAAACCCTGATTTCAGCCGATTGTTCCTATGGCAGCTATATGTTATAGTGGTCCGATTTTGATACAATTTTGACAGCACATTAAGAACGTAATAAGAATAGGATTTGCCAAATCTTGTGGCAATATCTTGAAAAACATCAAAAATCGGCCGATAGCTTCTATGACAGCTATACGATATATCGGTCCGATCTGGCTCGTTCCGACTTATTTACAGCCTACATCAATAATAAGCTTGTGTGCCAAGTTTCATGAAGATAGCTCAATAACTGGGGGACTAATTTGAGTTGCAACAGACAGACGGACTGACTGATTGTTCCTATAACAGCTATAGAATATAAACGTCTCAGATATTTAAATGGAAAAACTAAGGGCGGGTTACTGTATAACATTAAAAAGTATTGATAATGTGCGGTATTTCCAAAAACAAAACAGGTTTACATACGAAAACCCTGATTTCAGCCGATTGTTCCTATGGCAGCTATATGTATCTTTTGATAATTTACAGCACATTAAGAACGTAATAAGAATAGGATTTGCCAAATCTTGTTGCAATATCTTGAAAAACAACAAAAATCGGCCGATAGCTTCTATGACAGCTATACGATATATCGGTCCGATCTGGCTCGTTCCGACTTATTTACAGCCTACATCAATAATAAGCTTGGGTGCCAAGTTTCATGAAGATAGCTCAATAACTGGGGGACTAAATTTGCGTTGCAACAGACAGACGGACTGACTGATTGTTCCTATAACAGCTATAGAATATAAACGTCTGAGATATTTAAATGGAAAAACTAAGGGCGGGTTACTGTATAACATTAAAAAGTATTGATAATGTGCGGTATTTAAAAAACAAAACAGGTTTGCATACAAAAACCCTGATTTCAGCCGATTGTTCCTATGGCAGCTATATGTTATAGTGGTCCGATTTTTGATATAATTTTGAACAGCACATTAAGAACGTAATAAGAATAGGATTTGCCAAATCTTGTTGCAATATCTTGAAAAACAACAAAAATCGGCCGATAGCTTCTATGACAGCTATACGATATATCGGTCCGATCTGGCTCGTTCCGACTTATTTACAGCCTACATCAATAATAAGCTTGGGTGCCAAGTTTCATGAAGATAGCTCAATAACTGGGGGACTAATTTGCGTTGCAACAGACAGACGGACTGACTGATTGTTCCTATAACAGCTATAGAATATAAACGTCTCAGATATTTAAATGGAAAAACTAAGGGCGGGTTACTGTATAACATTAAAAAAGTATTGATAATGTGCGGTATTTCCAAAAACAAAACAGGTTTGCATACGAAAACCCTGATTTCAGCCGATTGTTCCTATGGCAGCTATATGTTATAGTGGTCCGATTTTGATACAATTTTGACAGCACATTAAGAACGTAATAAGAATAGGATTTGCCAAATCTTGTGGCAATATCTTGAAAAACATCAAAAATCGGCCGATAGCTTCTATGACAGCTATACGATATATCGGTCCGATCTGGCTCGTTCCGACTTATTTACAGCCTACATCAATAATAAGCTTGTGTGCCAAGTTTCATGAAGATAGCTCAATAACTGGGGGACTAATTTGAGTTGCAACAGACAGACGGACTGACTGATTGTTCCTATAACAGCTATAGAATATAAACGTCTCAGATATTTAAATGGAAAAACTAAGGGCGGGTTACTGTATAACATTAAAAAGTATTGATAATGTGCGGTATTTCAAAAACAAAACAGGTTTACATACGAAAACCCTGATTTCAGCCGATTGTTCCTATGGCAGCTATATGTTACAGCACATTAAGAACGTAATAAGAATAGGATTTGCCAAATCTTGTTGCAATATCTTGAAAAACAACAAAAATCGGCCGATAGCTTCTATGACAGCTATACGATATATCGGTCCGATCTGGCTCGTTCCGACTTATTTACAGCCTACATCAATAATAAGCTTGGGTGCCAAGTTTCATGAAGATAGCTCAATAACTGGGGGACAAATTTGCGTTGCAACAGACAGACGGACTGACTGATTGTTCCTATAACAGCTATAGAATATAAACGTCTGAGATATTTAAATGGAAAAACTAAGGGCGGGTTACTGTATAACATTAAAAAGTATTGATAATGTGCGGTATTTCCAAAAAACAAAACAGGTTTGCATACAAAAACCCTGATTTCAGCCGATTGTTCCTATGGCAGCTATATGTTATAGTGGTCCGATTTTGATATAATTTTAACAGCACATTAAGAACGTAATAAGAATAGGATTTGCCAAATTCTTGTTGCAATATCTTGAAAAACAACAAAAATCGGCCGATAGCTTCTATGACAGCTATACGATATATCGGTCCGATCTGGCTCGTTCCGACTTATTTACAGCCTACAGCAATAAGAAGCTTGTATGCCAAGTTTCATGAAGATAGCTCAAAAACTGAGAGACTAGTTTGCGTTGCAACAGACGGACGGACGGACGGACGGACAGACGGACATCCATTTTTCGACTCCTCTGGTGATGCTGATTCAGAATATATATACTTTATAGGGTCGGAGATGTCTCCTAAGGTGCGTTGCAAACTTCTGGCTAAAATTAATATACCCTCTGCAAGGGTATAACAATGCGTTCTTGCCTTTTTATTTCTTTCCGTCTCTAATTTGTTTTGCCTATGCAAGTTCCACTCGATTCTTATTGGATGTTGCCCTTTGCTTTTATTACTTTGCAGTTATAAATTATGCATGTGTGAAAGAGACGCCTATACATACATACATATATGCTGCCTCACAATACATCTCAACATATCTAATTAGATTTGTCGTTTGTTTTTTGTGTTGCTGCTCAAAGTCTCTATCGATTCTAAGTGGCTTTAAATATACTACAAATTTATTTTGAAGATTGCAACACACTATAAAATAAAACAAGAAAGCAAGGCTACCTTCGGCTTGCCGAAGGTTTCATACCCTTTGCAGTTATACAAAATATAAAATATATTTGGATTGCTGCTGGTTTCTGTGGTATTTATTGAACAATTATAACAGTACAGGAAGTCAAGATTTTTACCTGATTAAGGCTATGAATCAAACACCTGCTTCGAAAAAAAATAATTCTACCTTTATAATGCTTTTGTATATACCTGGTTTTCTTATATACTTAACACAAAATGTTATGAGGAAATGTCTTTGTGATGTAAAGGATCTGTTGGTCATAACATATAAATAAATTTGGAAAGTTCTCATTCAAAAATGCGTTTGAATAACAGCTACATGATTTTTTGTTTAACAACTATATGTAATAGTACTCAGAATAAAATTGCAACATGAACCTTCATTAGACCGATCGTTGATCGTTATAAGTTATAAAAGTTCGATTTCGAACTTTATTATTAGGGACACACTTAGATTTGGATGTGGTAAGCCTGATAGCTATATCTTGAAAAACAACAAAAATCGGCCGATAGCTTCTATGACAGCTATACGATATATCGGTCCGATCTGGCTCGTTCCGACTTATTTACAGCCTACATCAATAATAAGCTTGGGTGCCAAGTTTCATGAAGATAGCAATAACTGGGGGACTAATTTGAGTTGCAACAGACAGACGGACTGACTGATTGTTCCTATAACAGCTATAGAATATAAACGTCTCAGATATTTAAATGGAAAAACTAAGGGCGGGTTACTGTATAACATTAAAAAGTATTGATAATGTGCGGTATTTCCAAAAACAAAACAGGTTTACATACGAAAACCCTGATTTCAGCCGATTGTTCCTATGGCAGCTATATGACAGCACATTAAGAACGTAATAAGAATAGGATTTGCCAAATCTTGTTGCAATATCTTGAAAAACAACAAAAATCGGCCGATAGCTTCTATGACAGCTATACGATATATCGGTCCGATCTGGCTCGTTCCGACTTATTTACAGCCTACATCAATAATAAGCTTGGGTGCCAAGTTTCATGAAGATAGCTCAATAACTGGGGGACTAATTTGCGTTGCAACAGACAGACGGACTGACTGATTGTTCCTATAACAGCTATAGAATATAAACGTCTGAGATATTTAAATGGAAAAACTAAGGGCGGGTTACTGTATAACATTAAAAAGTATTGATAATGTGCGGTATTTCCAAAAACAAAACAGGTTTGCATACGAAAACCCTGATTTCAGCCGATTGTTCCTATGGCAGCTATATGTTATAGTGGTCCGATTTTGATACAATTTTGACAGCACATTAAGAACGTAATAAGAATAGGATTTGCCAAATCTTGTGGCAATATCTTGAAAAACATCAAAAATCGGCCGATAGCTTCTATGACAGCTATACGATATATCGGTCCGATCTGGCTCGTTCCGACTTATTTACAGCCTACATCAATAATAAGCTTGTGTGGCAAGTTTCATGAAGATAGCTCAATAACTGGGGGACTAATTTGAGTTGCAACAGACAGACGGACTGACTGATTGTTAATATAACAGCTATAGAATATAAACGTCTCAAATATTTAAATGGAAAAACTAAGGGCGGGTTACTGTATAATATTAAAAAGTATTGATAATGTGCGGTATTTCCAAAAACAAAACAGGTTTGCATACAAAAACCCTGATTTCAGCCGATTGTTCCTATGGCAGCTATATGTTATAGTGGTCCGATTTTGATATAATTTTAACAGCACATTAAGAACGTAATAAGAATAGGATTTGCCAAATCTTGTTGCAATATCTTGAAAAACAACAAAAATCGGCCGATAGCTTCTATGACAGCTATACGATATATCGGTCCGATCTGGCTCGTTCCGACTTATTTACAGCCTACAGCAATAAGAAGCTTGTATGCCAAGTTTCATGAAGATAGCTCAAAAACTGAGAGACTAGTTTGCGTTGCAACAGACGGACGGACGGACGGACGGACGGACGGACGGACGGACGGACAGACGGACATCAATTTTTCGACTCCTCTGGTGATGCTGATTCAGAATATATATACTTTATAGGGTCGGAGATGTCTCCTAAGGTGCGTTGCAAACTTCTGGCTAAAATTAATATACCCTCTGCAAGGGTATAAAAAACAAGAAAGCAAGGCTACCTTCGGCTTGCCGAAGGTTTCATACCCTTGCAGTTATACAAAATATAAAATATATTTGGATTGCTGCTGGTTTCTGTGGTATTTATTGAACAATTATAACAGTACAGGAAGTCAAGATTTTTACCTGATTAAGGCTATGAATCAAACACCTGCTTCGAAAAAAAAATAATTCTACCTTTATAATGCTTTTGTATATACCTGGTTTTCTTATATACTTAACACAAAATGTTATGAGGAAATGTCTTTGTGATGTAAAGGATCTGTTGGTCATAACATATAAATAAATTTGGAAAGTTCTCATTCAAAAATGCGTTTGAATAACAGCTACATGATTTTTTGTTTAACAACTATATGTAATAGTACTCAGAATAAAATTGCAACATGAACCTTCATTAGACCGATCGTTGATCCTTATAAGTTATAAAAGTTCGATTTCGAACTTTATTATTAGGGACACACTTAGATTTGGATGTGGTAAGCCTGATAGCTATATCTTGAAATATAACGAAAATCGGGCGATAGGCTCCATGACAGCTATACGATATATCAGTCCGATCTGGCCCATTCCGACTTATTTAAAGAGGGCAGAAATAAGAAGCTTGTGAGCAAAGTTTCATGAAGATAGCTCAATAACTGGGGGACTAATTTGCCTTGCAACAGACAGACGGACTGACTGATTGTTCCTATAACAGCTAAAGAATATAAACGTCTGAGATATTTAAATGGAAAAACTAAGGGCGGGTTACTGTATAACATTAAAAAGTATTGATAATGTGCGGTATTTCCAAAAACAAAACAGGTTTGGATACGAAAACCCTGATTTCAGCCGATTGTTCCTATGGCAGCTATATGTTATAGTGGTCCGATTTTGATATAATTTTAACAGCACATTAAGAACGTAATAAGAATAGGATTTGCCAAATCTTGTTGCAATATCTTGAAAAACAACAAAAATCGGCCGATAGCTTCTATGACAGCTATACGATATATCGGTCCGATCTGGCTCGTTCCGACTTATTTACAGCCTACATCAATAATAAGCTTGTGTGCCAAGTTTCATGAAGATAGCTCAATAACTGGGGGACTAATTTGAGTTGCAACAGACAGACGGACTGACTGATTGTTCCTATAACAGCTATAGAATATAAACGTCTCAGATATTTAAATGGAAAAACTAAGGGCGGGTTACTGTATAACATTAAAAAGTATTGATAATGTGCGGTATTTCCAAAAACAAAACAGGTTTGCATACGAAAACCCTGATTTCAGCCGATTGTTCCTATGGCAGCTATATGTTACAGACAGATTAAGAACGTAATAAGAATAGGATTTGCCAAATCTTGTTGCAATATCTTGAAAAACAACAAAAATCGGCCGATAGCTTCTATGACAGCTATACGATATATCGGTCCGATCTGGCTCGTTCCGACTTATTTACAGCCTACATCAATAATAAGCTTGGGTGCCAAGTTTCATGAAGATAGCTCAATAACTGGGGGGACTAATTTGCGTTGCAACAGACAGACGGACTGACTGATTGTTCCTATAACAGCTATAGAATATAAACGTCTGAGATATTTAAATGGAAAAACTAAGGGCGGGTTACTGTATAACATTAAAAGTATTGATAATGTGCGGTATTTCCAAAAAACAAAACGGGTTTTCAAACAAAACCCTTTTTTTCAGCCGTTTGTTCCTATGGCAGCTATATGTTATAGTGGTCCGATTTTGATATAATTTTAACAGCACATTAAGAACGTAATAAGAATAGGATTTGCCAAATCTTGTTGCAATATCTTGAAAAACAACTAAAATCGGCCGATAGCTCCTATGACAGCTATACGATATATCGGTCCGATCTGGCTCGTTCCGACTTATTAAGACAGCCTAACAGCAATAATAAGCTTGTGTGCCAAGTTTCATGAAGATAGCTCAATAACTGGGGGACTAATTTGCGTTGCAACAGACAGACGGACTGACTGATTGTTCCTATAACAGCTATAGAATATAAACGTCTGAGATATTTAAATGGAAAAACTAAGGGCGGGTTACTGTATAATATTAAAAAGTATTGATAATGTGCGGTATTTCCAAAAACAAAACAGGTTTGCATACAAAAACCCTGATTTCAGCCGATTGTTCCTATGGCAGCTATATGTTATAGTGGTCCGATTTTTGATACAATTTTGACAGCACATTAAGAACGTAATAAGAATAGGATTTGCCAAATCTTGTTGCAATATCTTGAAAAACAACAAAAATCGGCCGATAGCTTCTATGACAGCTATACGATATATCGGTCCGATCTGGCTCGTTCCGACTTATTTACAGCCTACAGCAATAATAAGCTTGTGTGCCAAGTTTCATGAAGATAGCTCAATAACTGGGGGACTAATTTGAGTTGCAACAGACAGACGGACTGACTGATTGTTCCTATAACAGCTATAGAATATAAACGTCTGAGATATTTAAATGGAAAAACTAAGGGCGGGTTACTGTATAACATTAAAAAGTATTGATAATGTGCGGTATTTCCAAAAACAAAACAGGTTTGCATACAAAAACCCTGATTTCAGCCGATTGTTCCTATGGCAGCTATATGTTATAGTGGTCCGATTTTGATACATTTTTTGATATAAGAGCACATTAAGAACGTAATAAGAATAGGATTTGCCAAATCTTGTTGCAATATCTTGAAAAACAACAAAAATCGGCCGATAGCTTCTATGACAGCTATACGATATATCGGTCCGATCTGGCTCTTTCCGACTTATTTACAGCCTACAGCAATAATAAGCTTGTGTGCCAAGTTTCATGAAGATAGCTCAATAACTGGGGGGACTAATTTGAGTTGCAACAGACAGACGGACTGACTGATTGTTCCTATAACAGCTATAGAATATAAACGTCTAAGATATTTAAATGGAAAAACTAAGGGCGGGTTACTGTATAACATTAAAAAGTATTGATAATGTGCGGTATTTCCAAAAACAAAACAGGTTTGCATACAAAAACCCTGATTTCAGCCGATTGTTCCTATGGCAGCTATATGTTATAGTGGTCCGATTTTGATATAATTTTGACAGCACATTAAGAACGTAATAAGGGATTTGCCAAATCTTGTGCAATATCTTGAAAAACAACAAAAAAATCGGCCGATAGCTTCTATGACAGCTATACGATATATCGGTCCGATCTGGCTCTTTCCGACTTATTTACAGCCTACAGCAATAATAAGCTTGTGTGCCAAGTTTCATGAAGATAGCTCAATAACTGGGGGACTAATTTGAGTTGCAACAGACAGACGGACTGACTGATTGTTCCTAAAATAAAATATAAACGTTAAAAACAGATATTTAAATGGAAAAACTAAGGGCGGGTTACTGTATAACATTAACAAGTAGTATTGATAATGTGCGGTATTTCCAAAAACAAAACAGGTTTGCATACAAAAACCGTGATTTCAGCCGATTGTTCCTATGGCAGCTATATGTTATAGTGGTCCGATTTTGATATAATTTTGACAGCACATTAAGAACGTAATAAGAATAGGATTTGCCAAATCTTGTTGCAATATCTTGAAAAACAACAAAAATCGGCCGATAGCTTCTATGACAGCTATACGATATATCGGTCCGATCTGGCTCGTTCCGACTTATTTACAGCCTACAGCAATAAGAAGCTTGTATGCCAAGTTTCATGAAGATAGCTCAAAAACTGAGAGACTAGTTTGCGTTGCAACAGACGGACGGACGGACGGACGGACGGACGGACGGACGGACGGACGGACGGACGGACAGACGGACATCCATTTTTCGACTCCCTCTGGTGATGCTGATTCAGAATATATATACTTTATAGGGTCGGAGATGTCTCCTAAGGTGCGTTGCAAACTTCTGGCTAAAATTAATATACCCTCTGCAAGGGTATAAAAAAATATTCAAAATTTAAAAATATGCGTTACACTTTTCAATTATTTTAAACATCAACTTTGGCGAAAATCTAACGGCTGTTGAGAAAAATAAAATGTTGATAATTTTGAAAAATACGTAACACTTCATAACAATTTTAAACGTTGGTTTTTTGAGAAAATCTATCGGTTTTTGAAAACAAACATTTTTGAAAATTTAAAAATATGCGTTACACTTTTCAATTATTTTAAACGTCGACTTTGGCGAAAGACTAACGGCTGTTGACAAAAATAAAATTTTGAAAAATGCGTTACACTTTTAAATAAATTAAAACGTCGATTTTTGCAAAAATGTAACGGTATTTGACAAAAAATTTTTTTGGAAAATTTTGAAAATTTTTTTACACTTTTCATTAATTTTTTATGTCCACTTTTGCAAAAATCTAAAGAGTTTTGACAAAAAATAATATTCAAAATTTAAAAATATGCGTTACACATTTCAATTATTTTAAACGTCGACATTTGCGAAAATCTAACGGCTGTTGACAAAAAAAATTTTTGAAAATTTTGAAAAATACGTAACACTTTATAACAATTTTAAATGTTGGTATTTTGAGAAAATCTATCGGTTTTTGAAAACAAAAATTTTTGAAAATTTAAAAATATGCGTTACACTTTTAAATAATTTAAAAACTTAGATTTTTGTAAAAATGTAACGGTATTTGACAAACAATTTTTTATACCCTTGCAGAGGGTATATTAATTTTAGCCAGAAGTTTGCAACGCACCTTAGGAGACATCTCCGACCCTATAAAGTATATATATTCTGAATCAGCATCACCAGAGGAGTCGAAAAATGGATGTCCGTCTGTCCGTCCGTCCGTCCGTCCGTCTGTTGCAACGCAAACTAGTCTCTCAGTTTTTGAGCTATTCTTTATGAAACTTGGCATACAAGCTTCTTGTTGCTGTAGGCTGTAAATAAGTCGGAACGAGCCAGATCGGACCGATATATCGTATAGCTGTCATAGAAGCTATCGGCCGATTTTTGTTGTTTTTCAAGATATTGCAACAAGATTTGGCAAATCCTGCTGTCAAAATTATATTAAAATCGGACCACTATAACATATAGCTGCCATAGGAACAATCGGCTGAAATCAGGGTTTTTGTATGCAAACCTGTTTTGTTTTTGGAAATACCGCACATTATCAATGCTTTTTAATGTTATACAGTAACCCGCCCTTAGTTTTTCCATTTAAATATCTTAGACGTTTATATTCTATAGCTGTTATAGGAACAATCAGTCAGTCCGTCTGTCTGTTGCAACGCAAATTAGTCCCCCAGTTATTGAGCTATCTTCATGAAACTTTGCTCATAAGCTTCTTATTTCTGCCCTCTTTAAATAAGTCGGAATGGGCCAGATCGGACTGATATATCGTATAGCTGTCATGGAGCCTATGGCCGATTTTCGTTATATTTCAAGATATAGCTATCAGGCTTATCACATCCAAATCTAAGTATGTCCCTAATAATAAAGTTCGAAATCGAACTTTTATAACTTATAACGATCAACGATCGGCTAATGAAGGTTCATGTTGCAATTTTATGAAAACCTGAGCACTATTACATATAGCTGTTAAACAAAAAATCATATAGCTGTTATTCAAACGCATTTTTGAATGAGAACTTTCCAAACTTATTTATATTTTATGACCAACAGATCCTTTACAACACAAAGACATTTCCTCATAACATTTTGTGTTAAGTATATAAGAAATCCAGGTATGTCCAAAAGCATTAAAAGGTAGAATTATTTTTTTCGAAGCAGGTGTTTGATTCATAGCCTTAATCATGTAAAAATCTTGACTTCCTGTACTGTTATAATTGTTCAATAAATACCACAGAAACCAGCAGCAATCCAAATATATTTTTATACCCTTCAGAGGGTATATTAATTTTAGCCAGAAGTTTGCAACGCACCTTAGAGACATCTCCGACCCTATAAAGTATATATTCTGAATCAGCATCACCAGAGGAGTCGAAAAATGGATGTCGTTTGTCCGTCCGTCCGTCCGTCCGTCCGTCCGTCCGTCTGTTGCAACGCAAATTAGTCCCCCAGTTATTGAGCTATCTTCATGAAACTTGGCACACAAGCTTATTATTGCTGTAGGCTGTAAATAAGTCGGAACGAGCCAGATCGGACCGATATATCGTATAGCTGTCATAGAAGCTATCGGCCGATTTTTGTTGTTTTTCAAGATATTGCAACAAGATTTGGCAAATCCTATTCTTATTACGTTCTTAATGTGCTGTCAAAATTATATCAAAATCGGACCACTATAACATATAGCTGCCATAGGAACAATCGGCTGAAATCACGGTTTTTGTATGCAAACCTGTTTTGTTTTTGGAAATACCGCACATTATCAATACTTTTTAATGTTATACAGTAACCCGCCCTTAGTTTTTCCATTTAAATATCTTAGACGTTTATATTCTATAGCTGTTATAGGAACAATCAGTCAGTCCGTCTGTCTGTTGCAACTCAAATTAGTCCCCCAGTTATTGAGCTATCTTCATGAAACTTGGCACACAAGCTTATTATTGCTGTAGGCTGTAAATAAGTCGGAAAGAGCCAGATCGCACCGATATATCGTATAGCTGTCATAGAAGCTATCGGCCGATTTTTTTGTTTTTCAAGATATTGCAACACGATTTGGCAAATCCTATTCCTTTTTTTTTTTTTTTTTTTTTTTTAAAATTTTTTTAAAATTCGAACCAATAAAAAATATATCTTCTAGAGAAAAAAGGGTTAAAATTGGGGTTTTTTTTTTAAAACCTTTTTTTTTTTTGGAAAATACCCCCATTTTTAAAATTTTTTATTTTTAAAAAGAAACCCCCCCCTTTTTTTTTCCTTTTAAATATCTCAGACGTTTATATTCTATAGCTGTTATAGGAATACTCAGTCAGTCCGCTTGCCTGTTGCAACTCAAATTAGTCCCCTAGTTATTGAGCTATCTTCATGAAACTTTGCTCATAAGCTTCTTATTTCTGCCCTCTTTAAGTAAGTCGGAATGGGCCAGATCGGACTGATATATCGTATAGCTGTCATGGAGCCTACGGCCGATTTTCGTTATATTTCAAGATATAGCTATCAGGCTTATCACATCCAAATCTAAGTGTGTCCCTAATAATACTACTTATAACGATCAACGATCGGCCTAATGAAGGTTCATGTTGCAATTTTATGGAAACCTGAGTACTATTACATATAGCTGTTAAACAAAAAATCATATAGCTGTTATTCAAACGCATTTTTGAATGAGAACTTTCCAAATTTATTTATATTTTATGACCAACAGATCCTTTACAACACAAAGACATTTCCTCATAACATTTTGTGTTAAGTATATAAGAAATCCAGGTATGTACAAAAGCATTAAAAGGTAGAATTATTTTTTTTCGAAGCAGGTGTTTGATTCATAGCCTTAATCATGTAAAAATCTTGACTTCCTGTACAGTTATAATTGTTCAATAAATACCACAGAAACCAGCAGCAATCCAAATATATTTTTATACCCTTGCAGAGGGTATATTAATTTTAGCCAGAAGTTTGCAACGCACCTTAGGAGACATCTCCGACCCTATAAAGTATATATATTCTGAATCAGCATCACCAGAGGAGTCGAAAAATGGATGTCCGTCTGTCCGTCCGTCCGTCCGTCTGTTGCAACGCAAATTAGTCCCCCAGTTATTGAGCTATCTTCATGAAACTTGGCACACAAGCTTATTATTGCTGTAGGCTGTAAATAAGTCGGAACGAGCAAGATCGGACCGATATATCGTATAGCTGTCATAGAAGCTATCGGCCGATTTTTGTTGTTATACCCTTGCAGAGGGTATATTAATTTTAGCCAGAAGTTTGCAACGCACCTTAGGAGACATCTCCGACCCTATAAAGTATATATATTCTGAATCAGCATCACCAGAGGAGTCGAAAAATGGATGTCCGTCTGTCCGTCCGTCCGTCCGTCCGTCTGTTGCAACGCAAACTAGTCTCTCAGTTTTTGAGCTATCTTCATGAAACTTGGCATACAAGCTTCTTATTGCTGTAGGCTGTAAATAAGTCGGAACGAGCCAGATCGGACCGATATATCGTAGAGCTGTCATAGAAGCTATCGGCCGATTTTTGTTGTTTTTCAAGATATTACAACAAGATTTGGCAAATCCTATTCTTATTACGTTCTTAATGTGCTGTCAAAATTATATCAAAATCGGACCACTATAACATATAGCTGCCATAGGAACAATCGGCTGAAATCACGGTTTTTGTATGCAAACCTGTTTTGTTTTTGGAAATACCGCACATTATCAATACTTTTTAATGTTATACAGTAACCCGCCCTTAGTTTTTCCATTTAAATATCTCAGACGTTTATATTCTATAGCTGTTATAGGAACACTCAGTCAGTCCGCGTGTCTGTTGCAACTCAAATTAGTCCCCTAGTTATTGAGCTATCTTCATGAAACTTTGCTCATAAGCTTCTTATTTCTGCCCTCTTTAAATAAGTCGGAATGGGCCAGATCGGACTGATATATCGTTTAGCTGTCATGGAGCCTACGGCCGATTTTCGTTATATTTCAAGATATAGCTATCAGGCTTATCACATCCAAATCTAAGTGTGTCCCTAATAATAAAGTTCGAAATCGAACTTTTATAACTTATAACGATCAACGATCGGCCTAATGAAGGTTCATGTTGCAATTTTATGGAAACCTGAGTACTATTACATATAGCTGTTAAACAAAAAATCATATAGCTGTTATACAAACGCATTTTTGAATGAGAACTTTCCAAATTTATTTATATTTTATGACCAACAGATCCTTTACAACACAAAGACATTTCCTCATAACATTTTGTGTTAAGTATATAAGAAATCCAGGTATGTACAAAAGCATTAAAAGGTAGAATTATTTTTTTTCGAAGCAGGTGTTTGATTCATAGCCTTAATCATGTAAAAATCTTGACTTCCTGTACTGTTATAATTGTTCAATAAATACCACAGAAACCAGCAGCAATCCAAATATATTTTATATTTTGTATAACTGCAAGGGTATGAAACCTTCGGCAAGCCGAAGGTAGCCTTGCTTTCTTGTTTTTTTTTGAGTTATGTTTTTGAGTCGACGTTTCTGGGATTGGTAGTGAAAGAACAATCGGTTTCCGATTCTTTTTCTTCTTCGCCTCAAACTCTTTAACCATTACATGTTCTGGCCAAAATGTTGGAGAACATATAATGGCTAGCAGTTCTGCCGGGACACTAATTTTAAAGGACGATATAGTTATAGTTAGAGTACCATGGTTAAATTTGCAACACCTTTTTTAAAGTTAACAGTAAGATTTATATTCGCACATAAATTAATTTTATTATATAAAATTGTTATATAAAGTAACAAGTTATTTTTGGTTTCTTTAAAATTATTTTTATTACTATGTTGTTAAGTCAATAGAAATTATTCTGCCAGAAGAACTAAATGGCTGCACTGCTGAAATCGATTTATCAGCTGGATTTATTTCTTTTTTGTCAGAATTTGTTGAATCTGAGCACCAGTCGGAAACAAGGCCTTCCTTTTTCGGCAAATTACCATTTTCCTGATTTTGTGAGAGTGAAAATGTATTCGTTACCTTAATTGTTTTATCCGAACTGTTTGTTTTTGACTTAAGACTAAATCTATTTAAAACCGAATTCGTCTTGTAATTAGAAAATATGTAGACCGATTGTTGTAGTGGCTTTAGAGAATTGTCGTCTGTTGATTGCGAACTACTAGTGCATTCTTTTTCTACTAAAGATAATTGCGGTTTGCAAGCGATGTTGTTCGAACGGGATAAAGCAATAATAGTAAAAGTATCCGAATTAAGAATTTGAAGTGAATTTATAGTTTGCTCATCATCATCTGAGGAACACAAATCAATTGTATCGACAACTTCGTTTGAAGGTGAAATTCTCCTTCTAGAACTATGTAATGTATCACGTGTTAATCTAATATTGATTTTTGTATTATTTAAAGAATGATGATCTCCAATTGATTCAGTATTCTTTTTTAATCGAACAAAAATTGGACGGCACTGCTTAATAAGAGGAGAATTCAGAAATAAAAAATTTTGCGTAGTGTCTCTTCGTTGCAGAAATTGTCGGCGGGGAAATGCATAAATATGGGAATTGTTTTCGTGCAACCTTTTAAAAGTAATATGAACGTTATTAAGCGATATTTTTTTTTCAAAGGGTTTATGCTTGCAATTTAGATTTTTGTATCAAAGGTGTATAACAAAAACGATCTAAACGCTCTTGTCTTTCAAAAACATACTCCAACGATATTGTCTGTTTCATTGTTTTGAATAATTTCTGTCCAGCTGGGGATGATATTGGGATGAATGAGCATCGATTTAGAGAAGGCACAGAGCGGTTTTTCGTGTTGCTATACGTCTCTTTTTGTTGGATGTCACCAGAACTAAATCTTCGTTACATAAATGGGATCCTTGTGTTTTCATAGAAAAGTTACTATCGGTTCGGTTAGATTGAAGGCAAAAATTCAATAGGAATGCGTTACGTAGTTCTGAATTCTCATTTTTACTGTCAAGTTTACTTTCTGGCTCCGGTGAATCACATAGTATAACATCGTCCTCAAAATTGCATATTTTTTCATGTTCCTGTAAAAGAAAACATATACAATTAATACGGTTTTCTGATTGTTCCATTTGTTTTTAATCTGACGGCTGGTGAAAAAGTTAAATCCTTTGTGAGTGACCTTATAAACACATATGAGAGTATGATATGGTGCAATAATTCACAGAAAAACAATACATTTTACATAAAATGACAAATAATCACAATGAAACATAGTCAACAACTCTACAACTCAAAAAGGTTACCTCTGCAGGGATTTAATAATAAGCTAATTTTTTTCACCTGATTCACAATATACATTATGGTGGATTAAAGTATTATTTGAATGGGTCTCAAATGTTTCGTTTTTACCTACAGGGTACGCCATCTTTTATAATCCTATTTGATCATGAATACCGAAAAATATACAAAAGATACTGATTTTTATCTTTGCATCATACAATATCCTTAAATACATATTATTTAGATTACTTTAAAATACATCAATTATGTGGACTCCTTTTAGTAAAGCCATAGTAAATTTTTTTTTTTGGGATATTTTCCATCACTTGAGCATATCAGTAATAGTAGCAGGCATTTTGGTCCAAGAGTCATCGTCGTAATCTTTGCATTCAAATAACCGCATAAAAAAGTCACCATTTTTCGACAAAAGTTTTTGTATTATTATACCCGCTACTCGAAGAGTATAAGGGTATTATAACTTTGTGCCAACCGAAAATGTTTTTAACAGGCAGAAGGAGAAATCTCCGACCCCATAAAGTATATATATTCTGAATCAGCATGAACAGCCGAGTCGATATAGCCATGTCCGTCTGTCTGTCTGTCCGTCCGTATGAAAACCTAGATCTCAGCTATTATAAGAGCTAGAGCTACCAAATTTGGAGACAATATGTGTTAATTCTGCACGCAGATCAAGTTTATTTTGGATTTTTGCCACGCCTCCATCCGCCCCCCATAAATCGAAAAAAGTCGATTGTAGCTGCAAATATAGCTCTACAGCAATCAATATACATGTGATAAAAACCACCATGCGGGTGTGTTGGCAAAGTTTCAATAAGATCGGCCGATAAATAAGGAAGATATTCAAGAAATAGTATTGCACTGTGACCATGTGCTTATGTCGGTTTTTCCTAATGTCAGTACCCGAGTTCAACTCCAGCAGCAGACAACTGTTTTTAATTATGTGGCAACTTTTTTTTATACCCTTGCAGAGGGTATATTAATTTTAGCCAGAAGTTTGCAACGCACCTTAGGAGACATCTCCGACCCTATAAAGTATATATATTCTGAATCAGCATCACCAGAGGAGTCGAAAAATGGATGTCCGTCTGTCCGTCCGTCCGTCCGTCCGTCCGTCCGTCCGTCTGTTGCAACGCAAACTAGTCTCTCAGTTTTTGAGCTATCTTCATGAAACTTGGCACACAAGCTTCTTATTGCTGTAGGCTGTAAATAAGTCGGAACGAGCCAGATCGGACCGATATATCGTATAGCTGTCATAGAAGCTATCGGCCGATTTTTGTTCTTTTTCAAGATATTGCAACAAGATTTGGCAAATCCTATTCATATTACGTTCTTAATGTGCTGTCAAAATTGTATCAAAATCGGACCACTATAACATATAGCTGCCATAGGAACAATCGGCTGAAATCAGGGTTTTTGTATGCAAACCTGTTTTGTTTTTGGAAATACCGCACATTATCAATACTTTTTAATGTTATACAGTAACCCGCCCTTAGTTTTTCCATTTAAATATCTCAGACGTTTATATTCTATAGCTGTTATAGGAACAATCAGTCAGTCCGTCTGTCTGTTGCAACTCAAATTAGTCCCCCAGTTATTGAGCTATCTTCATGAAACTTGGCACACAAGCTTATTATTGCTGTAGGCTGTAAATAAGTCGGAACGAGCCAGATCGGACCGATATATCGTATAGCTGTCATAGAAGCTATCGGCCGATTTTTGTTGTTTTTCAAGATATTGCAACAAGATATGGCAAATCCTATTCTTATTACGTTCTTAATGTGCTGTCAAAATTGTATCAAAATCGAACCAGTATAACATATAGCTGCCATAGGAACAATCGGCTGAAATCAGGGTTTTTGTATGCAAACCCGTTTTGTTTTTGGAAATACCGAACATTATCAATACTTTTTAATGTTATACAGTAATCCGCCCTTAGTTTTTCCATTTAAATATCTCAGACGTTTATATTCTATAGCTGTTATAGGAACAATCAGTCAGTCCACGTGTCTGTTGCAACTCAAATTAGTCCCCCAGTTATTGAGCTATCTTCATGAAACTTGGCACACAAGCTTATTATTGCTGTAGGCTGTAAATAAGTCGGAACGAGCCAGATCGGACCGATATATCATATAGCTGTCATAGAAGCTATCGGCCGATTTTTGTTGTTTTTCAAGATATTGCAACAAGATTTGGCAAATCTTATTCTTATTACGTTCTTAATGTGCTGTCAAAATTGTATCAAATTGTATAATCGGACCACTATAACATATAGCTGTCATCGGAACAATCGGCTGAAATCAGGGTTTTTGTATGCAAACCTGTTTTGTTTTTGGAAATACCGCACATTATCAATACTTTTTAATGTTATACAGTAACCCGCCCTTAGTTTTTCCATTTAAATATCTCAGAAGTTTATATTATATACATAGCTGTTATAGGAACAATCAGTCAGTCCGACTGTCTGTTGCAACTCAAATTAGTCCCTCAGTTATTGAGCTATCTACATGAAACTTGGCACACAAGCTTATTATTGCTGTAGGCTGTAAATAAGTCGGAACGAGCCAGATCGGACCGATATATCGTATAGCTGTCATATAAGCTATCGGCCGATTTTTGTTGTTTTTCAAGATATTGCAACAAGATTTGGAAAATCTTATTCTTATTACGTTCTTAATGTGCTGTTAAAATTGTATCAAAATCAGACCACTATAACATATAGCTGCCATAGGAACAATCGGCTGAAATCAGGGTTTTTGTATGCAAACCTGTTATGTTTTTGGAAATACCGCACATTATCAATACTTTTTAATGTTATACAGTAACCCGCCCTTAGTTTTTCCATTTAAATATCTCAGAAGTTTATATTATATACATAGCTGTTATAGGAACAATCAGTCAGTCCGACTGTCTGTTGCAACTCAAATTAGTCCCCCAGTTATTGAGCTATCTTCATGAAACTTTGCTCACAAGCTTCTTATTTCTGCCCTCTTTAAATAAGTCGGAACGGGCCAGATCGGACTGATATATCGTATAGCTGTCATGAAGCCTATCGGCCGATACCCTTGCAGAGGGTATATTAATTTTAGCCAGAAGTTTGCAACGCACCTTAGGAGACATCTCCGACCCTATAAAGTATATATATTCTGAATCAGCATCACCAGAGGAGTCGAAAAATGGATGTCCGTCTGTCCGTCCGTCCGTCCGTCCGTCTGTTGCAACGCAAACTAGTCTCTCAGTTTTTGAGCTATCTTCATGAAACTTGGCATACAAGCTTCTTATTGCTGTAGGCTGTAAATAAGTCGGAACGAGTCAGATCGGACCGATATATCGTATAGCTGTCATAGAAGCTATCGGCCGATTTTTGTTGTTTTTCAAGATATTGCAACAAGATTTGGCAAATCCTATTCTTATTACGTTCTTAATGTGCTGTCAAAATTATATCAAAATCGGACCACTATAACATATAGCTGCCATAGGAACAATCGGCTGAAATCACGGTTTTTGTATGCAAACCTGTTTTGTTTTTGGAAATACCGCACATTATCAATACTTTTTAATGTTATACAGTAACCCGCCCTTAGTTTTTCCATTTAAATATCTTAGACGTTTATATTCTATAGCTGTTATAGGAACAATCAGTCAGTCCGTCTGTCTGTTGCAACGCAAATTAGTCCCCCAGTTATTGAGCTATCTTCATGAAACTTGGCACACAAGCTTATTATTGCTGTAGGCTGTAAATAAGTCGGAAAGAGCCAGATCGCACCGATATATCGTAGAGCTGTCATAGAAGCTATCGGCCGATTTTTGTTGTTTTTCAAGATATTGCAACAAGATTTGGCAAATCCTATTCTTATTACGTTCTTAATGTGCTGTCAAAATTATATCAAAATCGGACCACTATAACATATAGCTGCCATAGGAACAATCGGCTGAAATCACGGTTTTCGTATGCAAACCTGTTTTGTTTTTGGAAATACCGCACATTATCAATACTTTTTAATGTTATACAGTAACCCGCCCTTAGTTTTTCCATTTAAATATCTCAGACGTTTATATTCTATAGCTGTTATAGGAACAATCAGTCAGTCCGTCTGTCTGTTGCAACGCAAATTAGTCCCCCAGTTATTGAGCTATCTTCATGAAACTTGGCACCCAAGATTATTATTGATGTAGGCTGTAAATAAGTCGGAACGAGCCAGATCGGACCGATATATCGTATAGCTGTCATAGAAGCTATCGGCCGATTTTTGTTGTTTTTCAAGATATTGCAACAAGATTTGGCAAATCCTATTCTTATTACGTTCCTAATGTGCTGTCAAAATTGTATCAAAATCGGACCACTATAACATGTAGCTGCCATAGGAACAATCGGCTGAAATCAGGGTTTTTGTATGCAAACCTGTTTTGTTTTTGGAAATACCGCACATTATCAATACTTTTTAATGTTATACAGTAACCCGCCCTTAGTTTTTCCATTTAAATATCTCAGACGTTTATATTCTATAGCTGTTATAGGAACACTCAGTCAGTCCGCGTGTCTGTTGCAACTCAAATTAGTCCCCTAGTTATTGAGCTATCTTCATGAAACTTTGCTCATAAGCTTCTTATTTCTGCCCTCTTTAAATAAGTCGGAATGGGCCAGATTGGACTGATATATCGTATAGCTGTCATGGAGCCTACGGCCGATTTTCGTTATATTTCAAGATATAGCTATCAGGCTTATCACATCCAAATCTAAGTGTGTCCCTAATAATAAAGTTCGAAATCGAACTTTTATAACTTATAACGATCAACGATCGGCCTAATGAAGGTTCATGTTGCAATTTTATGGAAACCTGAGTACTATTACATATAGCTGTTAAACAAAAAATCATATAGCTGTTATTCAAACGCATTTTTGAATGAGAACTTTCCAAATTTATTAATATTTTATGACCAACAGATCCTTTACAACACAAAGACATTTCCTCATAACATTTTGTGTTAAGTATATAAGAAATCCAGGTATGTACAAAAGCATTAAAAGGTAGAATTAATTTTTTTCGAAGCAGGTGTTTGATTCATAGCCTTAATCATGTAAAAATCTTGACTTCCTGTACTGTTATAATTGTTCAATAAATACCACAGAAACCAGCAGCAATCCAAATATATTTTATATTTTGTATAACTGCAAGGGTATGAAACCTTCGGCAAGCCGAAGGTAGCCTTGCTTTCTTGTTTTTTTATACCCTTGCAGAGGGTATATTAATTTTAGCCAGAAGTTTGCAACGCACCTTAGGAGACATCTCCGACCCTATAAAGTATATATATTCTGAATCAGCATCACCAGAGGAGTCGAAAAATGGATGTCCGTCTGTCCGTCCGTCCGTCCGTCCGTCCGTCCGTCCGTCCGTCCGTCTGTTGCAACGCAAACTAGTCTCTCAGTTTTTGAGCTATCTTCATGAAACTTGGCATACAAGCTTCTTATTGCTGTAGGCTGTAAATAAGTCGGAACGAGTCAGATCGGACCGATATATCGTATAGCTGTCATAGAAGCTATCGGACGATTTTTGTTGTTTTTCAAGATATTGCAACAAGATTTGGCAAATCCTATTCTTATTACGTTCTTAATGTGCTGTCAAAATTATATCAAAATCGGACCACTATAACATATAGCTGCCATAGGAACAATCGGCTGAAATCACGGTTTTTGTATGCAAACCTGTTTTGTTTTTGGAAATACCGCACATTATCAATACTTTTTAATGTTATACAGTAACCCGCCCTTAGTTTTTCCATTTAAATATCTTAGACGTTTATATTCTATAGCTGTTATAGGAACAATCAGTCAGTCCGTCTGTCTGTTGCAACTCAAATTAGTCCCCCAGTTATTGAGCTATCTTCATGAAACTTGGCACACAAGCTTATTATTGCTGTAGGCTGTAAATAAGTCGGAAAGAGCCAGATCGCACCGATATATCGTATAGCTGTCATAGAAGCTATCGGCCGATTTTTGTTGTTTTTCAAGATATTGCAACAAGATTTGGCAAATCCTATTCTTATTACGTTTTTAATGTGCTGTCAAAATTATATCAAAATCGGACCACTATAACATATAGCTGCCATAGGAACAATCGGCTGAAATCACGGTTTTCGTATGCAAACCTGTTTTGTTTTTGGAAATACCGCACATTATCAATACTTTTTAATGTTATACAGTAACCCGCCCTTAGTTTTTCCATTTAAATATCTCAGACGTTTATATTCTATAGCTGTTATAGGAACAATCAGTCAGTCCGTCTGTCTGTTGCAACGCAAATTAGTCCCCCAGTTATTGAGCTATCTTCATGAAACTTGGCACCCAAAATTATTATTGATGTAGGCTGTAAATAAGTCGAAACGAGCCAGATCGGACCGATATATCGTATAGCTGTCATAGAAGCTATCGGCCGATTTTTGTTGTTTTTCAAGATATTGCAACAAGATTTGGCAAATCCTATTCTTATTACGTTCCTAATGTGCTGTCAAAATTGTATCAAAATCGGACCACTATAACATGTAGCTGCCATAGGAACAATCGGCTGAAATCAGGGTTTTTGTATGCAAACCTGTTATGTTTTTGGAAATACCGCACATTATCAATACTTTTTAATGTTATACAGTAACCCGCCCTTAGTTTTTCCATTTAAATATCTCAGACGTTTATATTCTATAGCTGTTATAGGAACACTCAGTCAGTCCGCGTGTCTGTTGCAACTCAAATTAGTCCCCTAGTTATTGAGCTATCTTCATGAAACTTTGCTCATAAGCTTCTTATTTCTGCCCTCTTTAAATAAGTCGGAATGGGCCAGATTGGACTGATATATCGTATAGCTGTCATGGAGCCTACGGCCGATTTTCGTTATATTTCAAGATATAGCTATCAGGCTTATCACATCCAAATCTAAGTGTGTCCCTAATAATAAAGTTCGAAATCGAACTTTTATAACTTATAACGATCAACGATCGGCCTAATGAAGGTTCATGTTGCAATTTTATGGAAACCTGAGTACTATTACATATAGCTGTTAAACAAAAAATCATATAGCTGTTATTCAAACGCATTTTTGAATGAGAACTTTCCAAATTTATTTATATTTTATGACCAACAGATCCTTTACAACACAAAGACATTTCCTCATAACATTTTGTGTTAAGTATATAAGAAATCCAGGTATGTACAAAAGCATTAAAAGGTAGAATTAATTTTTTTCGAAGCAGGTGTTTGATTCATAGCCTTAATCATGTAAAAATCTTGACTTCCTGTACTGTTATAATTGTTCAATAAATACCTCAGAAACCAGCAGCAATCCAAATATATTTTATATTTTGTATAACTGCAAGGGTATGAAACCTTCGGCAAGCCGAAGGTAGCCTTGCTTTCTTGTTTTATTTTACAGTGTGTTGCAATATTCAAAATAAGTTTTTAGTATATTTAAAGCCACTTAGAATCGAAAGAGACATTGAGCAGCAATGCAATAATCAATCGACAAATCTAATTAGATATGTTGAGATGTATTGTGAGGCAGCATATATGTATGTATGTATAGGCGTTTCTTTCACACATGCATAATTTATAACTGCAAAGTAATAAAAGCAAAGGGCAACATCCAATAAGAATCGAGTGGAACTTGCATAGGCAAAACAAATTAGAGACGGAAAGAAATAAAAAGCAAGAACGCATTGTTCACATTTGGCACGTGTTTTTCCGAAGAATTGTAGCGGGTATATCACAGTCGAGTCAGCTCGACTGTAGCCTTACCGATTTGTTTTTATTTGCCCCTTTTTTTTTTGACGTTGATACAATGAATGTATAATCAAGTGGTCCTTGCAAAACCAAGCCCATGCTTGTTACGCGCGGATCCCACCCAGCCGACCGAGGGGCACAGTCATCTGACGTACGACTCGAAACGCGAAATAGAGAACGCGGGCATGCAAAGATACCGAGATAGAAAAGAATTTCGAGGAAAGATTACTTAATTTCTAGATAGGTAGGGCAAAATTTCAAATTTTAGGCATGCAATAGATGAAGCATTAGCAAAAAGAAAGTACAGATTATTATAGTCCAAACATAATACCCTAAACGGATCGTGAAGGGCATAGTTTGACCTACAATTAGGAAGAGTAAGTGGTAAGTAATTACGTGTTAATCTGCAAGGGTCAGAAAAGTGTAGCTGGCTAACCAGGTCAACACTGTCAATGTCACCTTGGATGAGGTTATTAATAAATACTACACCCAGCATGGTTCTACGATTAGCTAGAGAAGGTAAGTTAAGTAGTAGAAGTCTACTACCATATTCCAGAATTGCACGAACAAGTGAGGTGTAGAGGGTCTTTGTTACATAAGGATCGTCAAACTCCTTAGACCATCTCTTAATAAAGCCAAGCACACCCATGGCTTTATTGACCATATGGGAAATTAGTTCGGAAAACTTTAGTTTTCGGTCCAAACGGACCCCAAGATCATCAACTAGAGTAATTCTTTCTAAGACACAACCACAAAGAGTGTAGGAAACGTACTTTGAACTGGCTCGATAGAATGTCATCAGCTTGCATTTGGAGCTGTTCAGGTTTAAGAAATTTGCACAACACCAGGAATGAAAACTATTTAGGTCGGCTTGTAAGTAAGAGTGGCAGTAGTCATCTTTAAATTAATAACAAAGCTTTACATCGTCCGCATACATGAGAGTACGGGAGTTATGTATGACCAAAGGGAGGTCATTGATGAAAAGCGTAAAAAGGAGGGGGCCTAGATGGCTACCCTGAGGAATGCCAGATGTGGCATGAAGAAGGTGTGAAAATACATTTTTAAAGAGAACTCTTTGGGTTCTGCCATTCAGATAACTCACAATCCAGTTAAGAAGTTTTGGTGTGAAGCCTAATCCTAATCCTGTGCAATCAGAACTCCCCCACCACGTCGGCCAGGTCGATCAAGCTTGTAGGTTGTATACTTACTTAGTAAAACTTCGGTGCTTAAAATATCCGGTTTTAACGAAGTTTCAGTAAACACTAAAACATGGGAGGTAAAAGAAAGGCTATTTAGGAATAGATTAGATAATTTGCTACATAATCCTCTAACATGATACCATGATACCATCTAATGGTATGTAAGAAGAAAAGTAGCAATTTTTTTTTTTTGGTTTTGTTTTTGAGTCGACGTTTCTGGGATTGGTAGTGAAAGAACAATCGGTTTCCGATTCTTTTTCTTCTTCGCCTCAAACTCTTTAACCATTACATGTTCTGGCCAAAATGTTGGAGAACATATAATGGCTAGCAGTTCTGCCGGGACACTAATTTTAAAGGACGATATAGTTATAGTTAGAGTACCATGGTTAAATTTGCAACACCTTTTTTAAAGTTAACAGTAAGATTTATATTCGCACATAAATTAATTTTATTATATAAAATTGTTATATAAAGTAACAAGTTATTTTTGGTTTCTTTAAAATTATTTTTATTACTATGTTGTTAAGTCAATAGAAATTATTCTGCCAGAAGAACTAAATGGCTGCACTGCTGAAATCGATTTATCAGCTGGATTTATTTCTTTTTTGTCAGAATTTGTTGAATCTGAGCACCAGTCGGAAACAAGGCCTTCCTTTTTCGGCAAATTACCATTTTCCTGATTTTGTGAGAGTGAAAATGTATTCGTTACCTTAATTGTTTTATCCGAACTGTTTGTTTTTGACTTAAGACTAAATCTATTTAAAACCGAATTCGTCTTGTAATTAGAAAATATGTAGACCGATTGTTGTAGTGGCTTTAGAGAATTGTCGTCTGTTGATTGCGAACTACTAGTGCATTCTTTTTCTACTAAAGATAATTGCGGTTTGCAAGCGATGTTGTTCGAACGGGATAAAGCAATAATAGTAAAAGTATCCGAATTAAGAATTTGAGGTGAATTTATAGTTTGCTCATCATCATCTGAGGAACACAAATCAATTGTATCGACAACTTCGTTTGAAGGTGAAATTCTCCATCTAGAACTATGTAATGTATCACGTGTTAATCTAATATTGATTTTTGTATTATTTAAAGAATGATGATCTCCAATTGATTCAGTAATCTTTTTTAATCGAACAAAAATTGGACGGCACTGCTTAATAAGAGGAGAATTCAGAAATAAAAAATTTTGCGTAGTGTCTCTTCGTTGCAGAAATTGTCGGCGGGGAAATGCATAAATATGGGAATTGTTTTCGTGCAACCTTTTAAAAGTAATATGAACGTTATTAAGCGATATTTTTTTTTCATAGGGTTTATGCTTGCAATTTGGATTTTTGTATCAAAGGTGTATAACAAAAACGATCTAAACGCTCTTGTCTTTCAAAAACATACTCCAACGATATTGTCTGTTTCATTGTTTTGAATAATTTCTGTCCAGCTGGGGATGATATTGGGATGAATGAGCATCGATTTAGAGAAGGCACAGAGCGGTTTTTCGTGTTGCTATACGTCTCTTTTTGTTGGATGTCACCAGAACTAAATCTTCGTTACATAAATGGGCTCCTTGTGTTTTCATAGAAAAGTTACTATCGGTTCGGTTAGATTGAAGGCAAAAATTCAATAGGAATGCGTTACGTAGTTCTGAATTCTCATTTTTACTGTCAAGTTTACTTTCTGGCTCCGGTGAATCACATAGTATAACATCGTCCTCAAAATTGCATATTTTTTCATGTTCCTGTAAAAGAAAACATATACAATTAATACGGTTTTCTGATTGTTCCATTTGTTTTTAATCTGACGGCTGGTGAAAAAGTTAAATCCTTTGTGAGTGACCTTATAAACACATATGAGAGTATGATATGGTGCAATAATTCACAGAAAAACAATACATTTTACATAAAATGACAAATAATCACAATGAAACATAGTCAACAACTCTACAACTCAAAAAGGTTACCTCTGCAGGGATTTAATAATAAGCTAATTTTTTCAGCTGATTCACAATATACATTATGGTGGATTAAAGTATTATTTGAATGGGTCTCAAATGTTTCGTTTTTACCTACAGGGTACGCCATCTTTTATAATCCTATTTGATCATGAATACCGAAAAATATACAAAAGATACTGATTTTTATCTTTGCATCATACAATATCCTTAAATACATATTATTTAGATTACTTTAAAATACATCAATTATGTGGACTCCTTTTAGTAAAGCCATAGTAAATTTTTTTTTTTTTGGGATATTTTCCATCACTTGAGCATATCAGTAATAGTAGCAGGCATTTTGGTCCAAGAGTCATCGTCGTAATCTTTGCATTCAAATAACCGCATAAAAAAGTCACCATTTTTCGACAAAAGTTTTTGTATTATTATACCCGCTACTCGAAGAGTATAAGGGTATTATAACTTTGTGCCAACCGAAAATGTTTGTAACAGGCAGAAGGAGAAATCTCCGACCCCATAAAGTATATATATTCTGAATCAGCATGAACAGCCGAGTCGATATAGCCATGTCCGTCTGTCTGTCTGTCCGTCCGTATGAAAACCTAGATCTCAGCTATTATAAGAGCTAGAGCTACCAAATTTGGAGACAATATGTGTTAATTCTGCACGCAGATCAAGTTTATTTTGGATTTTTGCCACGCCTCCATCCGCCCCCATAAATCGAAAAAAGTCGATTGTAGCTGCAAATATAGCTCTACAGCAATCAATATACATGTGATAAAAACCACCATGCGGGTGTGTTGGCAAAGTTTCAATAAGATCGGCCGATAAATAAGGAAGATATTCAAGAAATAGTATTGCACTGTGACCATGTGCTTATGTCGGTTTTTCCTAATGTCAGTACCCGAGTTCAACTCCAGCAGCAGACAACTGTTTTTAATTATGTGGCAACTTTTTTTTTTTTTTTAATTATGTGGCAACTTTTTTTTTTAATTATGTGCACCGAAAATATTCACAGTGCAATTTTATCGGTCATCGCGTAAGAAATGCAGTGGTCGAGTGGTGATGGTAGTTGACTGTTAAGCGAGAGGTCCGGAGTTCAACTCCTGGGTGCCGCGGCGACTTACATATATTTATTTTTTTTATCGTATCTTATATTTTTTTTTTATTTTACAGTGTGTTGCAATATTCAAAATAAGTTTTTAGTATATTTAAAGCCACTTAGAATCGAAAGCAGCATATATGTATGTATGTATAGGCGTTTCTTTCACACATGCATAATTTATAACTGCAAAGTAATAAAAGCAAAGGGCAACATCCAATAAGAATCGAGTGGAACTTGCATAGGCAAAACAAATTAGAGACGGAAAGAAATAAAAAGCAAGAACGCATTGTTCACATTTGGCACGTGTTTTTCCGAAGAATTGTAGCGGGTATATCACAGTCGAGTCAGCTCGACTGTAGCCTTACCGACTTGTTTTTATTTGCCCCTTTTTATACCCTTGCAGAGGGTATATTAATTTTAGCCAGAAGTTTGCAACGCACCTTAGGAGACATCTCCGACCCTATAAAGTATATATATTCTGAATCAGCATCACCAGAGGAGTCGAAAAATGGATGTCCGTCTGTCCGTCCGTCCGTCCGTCCGTCCGTCCGTCCGTCCGTCCGTCCTGTTGCAACGCAAACTAGTCTCTCAGTTTTTGAGCTATCTTCATGAAACTTAGCATACAAGCTTCTTATTGCTGTAGGCTGTAAATAAGTCGGAACGAGCCAGATCGGACCGATATATCGTATAGCTGTCATAGAAGCTATCGGCCGATTTTTGTTGTTTTTCAAGATATTGCAACAAGATTTGGCAAATCCTATTCTTATTAAGTTCTTAATGTGCTGTCAAAATTATATCAAAATCGGACCACTATAACATATAGCTGCCATAGGAACAATCGGCTGAAATCACGGTTTTTGTATGCAAACCTGTTTTGTTTTTGGAAATACCGCACATTATCAATACTTTTTAATGTTATACAGTAACCCGCCAATAGTTTTTCCATTTAAATATCTCAGACGTTTATATTCTATAGCTGTTATAGGAACAATCAGTCAGTCCGTCTATCTGTTGCAACGCAAATTAGTCCCCCCAGTTATTGAGCTATCTTCATGAAACTTGGCACACAAGCTTATTATTGCTGTAGGCTGTAAATAAGTCGGAACGAGCCAGATCGGACCGATATATCGTATAGCTGTCATAGAAGCTATCGGCCGATTTTTGTTGTTTTTCAAGATATTGCAACAAGATTTGGCAAATCCTATTCTTATTACGTTTTTAATGTGCTGTCAAAATTATATCAAAATCGGACCACTATAACATATAGCTGCCATAGGAACAATCGGCTGAAATCACGGTTTTTGTATGCAAACCTGTTTTGTTTTTGGAAATACCGCACATTATCAATACTTTTTAATGTTATACAGTAACCCGCCCTTAGTTTTTCCATTTAAATATCTTAGACGTTTATATTCTATAGCTGTTATAGGAACAATCAGTCAGTCCGTCTGTCTGTTGCAACTCAAATTAGTCCCCCAGTTATTGAGCTATCTTCATGAAACTTGGCACACAAGCTTATTATTGCTGTAGGCTGTAAATAAGTCGGAAAGAGCCAGATCGCACCGATATATCGTATAGCTGTCATAGAAGCTATCGGCCGATTTTTGTTGTTTTTCAAGATATTGCAACACGATTTGGCAAATCCTATTCCTATTACGTTCTTAATGTGCTGTCAAAATTGTATCAAAATCGGACCACTATAACATATAGCTGCCATAGGAACAATCGGCTGAAATCAGGGTTTTTGTATGCAAACCTGTTTTGTTTTTGGAAATACCGCACATTATCAATACTTTTTAATGTTATACAGTAACCCGCCCTTAGTTTTTCCATTTAAATATCTCAGACGTTTATATTCTATAGCTGTTATAGGAATACTCAGTCAGTCCGCTTGCCTGTTGCAACTCAAATTAGTCCCCTAGTTATTGAGCTATCTTCATGAAACTTTGCTCATAAGCTTCTTATTTCTGCCCTCTTTAAATAAGTCGGAATGGGCCAGATCGGACTGATATATCGTATAGCTGTCATGGAGCCTACGGCCGATTTTCGTTATATTTCAAGATATAGCTATCAGGCTTATCACATCCAAATCTAAGTGTGTCCCTAATAATAAAGTTCGAAATCGAACTTTTATAACTTATAACGATCAACGATCGGCCTAATGAAGGTTCATGTTGCAATTTTATGGAAACCTGAGTACTATTACATATAGCTGTTAAACAAAAAATCATATAGCTGTTATTCAAACGCATTTTTGAATGAGAACTTTCCAAATTTATTTATATTTTATGACCAACAGATCCTTTACAACACAAAGACATTTCCTCATAACATTTTGTGTTAAGTATATAAGAAATCCAGGTATGTACAAAAGCATTAAAAGGTAGAATTATTTTTTTTCGAAGCAGGTGTTTGATTCATAGCCTTAATCATGTAAAAATCTTGACTTCCTGTACAGTTATAATTGTTCAATAAATACCACAGAAACCAGCAGCAATCCAAATATATTTTTATACCCTTGCAGAGGGTATATTAATTTTAGCCAGAAGTTTGCAACGCACCTTAGGAGACATCTCCGACCCTATAAAGTATATATATTCTGAATCAGCATCACCAGAGGAGTCGAAAAATGGATGTCCGTCTGTCCGTCCGTCCGTCCGTCCGTCTGTTGCAACGCAAACTAGTCTCTCAGTTTTTGAGCTATCTTCATGAAACTTGGCATACAAGCTTATTATTGCTGTAGGCTGTAAATAAGTCGGAACGAGCCAGATCGGACCGATATATCGTATAGCTGTCATATAAGCTATCGGCCGATTTTTGTTGTTTTTCAAGATATTGCAACAAGATTTGGAAAATCTTATTCTTATTACGTTCTTAATGTGCTGTTAAAATTGTATCAAAATCGGACCACTATAACATATAGCTGCCATAGGAACAATCGGCTGAAATCACGGTTTTTGTATGCAAACCTGTTTTGTTTTTGGAAATACCGCACATTATCAATACTTTTTAATGTTATACAGTAACCCGCCCTTAGTTTTTCCATTTAAATATCTCAGACGTTTATATTCTATAGCTGTTATAGGAACACTCAGTCAGTCCGCGTGTCTGTTGCAACTCAAATTAGTCCCCTAGTTATTGAGCTATCTTCATGAAACTTTGCTCATAAGCTTCTTATTTCTGCCCTCTTTAAATAAGTCGGAATGGGCCAGATCGGACTGATATATCGTTTAGCTGTCATGGAGCCTACGGCCGATTTTCGTTATATTTCAAGATATAGCTATCAGGCTTATCACATCCAAATCTAAGTGTGTCCCTAATAATAAAGTTCGAAATCGAACTTTTATAACTTATAACGATCAACGATCGGCCTAATGAAGGTTCATGTTGCAATTTTATGGAAACCTGAGTACTATTACATATAGCTGTTAAACAAAAAATCATATAGCTGTTATTCAAACGCATTTTTGAATGAGAACTTTCCAAATTTATTTATATTTTATGACCAACAGATCCTTTACAACACAAAGACATTTCCTCATAACATTTTGTGTTAAGTATATAAGAAATCCAGGTATGTACAAAAGCATTAAAAGGTAGAATTATTTTTTTTCGAAGCAGGTGTTTGATTCATAGCCTTAATCATGTAAAAATCTTGACTTCCTGTACTGTTATAATTGTTCAATAAATACCACAGAAACCAGCAGCAATCCAAATATATTTTATATTTTGTATAACTGCAAGGGTATGAAACCTTCGGCAAGCCGAAGGTAGCCTTGCTTTCTTGTTTTTTTTGACGTTGATACAATGAATGTATAATCAAGTGGTCCTTGCAAAACCAAGCCGATGCTTGTTACGCGCGGATCCCACCCAGCCGACCGAGGGGCACAGTCATCTGACGTACGACTCGAAACGCGAAATAGAGAACGCGGGCATGCAAAGATACCGAGATAGAAAAGAATTTCGAGGAAAGATTACTTAATTTCTAGATAGGTAGGGCAAAATTTCAAATTTTAGGCATGCAATAGATGAAGCATTAGCAAAAAGAAAGTACAGATTATTATAGTCCAAACATAATACCCTAAACGGATCGTGAAGGGCATAGTTTGACCTACAATTAGGAAGAGTAAGTGGTAAGTAATTACGTGTTAATCTGCAAGGGTCAGAAAAGTGTAGCTGGCTAACCAGGTCAACACTGTCAATGTCACCTTGGATGAGGTTATTAATAAATACTACACCCAGCATGGTTCTACGATTAGCTAGAGAAGGTAAGTTAAGTAGTAGAAGTCTACTACCATATTCCAGAATTGCACGAACAAGTGAGGTGTAGAGGGTCTTTGTTACATAAGGATCGTCAAACTCCTTAGACCATCTCTTAATAAAGCCAAGCACACCCATGGCTTTATTGACCATATGGGAAATTAGTTCGGAAAACTTTAGTTTTCGGTCCAAACGGACCCCAAGATCATCAACTAGAGTAATTCTTTCTAAGACACAACCACAAAGAGTGTAGGAAACGTACTTTGAACTGGCTCGATAGAATGTCATCAGCTTGCATTTGGAGCTGTTCAGGTTTAAGAAATTTGCACAACACCAGGAATGAAAACTATTTAGGTCGGCTTGTAAGTAAGAGTGGCAGTAGTCATCTTTAAATTAATAACAAAGCTTTACATCGTCCGCATACATGAGAGTACGGGAGTTATGTATGACCAAAGGGAGGTCATTGATGAAAAGCGTAAAAAGGAGGGGGGCCTAGATGGCTACCCTGAGGAATGCCAGATGTGGCATGAAGAAGGTGTGAAAATACATTTTTAAAGAGAACTCTTTGGGTTCTGCCATTCAGATAACTCACAATCCAATTAAGAAGTTTTGGTGTGAAGCCTAATCCTAATCCTGTGCAATCAGAACTCCCCCACCACGTCGGCCAGGTCGATCAAGCTTGTAGGTTGTATACTTACTTAGTAAAACTTCGGTGCTTAAAATATCCGGTTTTAACGAAGTTTCAGTAAACACTAAAACATGGGAGGTAAAAGAAAGGCTATTTAGGAATAGATTAGATAATTTGCTACATAATCCTCTAACATGATACCATGATACCATCTAATGGTATGTAAGAAGAAAAGTAGCAATTTTTTTTTTTTGAGTTATGTTTTTGAGTCGACGTTTCTGGGATTGGTAGTGAAAGAACAATCGGTTTCCGATTCTTTTTCTTCTTCGCCTCAAACTCTTTAACCATTACATGTTCTGGCCAAAATGTTGGAGAACATATAATGGCTAGCAGTTCTGCCGGGACACTAATTTTAAAGGACGATATAGTTATAGTTAGAGTACCATGGTTAAATTTGCAACACCTTTTTTAAAGTTAACAGTAAGATTTATATTCGCACATAAATTAATTTTATTATATAAAATTGTTATATAAAGTAACAAGTTATTTTTGGTTTCTTTAAAATTATTTTTATTACTATGTTGTTAAGTCAATAGAAATTATTCTGCCAGAAGAACTAAATGGCTGCACTGCTGAAATCGATTTATCAGCTGGATTTATTTCTTTTTTGTCAGAATTTGTTGAATCTGAGCACCAGTCGGAAACAAGGCCTTCCTTTTTCGGCAAATTACCATTTTCCTGATTTTGTGAGAGTGAAAATGTATTCGTTACCTTAATTGTTTTATCCGAACTGTTTGTTTTTGACTTAAGACTAAATCTATTTAAAACCGAATTCGTCTTGTAATTAGAAAATATGTAGACCGATTGTTGTAGTGGCTTTAGAGAATTGTCGTCTGTTGATTGCGAACTACTAGTGCATTCTTTTTCTACTAAAGATAATTGCGGTTTGCAAGCGATGTTGTTCGAACGGGATAAAGCAATAATAGTAAAAGTATCCGAATTAAGAATTTGAGGTGAATTTATAGTTTGCTCATCATCATCTGAGGAACACAAATCAATTGTATCGACAACTTCGTTTGAAGGTGAAATTCTCCTTCTAGAACTATGTAATGTATCACGTGTTAATCTAATATTGATTTTTGTATTATTTAAAGAATGATGATCTCCAATTGATTCAGTATTCTTTTTTAATCGAACAAAAATTGGACGGCACTGCTTAATAAGAGGAGAATTCAGAAATAAAAAATTTTGCGTAGTGTCTCTTCGTTGCAGAAATTGTCGGCGGGGAAATGCATAAATATGGGAATTGTTTTCGTGCAACCTTTTAAAAGTAATATGAACGTTATTAAGCGATATTTTTTTTTCAAAGGGTTTATGCTTGCAATTTGGATTTTTGTATCAAAGGTGTATAACAAAAACGATCTAAACGCTCTTGTCTTTCAAAAACATACTCCAACGATATTGTCTGTTTCATTGTTTTGAATAATTTCTGTCCAGCTGGGGATGATATTGGGATGAATGAGCATCGATTTAGAGAAGGCACAGCGCGGTTTTTCGTGTTGCTATACGTCTCTTTTTGTTGGATGTCACCAGAACTAAATCTTCGTTACATAAATGGGCTCCTTGTGTTTTCATAGAAAAGTTACTATCGGTTCGGTTAGATTGAAGGCAAAAATTCAATAGGAATGCGTTACGTAGTTCTGAATTCTCATTTTTACTGTCAAGTTTACTTTCTGGCTCCGGTGAATCACATAGTATAACATCGTCCTCAAAATTGCATATTTTTTCATGTTCCTGTAAAAGAAAACATATACAATTAATACGGTTTTCTGATTGTTCCATTTGTTTTTAATCTGACGGCTGGTGAAAAAAATAAATCCTTTGTGAGTGACCTTATAAACACATATGAGAGTATGATATGGTGCAATAATTCACAGAAAAACAATACATTTTACATAAAATGACAAATAATCACAATGAAACATAGTCAACAACTCTACAACTCAAAAAGGTTACCTCTGCAGGGATTTAATAATAAGCTAATTTTTTCAGCTGATTCACAATATACATTATGGTGGATTAAAGTATTATTTGAATGGGTCTCAAATGTTTCATTTTTATTTACAGGGTACGCCATCTTTTATAATCCTATTTGATCATGAATACCGAAAAATATACAAAAGATACTGATTTTTATCTTTGCATCATACAATATCCATACATACATATTATTTAGATTACTTTAAAATACATCAATTATGTGGACTCCTTTTAGTAAAGCCATAGTAAATTTTTTTTTTTTTTGGGATATTTTCCATCACTTGAGCATATCAGTAATAGTAGCAGGCATTTTGGTCCAAGAGTCATCGTCGTAATCTTTGCATTCAAATAACCCCATAAAAAAGTCACCATTTTTCGACAAAAGTTTTTGTATTATTATACCCGCTACTCGAAGAGTATAAGGGTATTATAACTTTGTGCCAACCGAAAATGTTTGTAACAGGCAGAAGGAGAAATCTCCGACCCCATAAAGTATATATATTTTGAATCAGCATGAACAGCCGAGTCGATATAGCCATGTCCGTCTGTCTGTCTGTCCGTCCGTATGAAAACCTAGATCTCAGCTATTATAAGAGCTAGAGCTACCAAATTTGGAGACAATATGTGTTAATTCTGCACGCAGATCAAGTTTATTTTGGATTTTTGCCACGCCTCCATCCGCCCCCATAAATCGAAAAAAGTCGATTGTAGCTGCAAATATAGCTCTACAGCAATCAATATACATGTGATAAAAACCACCATGCGGGTGTGTTGGCAAAGTTTCAATAAGATCGGCCGATAAATAAGGAAGATATTCAAGAAATAGTATTGCACTGTGACCATGTGCTTATGTCGGTTTTTCCTAATGTCAGTACCCGAGTTCAACTCCAGCAGCAGACAACTGTTTTTAATTATGTGGCAACTTTTTTTTTTTTTTTTTAATTATGTGGCAACTTTTTTTTTTTAATTATGTGCACCGAAAATATTCACAGTGCAATTTTATCGGTCATCGCGTAAGAAATGCAGTGGTCGAGTGGTGATGGTAGTTGACTGTTAAGCGAGAGGTCCGGAGTTCAACTCCTGGGTGCCGCGGCGACTTACATATATTTATTTTTTTTTTTCACATCAATGCATAATTTATAACTGCAAAGTAATAAAAGCAAAGGGCAACATCCAATAAGAATCGAGTGGAACTTGCATAGGCAAAACAAATTAGAGACGGAAAGAAATAAAAAGCAAGAACGCATTGTTCACATTTGGCACGTGTTTTTCCGAAGAATTGTAGCGGGTATATCACAGTCGAGTCAGCTCGACTGTAGCCTTTCCGACTTGTTTTTATTTGCCCCTTTTTTTTTTTTTTGGACGTTGATACAATGAATGTATAATCAAGTGGTCCTTGCAAAACCAAGCCGATGCTTGTTACGCGCGGATCCCACCCAGCCGACCGAGGGGCACAGTCGTCTGACGTACGACTCGAAACGCGAAACGCGAAATAGAGAACGCGGGCATGCAAATATACCGAGATAGAAAAGAATTTCGAGGAAAGATTACTTAATTTCTAGATAGGTAGGGCAAAATTTCAAATTTTAGGCATGCAATAGATGAAGCATTAGCAAAATGAAAGTACAGATTATTATAGTCCAAACATAATACCCTAAACGGATCGTGAAGGGCATATTTTGACCTACAATTAGGAAGAGTTAGTGGTAAGTAATTACGTGTTAATCTGCAAGGGTCAGAAAAGTGTAGCTGGCTAACCAGGTCAACACTGTCAATGTCACCTTGGATGAGGTTATTAATAAATACTACACCCAGCATGGTTCTACGATTAGCTAGAGAAGGTAAGTTAAGTAGTAGAAGTCTACTACCATATTCCAGAATTGCACGAACAAGTGAGGTGTAGAGGGTCTTTGTTACATAAGGATCGTCAAACTCCTTAGACCATCTCTTAATAAAGCCAAGCACACCCATGGCTTTATTGACCATATGGGAAATTAGTTCGGAAAACTTTAGTTTTCGGTCCAAACGGACCCCAAGATCATCAACTAGAGTAATTCTTTCTAAGACACAACCACAAAGAGTGTAGGAAACGTACTTTGAACTGGCTCGATAGAATGTCATCAGCTTGCATTTGGAGCTGTTCAGGTTTAAGAAATTTGCACAACACCAGGAATGAAAACTATTTAGGTCGGCTTGTAAGTAAGAGTGGCAGTAGTCATCTTTAAATTAATAACAAAGCTTTACATCGTCCGCATACATGAGAGTACGGGAGTTATGTATGACCAAAGGGAGGTCATTGATGAAAAGCGTAAAAAGGAGGGGGCCTAGATGGCTACCCTGAGGAATGCCAGATGTGGCATGAAGAAGGTGTGAAAATACATTTTTAAAGAGAACTCTTTGGGTTCTGCCATTCAGATAACTCACAATGCAATTAAGAAGTTTTGGTGTGAAGCCTAATCCTAATCCTGTGCAATCAGAACTCCCCCACCACGTCGGCCAGGTCGATCAAGCTTGTAGGTTGTATACTTACTTAGTAAAACTTCGGTGCTTAAAATATCCGGTTTTAACCAAGTTTCAGTAAACACTAAAACATGGGAGGTAAAAGAAAGGCTGTTTAGGAATAGATTAGATAATTTGCTACATAATCCTCTAACATGATACCATGATACCATCTAATGGTATGTAAGAAGAAAAGTAGCAATTTGTTTTTTTGAGTTTTGTTTTTGAGTCGACGTTTCTGGGATTGGCAGTGAAAGAACAATCGGTTTCCGATTCTTTTTCTTCTTCGCCTCAAACTCTTTAACCATTACATGTTCTGGCCAAAATGTTGGAGAACATATAATGGCTAGCAGTTCTGCCGGGACACTATGGCACCATGGTTAAATTTGCAACACCTTTTTTAAAGTTAACAGTAAGATTTATATTCGCACATAAATTAATTTTATTATATAAAATTGTTATATAAAGTAACAAGTTATTTTTGGTTTCTTTAAAATTATTTTTATTACTATGTTGTTAAGTCAATAGAAATTATTCTGCCAGAAGAACTAAATGGCTGCACTGCTGAAATCTATTTATCAGCTGGATTTATTTCTTTTTTGTCAGAATTTGTTGAATCTGAGCACCAGTCGGAAACAAGGCCTTCCTTTTTCGGCAAATTACAATTTTCCTGATTTTGTGAGAGTGAAAATGTATTCGTTACCTTAATTGTTTTATCCGAACTGTTTGTTTTTCAATTAAGACTAAATCTATTTAAAACCGAATTCGTCTTGTAATTAGAAAATATGTAGACCGATTGTTGTAGTGGCTTTAGAGAATTGTCGTCTGTTGATTGCGAACTACTAGTATATTCTTTTTCTACTAAAGATAATTGCGGTTTGCAAGCGACGTTGTTTGAACGGGATAAAGAAATAATAGAAAAAGTATCCGAATTAAGAATTTGAGGTGAGTTTATCGTTTTCTCATCATCATCTGAGGAACACAAATCAATTGTATCGACAACTTCGTTTGAAGGTGAAATTCTCCATCTAGAACTATACAATGTATCACGTGTTAATCTAATATTGATTTTTGTATTATTTAAAGAATGATGATCTCCAATTGATTCAGTAATCTTTTTTAATCGAACAAAAATTGGACGGCACTGCTTAATAAGAGGAGAATTCAGAAATAAAAAATTTTGCGTAGTGTCTCTTCGTTGCAGAAATTGTCGGCGGGGAAATGCATAAATATGGGAATTGTTTTCGTGCAACCTTTTAAAAGTAATATGAACGTTATTAAGCGATATTTTTTTTTCATAGGGTTTATGCTTGCAATTTGGATTTTTGTATCAAAGGTGTATAACAAAAACGATCTAAACGCTCTTGTCTTTCAAAAACATACTCCAACGATATTGTCTGTTTCATTGTTTTGAATAATTTCTGTCCAGCTGGGGATGATATTGGGATGAATGAGCATCGATTTAGAGAAGGCACAGCGCGGTTTTTCGTGTTGCTATACGTCTCTTTTTGTTGGATGTCCAGAACTAAATCTTCGTTACATAAATGGGCTCCTTGTGTTTTCATAGAAAAGTTACTATCGGTTCGGTTAGATTGAAGGCAAAAATTCAATAGGAATGCGTTACGTAGTTCTGAATTCTCATTTTTACTGTCAAGTTTACTTTCTGGCTCCGGTGAATCACATAGTATAACATCGTCCTCAAAATTGCATATTTTTTCATGTTCCTGTAAAAGAAAACATATACAATTAATACGGTTTTCTGATTGTTCCATTTGTTTTTAATCTGACGGCTGGTGAAAAAAATAAATCCTTTGTGAGTGACCTTATAAACACATATGAGAGTATGATATGGTGCAATAATTCACAGAAAAACAATACATTTTACATAAAATGACAAATAATCACAATGAAACATAGTCAACAACTCTACAACTCAAAAAGGTTACCTCTGCAGGGATTTAATAATAAGCTAATTTTTTCAGCTGATTCACAATATACATTATGATGGATTAAAGTATTATTTGAATGGGTCTCAAATGTTTCGTTTTTACCTACAGGGTACGCCATCTTTTATAATCCTATTTGATCATGAATACCGAAAAATATACAAAAGATACTGATTTTTATCTTTGCATCATACAATATCCTTACATACATATTATTTAGATTACTTTAAAATACATCAATTATGTGGACTCCTTTTAGTAAAGCCATAGTAAATTTTTTTTTTTTTTGGGATATTTTCCATCACTTCAGCATATCAGTAATAGTAGCAGGCATTTTGGTCCAAGAGTCATCGTCGTAATCTTTGCATTCAAATAACCCCATAAAAAAGTCACCATTTTTCGACAAAAGTTTTTGTATTATTATACCCGCTACTCGAAGAGTATAAGGGTATTATAACTTTGTGCCAACCGAAAATGTTTGTAACAGGCAGAAGGAGAAATCTCCGACCCCATAAAGTATATATATTTTGAATCAGCATGAACAGCCGAGTCGATATAGCCATGTCCGTCTGTCTGTCTGTCCGTCCGTATGAAAACCTAGATCTCAGCTATTATAAGAGCTAGAGCTACCAAATTTGGAGACAATATGTGTTAATTCTGCACGCAGATCAAGTTTATTTTGGATTTTTGCCACGCCTCCATCCGCCCCCATAAATCGAAAAAAGTCGATTGTAGCTGCAAATATAGCTCCACAGCAATCAATATACATGTGATAAAAACCACCATGCGGGTGTGTTGGCAAAGTTTCAATAAGATCGGCCGATAAATAAGGAAGCTATTCAAGAAATAGTATTGCACTGTGACCATGTGCTTATGTCGGTTTTTCCTAATGTCAGTACCCGAGTTAAACTCCAGCAGCAGACAACTGTTTTTAATTATGTGGCAACTTTTTTTTTTTTTTAATTATGTGGCAACTTTTTTTTTTAATTATGTGCACCGAAAATATTCACAGTGCAATTGTATCGGTCATCGCGTAAGAAATGCAGTGGTCGAGTGGTGATGGTAGTTGACTGTTAAGCGAGAGGTCCGGAGTTCAACTCCTGGGTGCCGCGGCGACTTACATATATTTATTTTTTTTTATCACACATGCATAATTTATAACTGCAAAGTAATAAAAGCAAAGGGCAACATCCAATAAGAATCGAGTGGAACTTGCATAGGCAAAACAAATTAGAGACGGAAAGAAATAAAAAGCAAGAACGCATTGTTCACATTTGGCACGTGTTTTTCCGAAGAATTGTAGCGGGTATATCACAGTCGAGTCAGCTCGACTGTAGCCTTTCCGACTTGTTTTTATTTGCCCCTTTTTTTTTTTTTTTGGACGTTGATACAATGAACGTATAATCAAGTGGTCCTTGCAAAACCAAGCCGATGCTTGTTACGCGCGGATCCCACCCAGCCGACCGAGGGGCACAGTCGTCTGATGTACGACTCGAAACGCGAAACGCGAAATAGAGAACGCGGGCATGCAAATATACCGAGATAGAAAAGAATTTCGAGGAAAGATTACTTAATTTCTAGATAGGTAGGGCAAAATTTCAAATTTTAGGCATGCAATAGATGAAGCATTAGCAAAAAGAAAGTACAGATTATTATAGTCCAAACATAATACCCTAAACGGATCGTGAAGGGCATAGTTTGACCTACAATTAGGAAGAGTTAGTGGTAAGTAATTACGTGTTAATCTGCAAGGGTCAGAAAAGTGTAGCTGGCTAACCAGGTCAACACTGTCAATGTCACCTTGGATGAGGTTATTAATAAATACTACACCCAGCATGGTTCTACGATTAGCTAGAGAAGGTAAGTTAAGTAGTAGAAGTCTACTACCATATTCCAGAATTGCACGAACAAGTGAGGTGTAGAGGGTCTTTGTTACATAAGGATCGTCAAACTCCTTAGACCATCTCTTAATAAAGCCAAGCACACCCATGGCTTTATTGACCATATGGGAAATTAGTTCGGAAAACTTTAGTTTTCGGTCCAAACGGACCCCAAGATCATCAACTAGAGTAATTCTTTCTAAGACACAACCACAAAGAGTGTAGGAAACGTACTTTGAACTGGCTCGATAGAATGTCATCAGCTTGCATTTGGAGCTGTTCAGGTTTAAGAAATTTGCACAACACCAGGAATGAAAACTATTTAGGTCGGCTTGTAAGTAAGAGTGGCAGTAGTCATCTTTAAATTAATAACAAAGCTTTACATCGTCCGCATACATGAGAGTACGGGAGTTATGTATGACCAAAGGGAGGTCATTGATGAAAAGCGTAAAAAGGAGGGGGGCCTAGATGGCTACCCTGAGGAATGCCAGATGTGGCATGAAGAAGGTGTGAAAATACATTTTTAAAGAGAACTCTTTGGGTTCTGCCATTCAGATAACTCACAATCCAATTAAGAAGTTTTGGTGTGAAGCCTAATCCTAATCCTGTGCAATCAGAACTCCCCCACCACGTCGGCCAGGTCGATCAAGCTTGTAGGTTGTATACTTACTTAGTAAAACTTCGGTGCTTAAAATATCCGGTTTTAACCAAGTTTCAGTAAACACTAAAACATGGGAGGTAAAAGAAAGGCTGTTTAGGAATAGATTAGATAATTTGCTACATAATCCTCTAACATGATACCATGATACCATCTAATGGTATGTAAGAAGAAAAGTAGCAATTTGTTTTTTTGAGTTTTGTTTTTGAGTCGACGTTTCTGGGATTGGCAGTGAAAGAACAATCGGTTTCCGATTCTTTTTCTTCTTCGCCTCAAACTCTTTAACCATTACATGTTCTGGCCAAAATGTTGGAGAACATATAATGGCTAGCAGTTCTGCCGGGACACTATGGCACCATGGTTAAATTTGCAACACCTTTTTTAAAGTTAACAGTAAGATTTATATTCGCACATAAATTAATTTTATTATATAAAATTGTTATATAAAGTAACAAGTTATTTTTGGTTTCTTTAAAATTATTTTTATTACTATGTTGTTAAGTCAATAGAAATTATTCTGCCAGAAGAACTAAATGGCTGCACTGCTGAAATCTATTTATCAGCTGGATTTATTTCTTTTTTGTCAGAATTTGTTGAATCTGAGCACCAGTCGGAAACAAGGCCTTCATTTTCGGCAAATTACAATTTTCCTGATTTTGTGAGAGTGAAAATGTATTCGTTACCTTAATTGTTTTATCCGAACTGTTTGTTTTTGACTTAAGACTAAATCTATTTAAAACCGAATTCGTCTTGTAATTGGAAAATATGTAGACCGATTGTTGTAGTGGCTTTAGAGAATTGTCGTCTGTTGAATGCGAACTACTAGTGCATTCTTTTTCTACTAAAGATAATTGCGGTTTGCAAGCGATGTTGTTCGAACGGGATAAAGAAATAATAGAAAAAGTATCCGAATTAAGAATTTGAGGTGAGTTTATCGTTTGCTCATCATCATCTGAGGAACACAAATCAATTGTATCGACAACTTCGTTTGAAGGTGAAATTCTCCATCTAGAACTATACAATGTATCACGTGTTAATCTAATATTGATTTTTGTATTATTTAAAGAATGATGATCTCCAATTGATTCAGTAATCTTTTTTAATCGAACAAAAATTGGACGGCACTGCTTAATAAGAGGAGAATTCAGAAATAAAAAATTTTGCGTAGTGTCTCTTCGTTGCAGAAATTGTCGGCGGGGAAATGCATAAATATGGGAATTGTTTTCGTGCAACCTTTTAAAAGTAATATGAACGTTATTAAGCGATATTTTTTTTTCATAGGGTTTATGCTTGCAATTTGGATTTTTGTATCAAAGGTGTATAACAAAAACGATCTAAACGCTCTTGTCTTTCAAAAACATACTCCAACGATATTGTCTGTTTCATTGTTTTGAATAATTTCTGTCCAGCTGGGGATGATATTGGGATGAATGAGCATCGATTTAGAGAAGGCACAGCGCGGTTTTTCGTGTTGCTATACGTCTCTTTTTGTTGGATGTCCAGAACTAAATCTTCGTTACATAAATGGGCTCCTTGTGTTTTCATAGAAAAGTTACTATCGGTTCGGTTAGATTGAAGGCAAAAATTCAATAGGAATGCGTTACGTAGTTCTGAATTCTCATTTTTACTGTCAAGTTTACTTTCTGGCTCCGGTGAATCACATAGTATAACATCGTCCTCAAAATTGCATATTTTTTCATGTTCCTGTAAAAGAAAACATATACAATTAATACGGTTTTCTGATTGTTCCATTTGTTTTTAATCTGACGGCTGGTGAAAAAAATAAATCCTTTGTGAGTGACCTTATAAACACATATGAGAGTATGATATGGTGCAATAATTCACAGAAAAACAATACATTTTACATAAAATGACAAATAATCACAATGAAACATAGTCAACAACTCTACAACTCAAAAAGGTTACCTCTGCAGGGATTTAATAATAAGCTAATTTTTTCAGCTGATTCACAATATACATTATGATGGATTAAAGTATTATTTGAATGGGTCTCAAATGTTTCGTTTTTACCTACAGGGTACGCCATCTTTTATAATCCTATTTGATCATGAATACCGAAAAATATACAAAAGATACTGATTTTTATCTTTGCATCATACAATATCCTTACATACATATTATTTAGATTACTTTAAAATACATCAATTATGTGGACTCCTTTTAGTAAAGCCATAGTAAATTTTTTTTTTTTTGGGATATTTTCCATCACTTGAGCATATCAGTAATAGTAGCAGGCATTTTGGTCCAAGAGTCATCGTCGTAATCTTTGCATTCAAATAACCCCATAAAAAAGTCACCATTTTTCGACAAAAGTTTTTGTATTATTATACCCGCTACTCGAAGAGTATAAGGGTATTATAACTTTGTGCCAACCGAAAATGTTTGTAACAGGCAGAAGGAGAAATCTCCGACCCCATAAAGTATATATATTTTGAATCAGCATGAACAGCCGAGTCGATATAGCCATGTCCGTCTGTCTGTCTGTCCGTCCGTATGAAAACCTAGATCTCAGCTATTATAAGAGCTAGAGCTACCAAATTTGGAGACAATATGTGTTAATTCTGCACGCAGATCAAGTTTATTTTGGATTTTTGCCACGCCTCCATCCGCCCCCATAAATCGAAAAAAGTCGATTGTAGCTGCAAATATAGCTCTACAGCAATCAATATACATGTGATAAAAACCACCATGCGGGTGTGTTGGCAAAGTTTCAATAAGATCGGCCGATAAATAAGGAAGATATTCAAGAAATAGTATTGCACTGTGACCATGTGCTTATGTCGGTTTTTCCTAATGTCAGTACCCGAGTTCAACTCCAGCAGCAGACAACTGTTTTTAATTATGTGGCAACTTTTTTTTTTTTTTTTAATTATGTGGCAACTTTTTTTTTTAATTATGTGCACCGAAAATATTCACAGTGCAATTTTATCGGTCATCGCGTAAGAAATGCAGTGGTCGAGTGGTGATGGTAGTTGACTGTTAAGCGAGAGGTCCGGAGTTCAACTCCTGGGTGCCGCGGCGACTTACATATATTTATTTTTTTTTTATCATTTTTTTTTTTTTTTTAAAAAATTTTTTTATTTTTTCTTCACATGCATAATTTATAACTGCAAAGTAATAAAAGCAAAGGGCAACATCCAATAAGAATCGAGTGGAACTTGCATAGGCAAAACAAATTAGAGACGGAAAGAAATAAAAAGCAAGAACGCATTGTTCACATTTGGCACGTGTTTTTCCGAAGAATTGTAGCGGGTATATCACAGTCGAGTCAGCTCGACTGTAGCCTTTCCGACTTGTTTTTATTTGCCCCTTTTTTTTTTTTTTGGACGTTGATACAATGAACGTATAATCAAGTGGTCCTTGCAAAACCAAGCCGATGCTTGTTACGCGCGGATCCCACCCAGCCGACCGAGGGGCACAGTCGTCTGATGTACGACTCGAAACGCGAAACGCGAAATAGAGAACGCGGGCATGCAAATATACCGAGATAGAAAAGAATTTCGAGGAAAGATTACTTAATTTCTAGATAGGTAGGGCAAAATTTCAAATTTTAGGCATGCAATAGATGAAGCATTAGCAAAAAGAAAGTACAGATTATTATAGTCCAAACATAATACCCTAAACGGATCGTGAAGGGCATAGTTTGACCTACAATTAGGAAGAGTTAGTGGTAAGTAATTACGTGTTAATCTGCAAGGGTCAGAAAAGTGTAGCTGGCTAACCAGGTCAACACTGTCAATGTCACCTTGGATGAGGTTATTAATAAATACTACACCCAGCATGGTTCTACGATTAGCTAGAGAAGGTAAGTTAAGTAGTAGAAGTCTACTACCATATTCCAGAATTGCACGAACAAGTGAGGTGTAGAGGGTCTTTGTTACATAAGGATCGTCAAACTCCTTAGACCATCTCTTAATAAAGCCAAGCACACCCATGGCTTTATTGACCATATGGGAAATTAGTTCGGAAAACTTTAGTTTTCGGTCCAAACGGACCCCAAGATCATCAACTAGAGTAATTCTTTCTAAGACACAACCACAAAGAGTGTAGGAAACGTACTTTGAACTGGCTCGATAGAATGTCATCAGCTTGCATTTGGAGCTGTTCAGGTTTAAGAAATTTGCACAACACCAGGAATGAAAACTATTTAGGTCGGCTTGTAAGTAAGAGTGGCAGTAGTCATCTTTAAATTAATAACAAAGCTTTACATCGTCCGCATACATGAGAGTACGGGAGTTATGTATGACCAAAGGGAGGTCATTGATGAAAAGCGTAAAAAGGAGGGGGCCTAGATGGCTACCCTGAGGAATGCCAGATGTGGCATGAAGAAGGTGTGAAAATACATTTTTAAAGAGAACTCTTTGGGTTCTGCCATTCAGATAACTCACAATGCAATTAAGAAGTTTTGGTGTGAAGCCTAATCCTAATCCTGTGCAATCAGAACTCCCCCACCACGTCGGCCAGGTCGATCAAGCTTGTAGGTTGTATACTTACTTAGTAAAACTTCGGTGCTTAAAATATCCGGTTTTAACCAAGTTTCAGTAAACACTAAAACATGGGAGGTAAAAGAAAGGCTGTTTAGGAATAGATTAGATAATTTGCTACATAATCCTCTAACATGATACCATGATACCATCTAATGGTATGTAAGAAGAAAAGTAGCAATTTGTTTTTTTGAGTTTTGTTTTTGAGTCGACGTTTCTGGGATTGGCAGTGAAAGAACAATCGGTTTCCGATTCTTTTTCTTCTTCGCCTCAAACTCTTTAACCATTACATGTTCTGGCCAAAATGTTGGAGAACATATAATGGCTAGCAGTTCTGCCGGGACACTATAAAGAGCACCATGGTTAAATTTGCAACACCTTTTTTAAAGTTAACAGTAAGATTTATATTCGCACATAAATTAATTTTATTATATAAAATTGTTATATAAAGTAACAAGTTATTTTTGGTTTCTTTAAAATTATTTTTATTACTATGTTGTTAAGTCAATAGAAATTATTCTGCCAGAAGAACTAAATGGCTGCACTGCTGAAATCTATTTATCAGCTGGATTTATTTCTTTTTGTCAGAATTTGTTGAATCTGAGCACCAGTCGGAAACAAGGCCTTCCTTTTTCGGCAAATTACAATTTTCCTGATTTTGTGAGAGTGAAAATGTATTCGTTACCTTAATTGTTTTATCCGAACTGTTTGTTTTTGACTTAAGACTAAATCTATTTAAAACCGAATTCGTCTTGTAATTGGAAAATATGTAGACCGATTGTTGTAGTGGCTTTAGAGAATTGTCGTCTGTTGAATGCGAACTACTAGTGCATTCTTTTTCTACTAAAGATAATTGCGGTTTGCAAGCGATGTTGTTCGAACGGGATAAAGAAATAATAGAAAAAGTATCCGAATTAAGAATTTGAGGTGAGTTTATCGTTTGCTCATCATCATCTGAGGAACACAAATCAATTGTATCGACAACTTCGTTTAAAGGTGAAATTCTCCATCTAGAACTATACAATGTATCACGTGTTAATCTAATATTGATTTTTGTATTATTTAAAGAATGATGATCTCCAATTGATTCAGTAATCTTTTTTAATCGAACAAAAATTGGACGGCACTGCTTAATAAGAGGAGAATTCAGAAATAAAAAATTTTGCGTAGTGTCTCTTCGTTGCAGAAATTGTCGGCGGGGAAATGCATAAATATGGGAATTGTTTTCGTGCAACCTTTTAAAAGTAATATGAACGTTATTAAGCGATATTTTTTTTTCATAGGGTTTATGCTTGCAATTTGGATTTTTGTATCAAAGGTGTATAACAAAAACGATCTAAACGCTCTTGTCTTTCAAAAACATACTCCAACGATATTGTCTGTTTCATTGTTTTGAATAATTTCTGTCCAGCTGGGGATGATATTGGGATGAATGAGCATCGATTTAGAGAAGGCACAGCGCGGTTTTTCGTGTTGCTATACGTCTCTTTTTGTTGGATGTCCAGAACTAAATCTTCGTTACATAAATGGGCTCCTTGTGTTTTCATAGAAAAGTTACTATCGGTTCGGTTAGATTGAAGGCAAAAATTCAATAGGAATGCGTTACGTAGTTCTGAATTCTCATTTTTACTGTCAAGTTTACTTTCTGGCTCCGGTGAATCACATAGTATAACATCGTCCTCAAAATTGCATATTTTTTCATGTTCCTGTAAAAGAAAACATATACAATTAATACGGTTTTCTGATTGTTCCATTTGTTTTTAATCTGACGGCTGGTGAAAAAAATAAATCCTTTGTGAGTGACCTTATAAACACATATGAGAGTATGATATGGTGCAATAATTCACAGAAAAACAATACATTTTACATAAAATGACAAATAATCACAATGAAACATAGTCAACAACTCTACAACTCAAAAAGGTTACCTCTGCAGGGATTTAATAATAAGCTAATTTTTTTCAGCTGATTCACAATATACATTATGATGGATTAAAGTATTATTTGAATGGGTCTCAAATGTTTCGTTTTTACCTACAGGGTACGCCATCTTTTATAATCCTATTTGATCATGAATACCGAAAAATATACAAAAGATACTGATTTTTATCTTTGCATCATACAATATCCTTACATACATATTATTTAGATTACTTTAAAATACATCAATTATGTGGACTCCTTTTAGTAAAGCCATAGTAAATTTTTTTTTTTTTGGATATTTTCCATCACTTCAGCATATCAGTAATAGTAGCAGGCATTTTGGTCCAAGAGTCATCGTCGTAATCTTTGCATTCAAATAACCCCATAAAAAAGTCACCATTTTTCGACAAAAGTTTTTGTATTATTATACCCGCTACTCGAAGAGTATAAGGGTATTATAACTTTGTGCCAACCGAAAATGTTTGTAACAGGCAGAAGGAGAAATCTCCGACCCCATAAAGTATATATATTTTGAATCAGCATGAACAGCCGAGTCGATATAGCCATGTCCGTCTGTCTGTCTGTCCGTCCGTATGAAAACCTAGATCTCAGCTATTATAAGAGCTAGAGCTACCAAATTTGGAGACAATATGTGTTAATTCTGCACGCAGATCAAGTTTATTTTGGATTTTTGCCACGCCTCCATCCGCCCCCATAAATCGAAAAAGTCGATTGTAGCTGCAAATATAGCTCTACAGCAATCAATATACATGTGATAAAAACCACCATGCGGGTGTGTTGACAAAGTTTCAATAAGATCGGCCGATAAATAAGGAAGATATTCAAGAAATAGTATTGCACTGTGACCATGTGCTTATGTCGGTTTTTCCTAATGTCAGTACCCGAGTTCAACTCCAGCAGCAGACAACTGTTTTTAATTATGTGGCACCTTTTTTTTTTTTTTTTAAATTATGTGGCAACTTTTTTTTTAATTATGTGCACCGAAAATATTCACAGTGCAATTTTATCGGTCCTCGCGTAAGAAATGCAGTGGTCGAGTGGTGATGGTAGTTGACTGTTAAGCGAGAGGTCCGGAGTTCAACTCCTGGGTGCCGCGGCGACTTACATATATTTATTTTTTTTGTATCTAAAATTTTTTTTTTTTATTTTATAGTGCGTTGCAAAATTCAAAATAAATTTTTTGTATATTTAAAGCCACTTAGAATAGAAAGAGACATTGAGCAGCAACACACAAAAACAAACGAAAAATCTAATTAGATATGTTGAGATGTATTGTGAGGCAGCATATATGTATGTATGTATAAGCGTCTCTTTCACACATGCACAATTTATAACTGCAAAATAATAAAAGTAATGGTCAGCATCCAATAAGAATCGAGTGGAACTTGCATAGACAAAACAAATTAGAGACGGAAAGAAATAAAAAGCAAGAACGCATAGTTCACATTTGGCACGTGTTTTCCCGAAGAATTGTAGCGGGTATTTCACAGTCGAGTCAGCTCGACTGTAGCCTTTCCGACTTGTTTTTATTTGCCCCTTTTTTTTTTTTTGGACGTTGATACAATGAATGTATAATCAAGTGGTCCTTGCAAAACCAAGCCGATGCTTGTTACGCCCGAACTCCCACCCAGCCGACCGAGAGGGCACAGTCGTCTGACGTACGACTCGAAACGCGAAACGGGAAATAGAGAACGCGGGCATGCAAAGATACCGAGATAGAAAAGAATTTCGAGGAAAGATTAACTGTAATTTCTAGATAGGTAGGGCAAAATTTCAAATTTTAGGCATGCAATAGATGAAGCGTTAGCAAAAAGAAAGTACAGATTATTAGTAGTCCAAAGTCATAATACCCTAAACGGATCGTGAAGGGCATAGTTTGACCTACAATTAGGAAGAGTAGAGGGTCTTTGTTACATAAGGATCGTCAAACTCCTTAGACCATCTCTTAATAAAGCCAAGCACACCCATGGCTTTATTGACCATATGGGAAATTAGTTCGGAAAACTTGAGTTTTCGGTCCAAACGGACCCCAAGATCATCAACTAGAGTAATTCTTTCTAAGACACAACCACAAAGAGTGTAGGAAACGTACTTTGAACTAGCTCGATAGAATGTCATCAGCTTGCATTTGGAGCTGTTCAGGTTTAAGAAATTTGCACAACACCAGGAATGAAAACTATTTAGGTCGGCTTGTAAGTAAGAGTGGCAGTAGTCATCTTTAAATTAATAACAAAGCTTTACATCGTCCGCATACATGAGAGTACGGGAGTTATGTATGACCAAAGGGAGGTCATTGATGAAAAGCGTAAAAAGGAGGGGGGCCTAGATGGCTACCCTGAGGAATGCCAGATGTGGCATGAAGAAGGTGTGAAAATACATTTTTAAAGAGAACTCTTTGGGTTCTGCCATTCAGATAACTCACAATCCAATTAAGAAGTTTTGGTGTGAAGCCTAATCCTAATCCTGTGCAATCAGAACTCCCCCACCACGTCGGCCAGGTCGATCAAGCTTGTAGGTTGTATACTTACTTAGTAAAACTTCGGTGCTTAAAATATCCGGTTTTAACCAAGTTTCAGTAAACACTAAAACATGGGAGGTAAAAGAAAGGCTGTTTAGGAATAGATTAGATAATTTGCTACATAATCCTCTAACATGATACCATGATACCATCTAATGGTATGTAAGAAGAAAAGTAGCAATTTGTTTTTTTGAGTTTTGTTTTTGAGTCGACGTTTCTGGGATTGGCAGTGAAAGAACAATCGGTTTCCGATTCTTTTTCTTCTTCGCCTCAAACTCTTTAACCATTCCATGTTCTGGCCAAAATGTTGGAGAACATATAATGGCTAGCAGTTCTGCCGGGACACTAATTTTAAAGGACGATATAGTTATAGTTAGAGTACCATGGTTAAATTTGCAACACCTTTTTTAAAGTTAACAGTAAGATTTATATTCGCACATAAATTAATTTTATTATATAAAATTGTTATATAAAGTAACAAGTTATTTTTGGTTTCTTTAAAATTATTTGTATTACTATGTTGTTAAGTCAATAGAAATTATTCTGCCAGAAGAACTAAATGGCTGCACTGCTGAAATCGATTTATCAGATGGATTTATTTCTTTTTTGTCAGAATTTGTTGAATCTGAGCACCAGTCGGAAACAAGGCCTTCCTTTTTCGGCAAATTACAATTTTCCTGATTTTGTGAGAGTGAAAATGTATTCGTTACCTTAATTGTTTTATCCGAACTGTTTGTTTTTGACTTAAGACTAAATCTATTTAAAACCGAATTCGTCTTGTAATTGGAAAATATGTAGACCGATTGTTGTAGTGGCTTTAGAGAATTGTCGTCTGTTGAATGCGAACTACTAGTGCAATCTTTTTCTACTAAAGATAATTGCGGTTTGCAAGCGATGTTGTTCGAATGGGATAAAGAAATAATAGAAAAAGTATCCGAATTAAGAATTTGAGGTGAATTTATCGTTTGCTCATCATCATCTGAGGAACACAAATCAATTGTATCTACAACTTCGTTTGAAGGTGAAATTCTCCATCTAGAACTATGCAATGTATCACGTGTTAATCTAATATTGATTTTTGTATTATTTAAAGAATGATGATCTCCAATTGATTCAGTAATCTTTTTTAATCGAACAAAAATTGGACGGCACTGCTTAATAAGAGGAGAATTCAGAAATAAAAAATTTTGCGTAGTGTCTCTTCGTTGCAGAAATTGTCGGCGGGGAAATGCATAAATATGGGAATTGTTTTCGTGCAACCTTTTAAAAGTAATATGAACGTTATTAAGCGATATTTTTTTTTCAAAGGGTTTATGCTTGCAATTTGATTTTTGTATCAAAGGTGTGTAACAAAAACGATCTAAACGCTCTTGTCTTTCAAAAACATACTCCAACGATATTGTCTGTTTCATTGTTTTGAATAATTTCTGTCCAGCTGGGGATGATATTGGGATGAATGAGCATCGATTTAGAGAAGGCACAGCGCGGTTTCTTCGTGTGGCTATACGTCTCTTTTTGTTGGATGTCACCAGAACTAAATCTTCGTTACATAAATGGGCTCCTTGTGTTTTCATAGAAAAGTTACTATCGGTTCGGTTAGATTGAAGGCAAAAATTCAATAGGAATGCGTTACGTAGTTCTGAATTCTCATTTTTACTGTCAAGTTTACTTTCTGGCTCCGGTGAATCACATAGTATAACATCGTCCTCAACATTGCATATTTTTTCATGTTCCTGTAAAAGAAAACATATACAATTAATACGGTTTTCTGATTGTTCCATTTGTTTTTAATCTGACGGCTGGTGAAAAAGTTAAATCCTTTGTGAGTGACCTTATAAACACATATGAGAGTATGATATGGTGCAATAATTCACAGAAAAACAATACATTTTACATAAAATGACAAATAATCACAATGAAACATAGTCAACAACTCTACAACTCAAAAAGGTTACCTCTGCAGGGATTTAATAATAAGCTAATTTTTTCAGCTGATTCACAATATACATTATGGTGGATTAAAGTATTATTTGAATGGGTCTCAAAAGTTTCGTTTTTACCTACAGGGTACGCCATCTTTATACCCTTGCAGAGGGTATATTAATTTTAGCCAGAAGTTTGCAACGCACCTTAGGAGACATCTCCGACCCTATAAAGTATATATATTCTGAATCAGCATCACCAGAGGAGTCGAAAAATGGATGTCCGTCTCTCCGTCCGTCCGTCCGTCTGTTGCAACTCAAATTAGTCCCCCAGTTATTGAGCTATCTTCATTAAACTTGGCACACAAGCTTATTATTGCTGTAGGCTGTAAATAAGTCGGAACGAGCCAGATCGGACCGATATATCGTATAGCTGTCATAGAAGCTATCGGCCGATTTTTGTTGTTTTTCAAGATATTGCAACAAGTTTTGGCAAATCCTATTCTTATTACGTTCTTAATGTGCTGTCAAAATTGTATCAAAATCGGACCACTATAACATATAGCTGCCATAGGAACAATCGGCTGAAATCAGGGTTTTTGTATGCAAACCTGTTTTGTTTTTGGAAATACCGCACATTATAAATACTTTTTAATGTTATACAGTAACCCGCCCTTAGTTTTTCCATTTAAATATCTCAGACGTGTATATTCTATAGCTGTTATAGGAACAATCAGTCAGTCCGTCTGTCTGTTGCAACGCAAATTAGTCCCCCAGTTATTGAGCTATCTTCAAGAAACTTTGCTCACAAGCTGTTTATTTCTGCCCTCTTTAAATAAGTCGGATCGGGCCAGATCGGACTGATATATCGTTTAGCTGTCATGGAGCCTACGGCCGATTTTCGTTATATTTCAAGATATAGCTATCAGGCTTACCACATCCAAATCTAAGTGTGTCCCTAATAATAAAGTTCGAAATCGAATTTTTATAAATTATAACGATCAACGATCGGCCTAATGAAGGTTTATGTTGCAATTTTATGGAAATCTGAGTACTATTACATGTAGCTGTTAAACAAAAAATCATGTAGCTGTTATTCAAACGTATTTTCGAATGAGAACTTTCCAAATTTATTTATATTTTATGACCAACAGATCCTTTACAACACGAAGACATTTCCTCATAACATTTTGTGTTAAGTATATAAGAAATCCAGGTATATACAAAGCATTAAAAAGGTAGAATTATTTTTTTTCGAAGCAGGTGTTTGATTCATAGCCTTAATCAGGTAAATATCTTGACTTCTTGTACTGTTATAATTGTTCAATAAATACCACAGAAACCAGCAGCAATCCAAATATATTTTATATTTTGTATAACTGCAAGGGTATGAAACCTTCGGCAAGCCGAAGGTAGCCTTGCTTTCTTGTTTATAATCCTATTTGATCATGAACACCGAAAAATATACAAAAGATACTGAATTTTATCTTTGCATCATACAATATTCTTAAATACATATTATTTAGATTACTTTAAAATACATCAATTATGTGGACTCCTTTTAGTAAAGCCATAGTAAATTTTTTTTTGGGATATTTTCCATCACTTGAGCATATCAGTAATAGTAGCAGGCATTTTGGTCCAAGAGTCATAAAAAAGTCACCATTTCTCGACAAAAGTTTTTGTATTATTATACCTGCTACTCGAAGAGTATAAGGGTATTATAACTTTGTTCCAACCGAAAATGTTTGTAACAGGCAGAAGGAGAAATCTCCGACCCCATAAAGTATATATATTCTGAATCAGCATGAACAGTCGAGTCGATATAGCCATGTCCGTCTGTCCGTCTGTCTGTCTGTCCGTCCGTATGAAAACCTAGATCTCAGCTATTATAAGAGCTAGAGCTACCAAATTTGGAGACAATATGTGTTAATTCTGCACGCAGATCAAGTTTATTTTGGATTTTTGCCACGCCTCCATCCGCCCCCATAAATCGAAAAAAGTCGATTGTAGCTGCAAATATAGCTCTACAGCAATCAATATACATGTGATAAAAACTACCATGCGGGTGTGTTGGCAAAGTTTCAATAAGATCGGCCGATAAATAAGGAAGATATTCAAGAAATAGTATTGCACTGTGGCCATGTGCTTCTGTCGGTTTTTCCTAATGTCAGTACCCGAGTTCAACTCCAGCAGCAGACAACTGTTTTTAATTATGTGGACCCTTTTTTTTTTTTTTGTAAATTATGTGGCAACTTTTTTTTTAAATTATGTGCACCGAAAATATTCATAGTGCAATTTTATCGGTCCTCGCGTAAGAAATGCAGTGGTCGAGTGGTGATGGTAGTTGACTGTTAAGCGAGAGGTCCGGAGTTCAACTCCTGGGTGCCGCGGCGACTTATATTTATTTTTTTTGTATCTAAAATTTTTTTTTATTTTATAGTGCGTTGCAAAATTCAAAATAAATTTTTTGTATATTTAAAGCCACTTAGAATAGAAAGAGACATTGAGCAGCAACACAAAAAACAAACGAAAAATCTAATTAGATATGTTGAGATGTATTGTGAGGCAGCATATATGTATGTATGTATAAGCGTCTCTTTCACACATGCACAATTTATAACTGCAAAATAATAAAAGTAATGGTCAGCATCCAATAAGAATCGAGTGGAACTTGCATAGACAAAACAAATTAGAGACGGAAAGAAATAAAAAGCAAGAACGCATTGTTCACATTTGGCACGTGTTTTCCCGAAGAATTGTAGCGGGTATATCACAGTCGAGTCAGCTCGACTGTAGCCTTTCCGACTTGTTTTTATTTGCCCCTTTTTTTTTTTTGAACGTTGATACAATGAATGTATAATCAAGTGGTCCTTGCAAAACCAAGCCGATGCTTGTTACGCGCGGATCCCACCCAGCCGACCGAGGGGCACAGTCGTCTGACGTACGACTCGAAACGCGAAACGCGAAATAGAGAACGCGGGCATGCAAAGATACCGAGATAGAAAAGAATTTCGAGGAAAGATTACTTAATTTCTAGATAGGTAGGGCAAAATTTCAAATTTTAGGCATGCAATAGATGAAGCGTTAGCAAAAAGAAAGTACAGATTATTATAGTCCAAACATAATACCCTAAACGGATCGTGAAGGGCATAGTTTGACCTACAATTAGGAAGAGTAGAGGGTCTTTGTTACATAAGGATCGTCAAACTCCTTAGACCATCTCTTAATAAAGCCAAGCACACCCATGGCTTTATTGACCATATGGGAAATTAGTTCGGAAAACTTGAGTTTTCGGTCCAAACGGACCCCAAGATCATCAACTAGAGTAATTCTTTCTAAGACACAACCACAAAGAGTGTAGGAAACGTACTTTGAACTGGCTCGATAGAATGTCATCAGCTTGCATTTGGAGCTGTTCAGGTTTAAGAAATTTGCACAACACCAGGAATGAAAACTATTTAGGTCGGCTTGTAAGTAAGAGTGGCAGTAGTCATCTTTAAATTAATAACAAAGCTTTACATCGTCCGCATACATGAGAGTACGGGAGTTATGTATGACCAAAGGGAGGTCATTGATGAAAAGCGTAAAAAGGAGGGGGCCTAGATGGCTACCCTGAGGAATGCCAGATGTGGCATGAAGAAGGTGTGAAAATACATTTTTAAAGAGAACTCTTTGGGTTCTGCCATTCAGATAACTCACAATCCAATTAAGAAGTTTTGGTGTGAAGCCTAAGAGGCTGAGTTTATGTGCAAGAAGGGAATGATTTACTGAGTCAAAAGCCTTACTGAAATCAGTGTATATAACATCAGTTTGAAGATTTTCCTGAAAACCTTTTATAACAAAGGATGTCAGCTCCAGTAAGTTTGTCGTAGTTGAGCGACGTTTTATAAATCCGTGCTGAGAAGGCGATATAACGGATCTACAGAAATGTTGCAAGTGAGGAGTTAAAGCATTCTCGAAGAATTTAGGTATAGCCGACAATTTAGAGATACCTCTATAATTGCTTGCTTCAGACTTACTGCCCTTCTTAAACAAGGGAATGATAAAAGATTCCTTCCAAATGGAAGGAAAGGATGAAGTATCTAGGGAGTTACCTAGGGAGTTGGCACAGAACCGAAGTACACAAGCGGGAACACCGTCTGGGCCTGGTGAAAAAACTGGTTTAACCAAGTGAAGATCCTTAACAAGTGAATTCTCGTTTAGAATAGGGGTGAAGATACCATTTGAGCAAAAAATATTGTATGGATAAACATGAATCTCTTGTGCAGTAGGCGAATACGTGGTTTGAAAAAACCTAGTAAGCATATCGGCCATGGCTTGGTCGGTATCTGCAGTGGTATTTTCAAACGACAACTTTGATGGAAAGACAGAAGATTTACGCTTCATATTAACAAAATTATAAAACTGTTTAGGGTTCTCAAGGAACTGAGGCCTACAACGAGCTAGATAGTTTTTATAAAATTTCGCGTTAAGGACCGAGAAATTTAATCGTGCAGTTAAAAAACGGGAAAAAGCTAAACTGCAATTATTAATTTTATATTTTTTAAATAAGCTAGATTTTAAATTTTTAAGGCGAGACAACTCTTTTGTAAACCATGGTGGCTTACTCGAGCATGTCTGATAGAAACGCAGTACACAAATATCAAAGAAAGAGTCAATGGTCTTATAAAATATGCTAACCGCTACTCAAATATCAGTAGTCGAGTAAAGCTCTGACCAGTCGCAGTTGGAAAGTAAAAGGTAAATAATACAAAGTCTGCTTTTCTAAAGCAGCGTATACGTTTGCACAGTTTTTCATATTTAACAAAACATTTACCTAGATCAAAAGAAGCTTCAAAAGTGGGATGATAAGAATCTTCTGGTAAAGAAAGTGGTTGAGTCCTTTTTAGAGACACCCTAGATGGATCAGATACGAAGCATAAATCCAAGGAATGACAGCAGGCAAAGGCTTCGCTACGTGAGCAGATTTCTTACGCTTGGACGACTCATTTAATAGCTTTAAACTATTAAACGAGTTGTCCAACGCTGAGAACTGACCGGCAAGTTTACGAAAACTGCCAAACAATTCCCGAAATCCAGTCTTTGTTTGCCGCATCATATCGTTCTCCGCCTCCCGACACTTGTCACAACAGTAGCGCAAACCAGTGCGCTTGGCCACGGCGTCAGCCGTAGAGGCCGTGTAGCCGACACATTTTATGTGCACGACGTTGTCGCAAAGCCAGCAAGAGATGCTTGGCTGAACAACAGTCACCTGCTTTAGACAGGATTTCTTATAACAGATTACACCTTCCATTATACGGGGTCTCTACTGTAGCCAAGAAAAACTACCAAGAACAAAAGCAAAAATGAGAGAAAAAATAAAATAAATGAGAGAGAATTGCGAGTCAAGAGCGCACGAAAAAGGTGATGAGAATAAGTGAGTGAGCGCGAAAGAGTGTTAGGCACAAACACTAGAAGTGCAGCGAGAATGCAATAACATTCGGCACCAGAGTAACCTTTTAAAATTAATGTAACCTTAAAATTGAATTTCGGTATTTGGGAAAATATGATTAAACTCTTTCATGAACGAACATCATTGATGATAAATACATTAAAAAAAAAAGAGAAAATGAAAATGACAATTTTTTTTAGCAGCATATACCATTTTGATTCCTTACTTGAGTTGGAACTACTGCATCTAAAAAACTAGCTTCACTGTTGATAGTGTTAATTCCCATAAGTAATCTTCATCAAATAAGGAAATTCGAATGCACCATGCAGAAAACAAATATCTTGAAAATAAAAAAAAATTCAGACATTACGGATACTACAAAGTGCCTTCCAAAGTAAACAGGACTTAAAAAAAAAAAAAAACAGAACAAATGGTTTTATCGACAAAATCAATTAATTTTATTCAAAATAGTCTCCTTCTGCTTAAATACACCTTTTTGCACGGTCCAAAAGCATGCCGAGTGTTTTAGCTCGTTGCTTGGTATGGCCGCCAGTATTCCGGTGCAAGCATTTTGAATGGCCTCCACGTCTGCATAACGCTTTCCTTTCATCGGCAAATGCATTTTTCCGATACGGTTGAAGTCGCACGGTGCCATATCAGGTGAATACGGAGAGTGGTTAAGAGAGATTGTTAAAATGTGATTTTTGGTCAAATAATCGGACACAAGCGTGGATCGATGAGACGGCGCATTATCGTGCAACAAACGCCAACTTCCATCTTTGCGATATTCGGGCCAAACACGTCGAATACGGCGCACCAAACGCTTCAAAACTCCAAGGCAGAATACCACATTAACGTTTTGGCCGGGTGAAACTAATTCTTTGTGGACAATACCCTTGGAATCATAAAAATAGTTCACCACTGTTTTCACTTTTGACTTCTCCAGGCGCGATTTTTTGGGTTTCGGCTCGTCCGGCGCCTTTCATTCGGCACTCTAGCGTTTCATTTCGGGATCATGTTGAATGTTGAATTCTGAGCAATTTTTGGTCGTCAGTCAATTTGTGCGGAACAATCCGGGCACACCTTTTGTAAACCCAAATATTCGGTCAAACTGCGATAAATCGATGTTTTTGAGATGTTCAATTCTATTTCCATGAATTTCAATGATGATTTCGGCTGATTTTTTATGAATTCACGCACAGATTCGATGGAATTTTTGGTGATCATGGATTTTGGTTGGCCCACATGTTCATCGTCATTTATGTCCTCACGACCACTTTGAAAACGTTGATACCACTCGTGCACTCTGCTACGGATACCAACATTGTCGTTTTCTAGGACTACCTTTTTCTGTGTTGCTTCACCACTTAGCTTCTATAAATAGTTTGTATTGTAGTATTGGTGGTATTAATTTAATTTACTTTACCTAACTTTATTACAGTTTTTGATTTTTTGGGTAAATAAATGTAAATATTGGTTATATCAACGAACAAATGAATAAAAAACAAAACTACCTTTGACATTAATGCATTTTTAAAAACTTCTGGGAACAGTTTTGATCAAATTTTGTAATGTTTCACATGAGATACCCTGCTAAGGGCCTTACACCTCAATAATCTTTTCTTCGCGGGTTCTTCTGAGCTTGGTTCTTTTTTTATATAAGCCCACACATTTTCTGTAATATTGAGATCGAAGCTTTGAGGCGACAACTCTAATAAATTATATTCGACATATCTTAATAATACAGTCATCATATGGGACTTGTGGCATGGAGCGTTATGCTCCTGCAGATTGTGAATGGTTGTTCAATAAGCCGGTCACCGGAAGAGAATGCATGGTTATTCAGGACCCGTAAATATTTATCCTTGTTGATTGCTCCATCAATTGGTATCAAAACGCCCGAGCCATAACACAACAACCCCACTGTGTGGAACCCGTTCGCAGACCGGCCTCATTTTTTTGATGACATTCTTTGGCATTAGATCCGTCGTATTCGAATCTGTCCATAACACTTGTTTCAAAATGATTGTAGCTTGTTTTTATATAGGGTTTGGAAAACTTCAATCTTTTAAGTTTATTATTCGTAAGTATGAAAATTGGCTTCTTTTAGCCGCCTTTCCACAATTTATTTGCTTATTGATATTTAATGGCTCTTTTTGAGTTTGATTGATACTGCTTTTGATGAAGTCAGTTCCTCAAATTTCCTAAGTTTTAAGCGGTTTTCTATCGGCTTTGTTGCAAAAGTTTTGCCCCTGTTTGTAAAGACATCTTCGACCCCATAAAGTATATATATTCTGACTAAGCGTCAACGGGGAGTCGATAAAGCCATGGCCGTCTGTTCAATGCAAACTAGTTTTTTTTTTGTTATTTTTACAGATGTCGCAATCAAACTAACATATACATTTTTATTAATTTCAGTAATCCTTTCAAATTTAATCAAAATCTGAACACTATATCTTATAGCTGTCATAGGAGCAATCGGACGAAACATATGAAACATATCTCGTCCCTTAATTAATGTCGGCGAACTACATTCTTTAGCTTCATAGGAACAACCAGGTAAAAATTAAGAGCTTTGTTAATAATGGTATTTGTACTGTCGTTTGAGACGATAAAGCACCTAACCACCACATGAAAACAATGCGTAAGAACTATTATATATAATTAAAATATTATAGCTTTAGCAAAGTCGAGCTCAGTGTCAATATCGGGTCGATTTCTGAACACTTGTTCAATGACATTGACCTTGACATACATTGAAATAGGAATAATCATGAAAAATAACTTTGTAAGGGTATGAGATTTTTTTTTTTATTTGGTACTAAACTGTTTGTCTCTATCCTAAAATTGCAATGGATACCGTTACTACTTTCAGTTTGCGGTGGATAACGGTTTTTGATTTTGCAATGCGTCCAAATACTTTCTTCGAAGATTGATGCTAATATCCTTAATATTACAAATCCAAGTACATTAGTTATCCGATTAATTTCAAATATGAACTGATTTGTAATATAACATAAAAAAGCTCAAAGAAGCTGAGATCTTTGCAGCTTCAAAAGGAGGACAGTTTAGTTTCATAGTACCTTAAAAAACTGTCAAAAGCCATTTGGCAGCATTCGTAAGCTTGCGGATCAGTTCTCAGCGTTGGACAACTCGTTAAATAGAAGCACCCAAGCGTAAGAAATCTGCTCATGTAGTGAAGTCTTTGCCTGCTGTCATTCCACCCCCTCTCATTGCCTAGCATTGCACACCTGTGTCTCAGTCAATGATGTAATTTACTACCCCTATGGTGACGACATCATCGGTGTCAGAGAAAATCATCGACGAGTGTGTGCAATTGGTGTCACAAAAATTTCCGATGTGTCCGCTGTGGTTTCTTTGTCTACCACAGATAATAGAAATACTAAAGGCAAGTTCAAATTCCGGACTACCGGATATGTACTATCCCACAGGTGTAATACATGTCGAGCCTAAAATGGTGTTAGGAGTTTCACTAAGGAAAACAATTTTCGTTTCCCAGCTTGCCCCTGATCTTACATCTCAAGATGTAACGGCTTACATTTGAGCCAAAATACAAGCTGTCGATTTGAAAGTGGAAAAATTTTAATTTTCATATAAACTATTAACCATTATATGCTTTCCCAAATTTTGGCCAGACCATGTAATGGTTAAAGAGTTTAAGACGAAAAAGAATCGCAAACCGATTGTTCTTTCTTTGCAAACCAAGAAACGACTACAAACCGATTTTTCTTTCTTTGCCAAGCCAAGAAACGACGACTCAAAAACAAAATGCAAAAACTAAGTGCTACTCTTCTTCTTACATACCAAAATGTTAGAGGATTATGTAGGATAATTTTATAGTCCTTGGCGACTTTAATATTCCTGAATGTGACTGGACACGAAGTATTGATGATAACTTTTTATTGCCTTCTCGGCAGCTTAACCTTTTTGACGGTCTGTTTGATATGTTAATGTCGCAGGTAAAACACGTCATGCATTTATGATTCGTTTATAATCCATCTAGGGTGTTCCTTAAAAGTATTCATCCACTTTCATTACCCGAAGATTCTTATCATCCCAGTTTCGAAGTTACTTTTGATTTTGGCGTATGTGTTGTTAAATATGAGAAACTGCGTAAGCGTATACGCTGTTTTAAAAAGCAGACTTTGTACGATACAAGTTCAGGATTATATGGTGCCGTCAGTATTATTTACGCTGTTAGTATTATTTACGCTTCTGCATATATAGCTTCACCGTACGTTCACAAGATAATTTTCGCACCACTTTGTTTGCGTGGGTTTCAGTCCTGATTTAAAATCGGTAAATTTAATTTCGAATGGCCCACGATTTAATTAAACCGTTCGACCAATAAATATTTTCTAAAAAGGGTAACATTGTGCAAATGTATTTCACAAACACAGGGAGGAGTGTCAGAAATCAGAAAGTATACATATTCTTACAAGCGAGACGTCAGCGTGATGACGCTGACGCCGACCATGGTTCAGCGCTTTAACACAAAGAAGGAATGTGCAACGAAAATCACGTGTGTGCAATCGAAACTCGCTCCGTTTAAAACAAGGCTAGTAAGTGTTCCGAAACATAGACAATGGCCAGCAATGGATTGAACTAGGATGGAAATTTTGAAAGCCGTTACGGAGTTAACTGGTAAGGCTATAAATGATAAAACCAGAATGTATGCTTTGAAAAAAGCACAGAACCAGTCGCCCCAGGACTGGAATTTGATCGAAACTGACCTGACTTGGACGGTTTATTTCAGAAACTCTAAGAATGCCCAAAACACATAGTGAAACTCCAGGCTCACGAACAAAAAAGATAAAGTCCTACTAAACTGCACCTTGAGCTAAAATCGTATAAGGCTTCGCTGTCGGATTTCATCACAGGCAAGGAAGCACAACAATCTGTGAGGATCAACACTTGGACCACAGTGGAGTTTTACTTGAATTAAACACTCCCATACTCGACATAGAAACTCTTATGAGGGGTGCTAATGCTAGGACGATGATGCCCCCGAAAGGCATTATACCACCAGTTTTGCCACAGCACCGTTGAGAGATCCACATTGCTTTCTAAAAAGCCACTTTGGTCAGAAATTATGAGGTAATGACGGGGATCCAAGAAAAATCGCAATTTTGGTATTATGACAGTTAAGCGAAGGCCATCATTCCATGCTTCCATGGTATTACTCCGCTTCTTCTTCGACAGATTTTTGATTTCAATGGTCGAAGGGTATAATAATAATAATGTTAATATTCTATCTTCGGCACATATACAATGAAATCCCTGGCCTTATACTGTCAGCAGCTGGACTGTAGCTGTTACAACTTGTTTTGAAATAGAATAAAAAACACTTTTATACCCGCTCGTAGACTAGAAGGGTATTTTAGCTTTGTTCCAACTGAAAATGTTAATAACAGGCTGTACAGTTGTGTCCTCTAGTTTAATGAAGAGGTCATTGTGAGAGGGGCTCCGCAAATGTAATTAATATTATAATTATTTTATTCTTTTGTATGTATGTATACATATGTACAAATTAGTTTCGTTGGACAGCTCGCGACAATTGACGTCCGACCGGTGTTCTTGTAAATCAAAGACTTTTAACTGTTCTCTATTGCTGCGCCGAGATAATCGATCTCGATCACTAACTATCCGTTAGATCGAGAGCTTTGCACAGTGTACAATCATGGCCTAACATGTAAAATGGGACAAGCATAACCAAACAAGAACAAGACTTTAACATGTCCTTCTGCCTGTCTGTCCGTCCGTATGATAACCTAGAGTTTAGCTATTTTAAGAGCTAGAACTACCAAATTTGGTGACAATATATTCTGCCACGCCTCCAACCGCCCCCATAAATCAAAAAAATCGATTGTAGCCGCAAATATAGCTCTACATAAATTTAATAATTTTTGTTGCGAAATACAAAATAAGGTTTTAGTAGCTTTAAGCCCACCTAGAATCGAAAGAGATAATGAGCAGCAACACACAAAACAAATGAAAAACAAGAAAGCAAGGCTACCTTCGGCTTGCCGAAGTTTTCATACCCTTGCAGTTATACAAAATATAAAATATATTTGGATTGCTGGTGGTTTCTGTGGTATTTATTGAACAATTATAACAGTACAGGAAGTCAAGATTTTGACCTGATTAAGGCTATGAATCAAACACCTGCTTCGAAAAAAAATAATTCTACCTTTTTAATGCTTTTGTATATACCTGGATTTCTTATATACTTAACACAAAATGTTATGAGGTTATGTCTTTGTGTTGTAAAGGATCTGTTGGTCATAAAATATAAATAAATTTGGAAAGTTCTCATTCAAAAATGCGTTTGAATAACAGCTACATGATTTTTTGTTTAACAGCTACATGTAATAGTACTCAGATTTCCATAAAATTGCAACATAAACCTTCATTAGGCCGATCGTTGCTCGTTATAATTTATAAAAATTCGATTTCGAACTTTATTATTAGGGACACACTTAGATTTGGATGTGGTAAGCCTGATAGCTATATCTTGAAATATAACGAAAATCGGCCGATAGGCTCCATGACAGCTATACGATATATCAGTCCGATCTGGCCCGTTCCGACTTATTAAAAGAGGGCAGAAATAAGAAGCTTGTGAGCAAAGTTTCATGAAGATAGCTCAATAACTGGGGGACTAATTTGAGTTGCAACAGACAGACGGACTGACTGATTGTTCCTATAACAGCTATAGAATATAAACGTCTGAGATATTTAAATGGAAAAACTAAGGGCGGGTTACTATATAACATTAAAAAGTATTGATAATGTGCGGTATTTCCAAAAACAAAACAGGTTTGCACACAAAAACCCTGATTTCAGCCGATTGTTCCTATGGCAGCTATATGTTATAGTGGTCCGATTTTGATACAATTTTGACAGCACATTAAGAACGTAATAAGAATAGGATTTGCCAAAACTTGTTGCAATATCTTGAAAAACAACAAAAATCGGCCGATAGCTTCTATGACAGCTATACGATATATCGGTCCGATCTGGCTCGTTCCGACTTATTTACAGCCTACAGCAATAATAAGCTTGTGTGCCAAGTTTAATGAAGATAGCTCAATAACTGGGGGACTAATTTGAGTTGCAACAGACGGACGGACGGACGGAGAGACGGACATCCATTTTTCGACTCCTCTGGTGATGCTGATTCAGAATATATATACTTTATAGGGTCGGAGATGTCTCCTAAGGTGCGTTGCAAACTTCTGGCTAAAATTAATATACCCTCTGCAAGGGTATAATGATAAGATATGTTGAGATGTATTGTGAGGCACCGTACGCAATAAAGGCAATAAAAACCAAATGGAACTTGTATAGGCAAAACAAATTAGAAACGGAGAGAAATAACAAGCAAGAACGCATTGTTCACATGCGGCATGTGTTTTTCCAAAGAGTTGTAGTGGGTATATCACCGTCGAGTATACTTGACTGTAGCCTTTTCGACTTGTTTATTTTGGCATAACTTATAATCGTTGTCTCTACGTACTATTGCAGATTCTTTTTACTTACGAAGATCGCTTCCTTAGAATATAATTCAGCATCACAGTTATCGCAAAGATAAATATCGAATGGTGGTGGCTCGACCATCATATATTGTGAATCATCTCCATGAGTATCGGTTTTACTTTTATGAAGAAGTAAACATTTTCTATTCTTTTGTTGCCGATCATAGGACTGAAATTTAAAAAGAAAACATACCTTGTTAGAAATTTAACTTGAAAATCGTTTATAAATATATTAAACAAGTAACGAAGGCTAGAGTCGTGCGCTCCCGACAGTAAGATAGCCTTCGCCCAATTTAAAAATCAATTACAAATAGTTAAGCACACTTATAATTCCAAACAGATAATTATAAACATGTTATTCTATTACACCTATTGCTTACTCGATCTCACTCACACAAACAGATGAGCGCAAAAGATAAACGACGCGACGTCACCGTCAACTCTGAAAGCAGCGCGCAGGCTGCTGATCGGACCGAGCAGTTGTACTGAAAACGTTAATTTGAAGAATATGATATAAATACTTTGATTGATAATCGCAAATTACAGATTTGTAGGGACTGTGGGCGTGGCATCTGGACTTTGAAATAAACTTTGTCTGTCTATGATCTACAGGAATCTTCATGAATTCTTCATACATGAATCTGATGCCTCTATCAGCTATCATAACAGTTGAGATCTGTGCGTTCACAAAGACACCAGACGGACATGGCTCAATCGAGTGGGCTAGTGATTTGCAATATCAATATATCAAAGGCAAATTAAGTTTATTTCAATTATGACATATAGTTGAAATAGGAATAATCTTAAAAAATGAAAGCTGCAGCAATATGAAACCCTTTCCCTTGGAGCTGCGTTAGACTTCTCTCTAAGTGGTTAGGTGTGAGGAAAGAAGAAGAATTCATTCCTGTGGTGCTTTTTTTTATCAGATTTTGTGCTGATTTGTGTGCTTTACTCAATCTTGAAATTATAAATTTTCTATATATGTGCCAGTTCGATTTGGGTGAAATCAATCAATCAGATTTCTCAACGTTTTCTGCGTACAGTAGATGAGTTAGTACAGGCGAGTGATCAGATGACAAATCTGGCAGATTTTCAGCTCCTACCATAGTCTTACCAAGTGGATCAAGTCCGGCCAGAATGTAGCACTCCCAGGAGAAACATGGTTAAGTTTGTTGGTGGATTTTATTATAGTCTTCTAGAACTGTTTCCTTACTGAGTAAGTAAGTATGTTTCGCGTTGTAGTCTCCTTCTGCTAAGAATTACGACCCTAATGCTTGTAAGATGCGTCTCCGAAGCATTAAGTCAAGTCCGTAGCTATGCGTAACGTAGCCATTATTTATTTCGATTGTTGAGATACGAACATTGGTATCTAAAGGTTTTAAATACGCATCACATGGTGGTCCACATAAATAATATGTATAAGCATGCTCTGTTGCATAGCTTGCTTCATATAATTTCGTTGTGTTCAGTTTTGTGTGACTTCAAATTGTGATATTTTGGATAGGAAGAATTACTCTGATATTAACGCGTTTGATAATGTTACATTTTAATTGCTGGGTATAGGCCGTCCCGTGCCTCTTGTTGCATTCGATTGTTGACATCACAGGTGTTCCTTGATGTGGTCACCAGTGCTCATTCTTTAATGAAAACGGCTCTTCAGCTTCTTGTAATTTGGACAGCCTTTGTTGTTTAGTATGTGGTGCAACCGCACCTTTTCTAGTTAGCATTACACAGCACCACAAAATAAAAAAAGTCATGATCTGGGTATGAGGCATATGCAGTTATATGTATTTTGGGTCGCTGAATCTGTATCCGGAGTCGGATTTCGCCATCACGTCTGGATTTTGACATAACCTCACAAATTTGAAAAAAAAAAAACAAAAATGTTTAAGTCCTCCCAAAACATATAGAATTCTGAGCTGGTCATGCGATATATGTTTTCCCATGTATTTTGACCTTCTAAGTCCGATTCTGCAAATAAAATTGCAGAAATACATATAACGGCATAAGCCGCATACCCAGTATAACGGCAAAGGCCGCATACACAGATCATGAAATTTTTTTTATTTTGTGGGCCTGTGTTATCATTTTTTGCTGAAGATCTCTAAGTTAACAACTAACAATGTATTGCTTCGTAGCAACTAAGTAGCTTTGTATAAACAATGCTGACGCGCCAGAATTGGGTTCAGCGCTCCACGCGAAGAACGCCTGGCAGCGGAAAGCTGACACTTCCTATCGGGAGTGTTGCTTCACGCTGCAAGAAATGCTGAGTCGGCTTGCCGACTTGTGGTGGCGCGATGCATTGCTCGAGGGTAAACTTAGTTTCAATATTGTCTTCTACTCAGTTCAAATCTTGTGACGAAATAAACCACAGCTTGCTCCGGCTCACTGCCGTTAAACACAATTGTTCTTACTTACAATCAAATCGCTATCGCCACAAGGCTAGTGATAATAACTAAGGGGGCGAAGTCAAGCCCTCCAACATAATCTCCATAAACAGTGTCTAAGACGAACCTCAGCTAAAGAAGGGAGATCTCTGGACCTACTGGAAGTAACACAACACTGGACCTACTGGAACATATATAATTGGCGCCCAACCAACAATCTGAACCCACCTATCTAATTTAACACACTTTGTCAGGCGACAAACAGGGTAGTTAAGTTAGAAAAGCATGTAAATTTTACAAGATACTTCTTTGACGCAATCAAGAAATTTACTAGTGGAAAAAAAGTTGTGTATCTGGCCACGTAATAAGTGTGCGTTGAATTTAATCGCAAAAACTTTGCATATTTTCGGCAGAGTAAAAATTTGTTGCATACCTTATCAGAAAATAAGTGCTGCATACTTTTTAGAGAAACCAAATAATTTTTCATTGCATACCCGCTTTTAATAAAATACATTGCATACCCTCTTTTAATAAAAAATATTGCATACTTTGACGAAACAAATTTTCGTTGCATACCCAATAAAAGATTATTATATTGCATACCTTTTCCTGTCATACATAATAAGCCGATCATTTGTGCTCGGCGAAAATACATATTTGTGTTGTGTCAACCAACCGATGAGTTGGGCAGGTACTTATAGAAACATAAAGGTTGAATTCGATAGTGAGGACAGTTGGGGGGAGGAACAAGCAAGCCCGATAGTAGATCAGCCGTTAGCTAGCCCCCCTATAAACAACACCATGGATCTAGCTCAGATCCAAGCACTTGTCGACAATGCCGTCAGACAGGCATTGGCACAGCAACAGACCCAGTTTCAATCACAAATAAACACCTTAGCTGCGCGGGTACAGAGTTTGCAGGTGGAAGCACCGCAAATCATCACGTACGAGAAGGTTACTGTGAATCCTGAGGTTAGGTGTGACTTACCATTAGACATAATCAAGTCCGTGCCAGAGTTCTCTGGCACCCAAGACGAGTATGTGGCCTGGAGACAGTCGGCCATATACGCTTATGACCTATTCAAGCCTTATAATGGCAGTAGTGCGCATTACCAAGCTGTAGCTATCTTACGAAACAAAATCAGAGGCGCAGCTGGGGCCTTGCTCGTGTCTCACAACACTGTACTGAATTTCGATGCCATTTTGGCCAGGTTAGACTGCACGTATTCAGATAAGACATCCCTACGCCTACTGAGGCAGGGACTGGAGATGGTCAGGCAAGGGGACCTGCCATTGATGCAGTACTATGACGAAGTCGAGAAGAAGCTAACGCTCGTCACCAATAAGATTGTGATGTCACACGAACAAGAGGGCGCTGACTTGCTCAACGCGGAGGTTAGGGCCGATGCCCTCCATGCTTTCATCTCGGGCCTCAAAAAGTCCCTCAGAGCTGTGGTTTTCCCGGCTCAACCTAAAGACTTGCCATCTGCCCTGGCTCTGGCCAGAGAAGCAGAAGCAAGCATTGAAAGGAGCATGTTCGCCACTTCCTACGCCAAGGCCGTAGAGGAACGTGCGCAGACGTCTGGAAACGGCAAAGGCCGCTTCCAGAATAGACAGGGAAAAGACAACAAAGAGGAACAGGGCCAGGACAGAAACCCACACTTTGTCAGGCGACAAAAGGGTAATGGGAATGGTCAGACCAACAATGACAACCAGGCGCAGGCACCTCAACCTATGGAGGTCGACTCGTCCTCCAAGTTCAGGCAGCGCTCTGAGTATAATACGAATAAACCCAATGAGTCCAATGCCTCTAAGAGGAGAAATTCTTCGGACCGTTCCACAGGGCCGAGACGTCAACGCTTGAACAACGTTGTCCAAGAGACCCCCAAAACCAATGACTCGAAGACAAAAGACCCCAAGCAGGAGTATGAGAAGGCAGCAAAGGCTGCCGTTGACGAAATTGATAGTGACAATGAGTACGCTCCAAGCGATGACTCATTGAATTTTTTAGGGGGCGCTCCCGGTTGCCGTTCATTGAACGACGGTTGGCTGGGAGGACTTTAGAGATGTTAATTGACACCGGCGCGGCAAAAAATTACATTAAGCCCGTAAAGGAGCTAAAAAATGTAAGGCCGGTCGCCAGTCCGTTCTCGGTGAGCTCTATACATGGCTCCACCGAAATCAAACAAAAGTGCTTTTTGAAGGTCTTCAAGCACAACTCTCCATTCTTCCTATTGAATTCCATTAACTCGTTCGACGCTATTATAGGCTTAGACCTGTTAACACAGGCCGGAGTCAAGTTGAACCTAGCTGAGGAGTCTTTAGAGTACCAGGGCATTTGTGAAAAACTTCATTTTTTCAGCTGCCCTAGTGTGAACTTCACGGATGTGAATGACATTGTGGTGCCTGCCTCCATTAAAAAGGAGTTCAAGGACACAATTCTGAGAAGGAAAAAGGCCTTCTCTACTTCACACGAAGCTCTCCCTTTCAACACCGCTGTCACCGCCACAATTCGGACAGTAGACAACGAACCGGTGTACTCGAGAGCCTACCCAAACCTCATGGGTGTTTCTGACTTCGTGAATAACGAAGTCAAACAATTGCTAAAGGAGGGCATTATCAGGCCATCAAGGTCCCCATATAACAGCCCGACGTGGGTTGTTGACAAAAAGGGCACTGACGCGTTCGGTAACCCGAACAAGAGGTTGGTAATAGACTTCAGCGCACTATCCCGGACCGTTACCCTATGCCTAGCATTCCCATGATTCTAGCGAATCTGGGAAAGGCAAAATTCTTCACTACCCTTGATCTTAAATCAGGGTATCACCAAATTTACCTCGCGGAACATGACCGTGAGAAGACGTCGTTCTCGGTAAACGGCGGTAAATACGAGTTTTGCCGTTTACCGTTCGGCTTGAGGAATGCAAGCAGCATTTTTCAAAGAGCCTTAGACGATGTGCTAAGAGAGCAAATTGGGAAAATATGTTACGTCTATGTAGATGACGTAATAATTTTCTCAGAAAATGAGGCCGACCATGTCCGCCACATCGATACGGTGTTAAAATGCCTAATCGATGCCAACATGAGAGTAAGCCAGGAGAAAACTAGATTCTTTAAAGAGAGTGTAGAATACCTCGGCTTTATTGTCAGTAAGGACGGAACTAAATCCGATCCAGAGAAGGTGAAGGCCATTCAGGAGTACTCTGAACCAGATAGCGTTTACAAGGTTAGGTCCTTCCTTGGTTTAGCCAGCTACTACAGAGTCTTCATCAAAGACTTTGCTGCCATAGCCCGCCCGATCACTGATATCCTAAAAGGGGAAAATGGCTCGGTGAGCAAACACATGTCTAAAAAAATTCCTGTTGAGTTTAATGAAACTCAACGCAACGCGTTCCAAAGGCTGCGAAACATACTAGCATCCGAGGATGTCATACTCAAATATCCCGACTTTAAAAAGCCTTTTGACCTTACTACAGATGCTTCGGCAGGTGGTATCGGTGCAGTCCTATCCCAGGAGGGCAGGCCAATCACCATGATATCGCGTACCCTTAAACAGCCCGAGCAGAACTACGCCACAAACGAAAGGGAATTACTGGCGATTGTTTGGGCTCTAGGTAAGTTGCAGAACTTCCTGTATGGCTCTAGGGAAATTAATATTTTTACCGACCATCAACCCCTCACGTTCGCTGTTGCCGACAGGAACACGAATGCCAAAATAAAGAGGTGGAAATCGTACATAGACCAGCATAATGCCAAGGTTTTCTACAAACCTGGCAAAGAAAATTTCGTGGCAGACGCCCTCTCTAGGCAGAATCTGAATGCCTTACAAAACGAACCCCAATCGGACGCTGCGACCATTCACAGGGAGCTCTCCCTGACCTACACGGTCGAGACAACGGACAAACCGTTAAATTGCTTCAGGAACCAGATCATTCTGGAGGCAGCACGTTTTCCGCTCAAACGGAACCTGGTGCTCTTTCGAAGCAAATCTCGTCACTTGATCAGCTTTACTGATAAAAGTTGGCTATTAAAAACACTTAAGGAGGTGGTAAACCCTGACGTCGTGAACGCTATTCACTGCGACCTGCCCACTCTGGCAAACTTCCAACACGACCTCATTTCCCACTTTCCAGCCACCCAATTTCGTCACTGTAAGAATGTCGTGTTAGACATAACCGACAAAAACGAACAGATCGAAATCGTCACTGCTGAGCACAACCGTGCTCACAGAGCCGCACAGGAAAACATTAAACAAGTCCTTCGGGATTATTACTTTCCTAAAATGGGCAGTTTAGCTAAAGAAGTAGTAGCTAATTGTAGGGTCTGCACCCAAGCAAAGTATGACAGGCACCCGAAAAAGCAAGAGCTTGGGGAAACGCCCATACCCAGCTATACAGGTGAGATGGTGCATATTGACATATTCTCAACCGACAGGAAGCTATTCCTGACGTGTATTGACAAATTTTCTAAATATGCAATAGTGCAACCAGTGGTGTCTAGAACAATAGTGGACATCACAGCACCCCTGTTGCAGATCATTAACCTGTTCCCCAATATCAAAACGGTCTATTGTGACAATGAGCCCGCATTTAACTCAGAAACTGTCACCTCAATGCTCAAGAACAGCTTCGGCATTGACATAGTAAATGCGCCCCCACTCCACAGCTCGTCCAATGGCCAAGTTGAACGGTTCCACAGCAGAAATCGCCAGGTGCCTGAAGTTGGACAAAAAAACGAATGACACAGTAGAACTAATCTTGAGGGCAACGATAGAATATAACAAAACCGTGCACTCAGTTACTCGTGAGAGACCAATTGAGGTGGTTCACCCAGGGGCCCACGAGCGCTGCCTAGAAATCAAGGCAAGATTAGTAAAGGCTCAGCAAGACAGCATCGGAAGAAGCAACCCTTCCCGGCAAAACCGCGTGTTTGAGGTGGGAGAACACGTGTTTGTAAAAAACAACAAGAGGTTAGGAAATAAGCTAACTCCACTATGCACCGAGCAAAAAGTGCAGGCAGACCTGGGAACGTCTGTTCTTATTAAGGGGAGGGTGGTCCACAAGGACAACCTCAAGTAGGCATTCCCGCTACAGTTAGGTAGTAAGTTATGTTAAGGAAAAACCCGAGCACTGTAGTATCACCTTGTCTTTAATTTCCAGGTTCACCCTCATGATGTTCATGTCCTTGGTAGTAGCGAATGCTCGGATCACCGACTTTTCGCATGCCAACTACATTCCTGTGTTAGATGGGGATGTGCTGGTGTTTGAACAGCGTGACCTCTTGAAACATTCGAGTAACCTTTCCGAGTACGCTAGTATGATAGATGAAACACAGAAACTGTCCGAGTCCTTTCCCCATTCACATATGCGTAAGTTGCTAGAGGTCGATACTGACCATCTTAGAACCTTGTTGTCCGTTCTCAAAGTCCACCATAGGATAGCTAGGAGTCTTGATTTCTTAGGTACAGCCTTAAAGGTGGTGGCGGGTACTCCCGATGCCACGGACCTCTTAAAAATTAAGATCACAGAGGCCCAACTAGTAGAATCTAATTCCAGGCAGATAGCTATAAACTCCGAAACCCAGAAACAGATAAATAAGTTAACTGACACCATCAATAAGGTGATCAATGCCCGTAAAGGCGACTTGGTTGACACTCCACACTTATATGAAGCACTACTGGCAAGAAATAGGATGCTGTCTACAGAAATTCAAAATTTAATTCTCACTATTACTTTGGCCAAATCAAACATTATAAATCCCACAATTCTTGATCATGCCGACTTGAAGTCTTTTGTAGAACAGGATACCCCAATTGTCAGCTTAATAGAAGCATCTAAGATCAGGGTCCTCCAGTCCGAGAATAGCATTCATATTTTAATTGCCTATCCTAGAGTCAAGTTCAGTTGCAAGAAAGTCGCCGTCTACCCTGTATCTCACCAACACACCATCTTGCGCCTCGACGAAGACACACTGGCTGAATGCGAACATGACACCTTTGCTGTCACCGGATGCACAGATACCACACACTTCACGTTCTGCGAGCGGTCTCGGCGCGAAACTTGCGTGCGCTCACTCCATGCTGGAAACGCCGCTCAATGCCACACTCAACCCAGCCACTTGCGAGAAGTAAACCCCGTAGATGACGGCGTTGTGATTATCAACGAGGCCGTAGCTCACGTTAGCACTGATGGCAGCCCCGAAACACTGATAGAGGGAACCTACCTGGTAACCTTCGAGCGGACTGCAACCATCAACGGCTCCGAATTCGTAAATCTACGGAAAACACTAAGCAAGCAGCCAGGCATTGTGCGTTCACCACTACTTAGCATCGTCGGCCACGACCCTGTGCTCAGCATCCCCCTGTTACACAGGATGAGTAACGAAAACCTACATTCCATCCAAAACCTTATGAATGATGTGGAATCTGAAGGCTCACCCAGACTCTGGTTCGTGGCTGGTGTGGTCCTAAACTTCGGCTTGATTGGCTCTCTCGTCCTTTATCTGGCATTAAGAAGAAGACGAGCCTCCAGGGAGATACAGCGCACCATCGACACTTTCAACATGACCGAGGACGGTCATAAACTTGAGGGGGGAGTAGTTAACAACTAACAATGTATTGCTTCGTAGCAACTAAGTAGCTTTGTATAAACAATGCCAGAATTGGGTTCAGCGCTCCACGCGAAGAACGCCTGGCAGCGGAAAGCTGACACTTCCTATCGGGAGTGTTGCTTCACGCTGCAAGAAATGCTGAGTCGGCTTGCCGACTTGTGGTGGCGCGATGCATTGCTCGAGGGTAAACTTAGTTTCAATATTGTCTTCTACTCAGTTCAAATCTTGTGACGAAATAAACCACAGCTTTTTTTTTTTTTTTTTTTTGGACGTTGATACAATGAATGTATAATCAAGTGGTCCTTGCAAAACCAAGCCGATGCTTGTTACGCGCGGATCCCAGACACAGCGAATGTCCACCTCCCGCCCAACCGACCGAGGGGCACAGTCGTCTGACGTACGACTCGAAACGCGAAACGCGAAATAGAGAACGCGGGCATGCAAAGATACCGAGATAGAAAAGATTTTCGAGGAAAGATTACTTAATTTCTAGATAGGTAGGACAAGATTTCAAATTTTAGGCATGCAACAGAGGAAGCGTTAGAAGAAAGAAAGTAAAGATTATTATAGTCAGAACATAATACCCTAAACGGATCATGAAGGGCATAGTTCGACCTACAATTAGGAAGAGTTAGTGGTAAGTAATTACGTGTTAATCTACAAGGGACAGAAAAGTGTAGCTGGCTAACCAGGTCAACACTGTCAATGTCACCTTGGATGAGGTTATTAATAAATACTACACCCAGCATGGTTCTACGATTAGCTAGAGAAGGTAAGTTTGCTCCGGCGCACTGCCGTTAAACACAATTGTTCTTACTTACAATCAAATCGCTATCGCCACAAGGCTAGTGATAATAACTAAGGGGGCGAAGTCAAGCCCTCCAACATAATCTCCATAAACAGTGTCTAAGACGAACCTCAGCTAAAGAAGGGAGATCTCTGGACCTACTGGAAGTAACACAACACTGGACCTACTGGAACATATCTAATTTCTACAAACTACACATTCCGAGCGGAGTGAGCGATACGACATCGTATGGCAGTTCATGCATTGTGCAGGAGCTTTACGTTTATGCGGCTTTTCTACTGTTAGAAGCTGTAGTTTATAGATTGAGTGAATCTCGAGTAGCTTGTTTCTGGTTTAAGATTAAAGAGTGGTTGCGGTTGCCTGTTTTTATATTTAATGTTGAACACGCTTCTGGCCGTAAGTCCTTTTTCCTGTGGCGCCTTAGTAATCTGTTCGGACGTTATATCAGGCTAAATGCCCCTTAATACTACTTGTAGTCACTTGCTGCTTTTAGTAACATAGGTACAAAAGGTCGCAGTACTGGGAGATTTCCTCTTCTTTATTAATGAAAATAATAATATACAGGAACATTCATGACGAACTAACTTGGTGTTTCTAGCTTTCATAATATCTCTGAACTGTTTTCTTAAACAGACAGACAGACGGAGGGTAGGTATACAAAATAATATATGTTAGTTGAACAATGCAAGAATATACTGTACAATTTCCAAACTAAAATATTGCATGGTATTTTCACAATGAGTTTTAAAAATTTGTGTCACTTTGACCATCTGAGGATACTCCTTTGTGCGTGTGTGTATGTGAAATTAAGAGTTGGAAAGCAATATGTATGGAATTAATAGTGTGATTACATATTTGTAACGGATTTTCACAGTTTTTTGAAGGGCATATTACTTTCATGTTGGCTCGACTGCCGCTTTCATTACATGTTATACTCTTTGGCCATTGAAAATGTTCAGAAAAGGGTAAACTAATTTTGTGCAAATATATGTAACAGGCGTAAGGCGTGGTAGACCCCCACAAAGTATATATATTTGTTCTTGCTCAGGATTACTAGCCGTCAACTACTAAAAGCAGCGCACAGGCTGCTGCTCCATACATTTGTACTGAACACGGTAACTTCAGTGTTATTAATATGAACGCGATGATGGAAGATTGGTTAATATGATATTCATCTATGAACATTCCGAAGGAATATATAACTTTATTACTTTTCTTTATAATCGTAAATTACCGATTTAGCGAGCGTGGCACCAAAAATATAAAATAAACTTCAGGAGTTTATTTTATACTTTAACCTTCACGCCAAATTTGGTGCCTAAAGCTTAGACAGATAGACCATGAAACATGACTCAATCGGCTTGGCTAGTGATCTAGAAGATAAATTTATTTCCTTTTGGTGTCTGCCACTCCTCCCTATCATTTTACACATATTTGTACAAAATAAGCTATATGTTAATAATAATAATTATACTACTATTTCACAATTATATAACTAAATAAAGATTTTCTAATCAAATTTGAGAAATTTAATCTATCAAGTGTTAACATTTAATGACATATGAACACAAATTAAGCGCAAAATAAATAAATGACGACTGAGACTATACATACATATTAAAAAGAAAAAAAAACAGCTTACCATGTTTTCATTTCGAAATGTAACTAGTAATTTGTTATTTCGTCTATCATATAAAGATGTGGTGGAGTTATAGTTATTAATAAATCGAAGGCTCGCATGTTCATATCCCGCTAAATCATTACAAAATCGTAATAAAAATAGACTTTTATGAAACTGATAACAAATAACTACAATTTCTTTCATTTTTTCAATCCAATTCTGTAAAGATAATAAATTTGAATATGAATTAGACAAGAAATAATATTTTTCCTCGGCATGCCGAAGGTTTTACGTCCAATTTAGTAATTAAGTGCATCAAAATACTACGTAAGAACAAATACCGGTACTGAATTTTATAACTTGGTTTATGTAAATGAAAATCTTAATTTTCAACTGATTCTTTAATAAGCTATGACAGAAAGTTTTCAGTCCGGTGTAATACTGAAACTTTCGCTCAAGGTAGTGTTCTTGGTACAACTCTATACCTCCTCTACACAGCCGAAATCCCAACTAACAGTATCTACATTTGCCGACGATACGGCTATCCATAGCCGATCTGATCTGCATTCTTCAACAAGTCTTGTTCCGTTTGCGTCATATGAAGCCTTCGGCCGATGATCTGAAAGCATGTTATGCGTCAACCAGGAGTTTAATGCAAATCTATAAGTTAACCAAGTCAACGGTCTCCAAATTGCGGACTAAGAAATGATACCGTAAGAATGCAGAATAATCATTTGGCCAGATGTCGTTGCACAGACGGCAAACATTGCATATTTGCGTAAGCGCTATGAGTGTGACTGCGGAACAAAGTTTCGCTTTCATTTAACATTAAGATCACTTTGTAATTCAGTTTTTATTTTCCACTCGCTGCCGCTGCACCGATCACGGTATGAGAAATAAAGGTACTATTCAATAACTCCTTGCCTTTTACTGTCACGGCTCACCTTGACTACCGGCAAATAAATCCGCGCGACCCACGCGGTTCATTATTAATTGGCGACCAACGGCTAAACTAAGCTGTTCTATGCCCACCCGGTTTCTGTCGTTTTTTCCTACAAAAAAACAAGTCGGAAAGGCTACAGTCGAGCGGACTCGACTGTGATATACCCGATACAACTCTTCGGAAAAACACGTGCCAAATGTGAACAATGCGTTCTTGCTTTTTTATTTATTTCCGTCTCTAATTTGTTTTGCCTATACAAGTTCCACTCGATTCTTATTGGTTCTTTCCCTTTGCTTTTATTACTTTGCAGTTATAACTCAGTGAAAGAGATGCCTATACATACATACATATATGGTGCCTCACAATACATCTCAACATATCTAATTCGATTTGTCGATTGATTTTTGCATTGCTGCTCAATGTCTCTTTCGATTCTAAGTGGCTTTAAATATACTAAAAACTTATTTTGAATATTGCAACACACTGTAAAATAAAAAAAAATATAAGATACGATAAAAACAAGAAAGCAAGGCTACCTTCGGCTTGCCGAAGGTTTCATACCCTTGCAGTTATACAAAATATAAAATATATTTGGATTGCTGCTGGTTTCTGTGGTATTTATTGAACAATTATAATAGTACAGGAAGTCGTGATTTTTACCTGATTAAGGCTATGAATCAAACACCTGCTTAAAAAAAAATAATTCTACCTTTTAATGCTTTTGTATATACCTGGATTTCTTATATACTTAACACAAAATGTTATGAGGAAATGTCTTTGTGTTGTAAAGGATGTGTTGGTCATAAAATCTAAATTTGGAAAGTTCTTATTCAAAAATACGTTTGACAGCTATATGATTTTTTGTTTAACAGCTACATGTAATAGTACTCAGGTTTCCATAAAATTGCAACATGAACCTTCATTAGACCGATCGTTGATCGTTATAAGTTATAAAAGTTCGATTTCGAACTTTATTATTAGGGACACACTTAGATTTGGATGTGGTTAGCCTGATAGCTATATCTTGAAATATAACGAAAATCGGCCGATAGGCTCCATGACAGCTATACGATATATCAGTCCGATCTGGCCCGTTCCGACTTATTTAAAGAGGGCAGAAATAAGAAGCTTGTGAGCAAAGTTTCGTGAAGATAGCTGAATAACTGGGGGACTAATTTGCGTTGCAACAGACATACGGACTGACTGATTGTTCCTATAACAGCTATAGAATATAAACGTCTGAGATATTTAAATGGAAAAACTAAGGGCGGGTTACTGTATAACATTAAAAAGTATTGATAATGTGCGGTATTTCCAAAAACAGGTTTGCATACAAAAACCCTGATTTCAGCCGATTGTTCCTATGGCAGCTATATGTTATAGTGGTCAGATTTTGATACAATTTTGACAGCACATTAAAAACGTAATAAGAATAGGATTTGCCAAATATTGTTGCAATCTCTTGAAAAACAACAAAAATCGGCCCATAGCTTCTATGACAGCTATACGATATATCGGTCCGATCTGGCTCGTTCCGACTTATTTACAGCCTACAGCAATAAGAAGCTTGTGTGCCAAGTTTCATGAAGATAACTCAAAAACTGAGAGACTAGTTTGCGTTGCAACAGACGGACGGACGGACGGACGGACGGACGGAGAGACGGACATCCATTTTTCGACTCCTCTGGTGATGCTGATTCAGGATATATATACTTTATAGGGTCGGAGATGTCTCCTAAGGTGCGTTGCAAACTTCTGGCTAAAATAAATATACCCTCAGCAAGGGTATAATAAGAATAGGATTTGCCAAATCTTGTTGCAATATCTTGAAAAACAACAAAAATCGGCCGATAGCTTCTATGACAGCTATACGATATATCGGTCCGATCTGGCTCGTTCCGACTTATTTACAGCCTACAGCAATAATAAGCTTGTGTGCCAAGTTTCATGAAGATAGCTCAATAACTGGGGGACTAATATGAGTTGCAACAGACAGACGGACTGACTGGTTGTTCCTATAACAGCTATAGAATATAAACGTCTGAGATATTTAAATGGAAAAACTAAGGGCGGGTTACTGTATAACATTAAAAAGTATTGGTAATGTGCGGTATTTCCAAAAACAAAACAGGTTTGCATACAAAAACCCTGATTTCAGCCGATTGTTCCTATGGCAGCTATATGTTATAGTGGTCCGATTTTGATATAATTTTGACAGCACATTAAGAACGTAATAAGAATAGGATTTGCCAAATCTTGTTGCAATATCTTGAAAAACAACAAAAATCGGCCGATAGCTTCTATGACAGCTATACGATATATCGGTCCGATCTGGCTCGTTCCGACTTATTTACAGCCTACAGCAATAAGAAGCTTGTATGCTAAGTTTCATGAAGATAGCTCAAAAACTGAGAGACTAGTTTGCGTTGCAACAGACGGACGGACGGACGGACAGACGGACATCCATTTTTCGACTCCTCTGGTGATGCTGATTCAGAATATATATAATTTATGGGGTCGGAGATGTCTCCTAAGGTGCGTTGCAAACTTCTGGCTAAAATTAATATACCCTCTGCAAGGGTATAAAAATAAATATAAATAAGTCGGCCGCCGCACCCAGGAGTTGAACTCCGGACGTCTCGCTTAACATTCAACTACCATCACCACTCGACCACTGCATTTCTTACGCGATGACCGCTAAAATTGCATTATGAATATTTTCGGTGCACAAAATTAAAAAAAAAGTGGCCCGCCGATGAAGTTAAACTCGGGAACTAACATTAAAAAAACCGACAAACTTATTTTGCACTTTACATACATTGCAAAACAAATGTCATAATTATTGCTTTATTAATTTACTTTACTGGCATTAAAATAGAAAACTTCTGCAAGACCAAGTCCAATTGCCCTTGATTTTTGAAGAAAAACTTAAATTGCATGGGCAATGAATTTACAATGTACATGTGTAATATAAATTAATATGGCTTCGAACAAAAAAAAAAAACAACAACAATGGAACAAAATAAAAAAAAAATTTATTTGTAGCTCCCATGTGGATTCGAACCATCGGTCTACAAAAACAAAATCACTACTAGAAGCCACTACTTCCACCGCACTGACACCAACGTCGGCAAAGTTGCATTATGAGACCATTTAGATTATTATACATGAAAAGAATAAATATGCAATGCGGCGACGGCGGCTTTGTTTTGGTTTTAATTGCTCATTTTTCTTTTTTCAAATTAAATTGAATTAAAAATAAATATTTTTCAAAAGTGAAAAAATACACATCACACAGCCGCCATAGTCGCGATCGAACACTCAACGAGTGCAGACGTGCCTACGGACCGATAGCAAGTGTCTTTTTCGTGCCTAAAGTCCCGTTAGCTCAAAACCCGCGCGAGATAACGTCGCGAGCTGTGATTGGTTCAGCTCCCGAACCCAACGGTACTGCTACCACTACCAACGCACTCTCGAGTGTGCGTGCTAACGCAGAAACAGCAACCTTCGTGTGAAGCAGCGGTACTCAACCTAGCAGCAGCCACGTGCTGCGGTTGGTACACCAACAAACGGTACCCACCGTCCCCTTACCCCTCACCATCCAACCCGACGACAACATGGACTGGCAAGCCCCCCCGCGACCCTCCAAGCTGGCCAAAGCGCCAAAGAAAAAGGCGCACAAAGAGAAGGAGAACAGAAGCAGCTCAAGCGAAGACAGCACCTCGGATTCCGAGCCTGGTGAGATTAAGCGCAAACTACCGACCAGAGAGGCCAAAGAAGCCTCCGACAACGCGCCCAGCACCAGCGCAACTCTGCTCAAGAAGCTGGCAAACAACTCCTTTGCACTTCTCTCGAGCACGGAGGATGAAGACGACGATGACGACAACACCGACGAGGAACAACAAACCGCCGCTAAGGAAACTGCATCCACAAACACAAAGTTAGTGAACCCAACCCCGAAGACCATCAAGCCACCCCCGATCTTTATCCCAGATGTGACCAACATAACAGCGCTCGTCAAGATGATCACGACTCTCGTGGGTACCAAGAATGACTTCTCGTACAAAACTGAGAGAGGCAACAACGTGCGAGTCATGATGCCAGACAAGGAGTCCTACACAGCTTTACGCCAACAGCTCGTGGCCCAGAACAAGAGGCACCGCACCTTCCAACCGAAGGACGAGAGAGCGTATAGGGTGGTCATCAAGGGACTTCACCATACAACGGATCAGACTGAGATCAAAGAGGAGCTACAGCGACACGGCCACACAGTAAGAGATCTGCATAATCCCATCGGCAGAAAATCCAAAGAACCCCTGGGGATATTCTTTGCAAATCTGGAACCCGCGAGCAACAACACCGAGATTTACAAAGTGAAGAGGATTTGCAGGTCGGTCGTCACCGTTGAGCCTCCGCTGAAGTTCAACGACGTACCACAGTGCTTCAGATGCCAAGGGTTCGGACACACCCAGCGCTACTGTTTCCTTGAACATCGTTGCGTTAAGTGTGGTGGCCTCCACGACTCCAGAGCCTGCGAAAAAAAGGACGACGAAAAAGCATGATGCCTGCATTGCCAAGCGGACCACCCTGCGTCGTTCAGAGGATGCCCCGTCTATAAGAAGGCAAAGGCTCAACAAACCCCCAAAAACAGATATGTTGCGAGTAGCAACAAGCCCTCCTACGAGCTCCCGAATATCACCAACGGTATGAGCTACAGAGACGCACTAAAGGGTACCCAAGCGTCTCAAACACAAAACCCTCACCCAACACCCCAAACCCCACCTGAAGCCCCACAACCCAGCATTGTAGAGGAGATGTTCACTCGCATCGAAGGCATGATGGAGAGGATGATGGAGAAGATGTTTGCTCAGATGACGCAGCTTGTTGCTTCTATCCTCAACAACAAGTCCTGCAGCAAATAAGCCTCAACATAGTATTTTGGAACGCAAACGGCTTGCAGAGGAGCAAAGCCGAAGTTGAGCACGTCATCAAAACTGACAACATCGATGTACTGTTGGTCTCCGAATCCCACTTTTGCCACAGATCGCACGTCAACATCAGCGGATATGATCTGATAATAGCTAACCACCCATCTGGCAGAGCACGCGGAGGAGCGGCCATGCTCATCAAGAACGGCATCCAGTACACCGAGCTACCCGCGATTCAGGAGGATTGGGCCCAGTGTGCTGTGGCCAGAATCACCAGCCTCCAGGGAGACATCACTGTTGGAGCGGTTTACTTCCCCCCCAGGCACGCGATTACAGAGACTCACCTGCATGACTTCTTCGAGTCCCTTGGACCTCGCTTCATTGCAGCCGGAGACTTCAATGCCAAGCACTCCTGGTGGGGGTCCCGCACGAACAACCCTAAAGGTAAAACGCTCCACAAATACCTGCAGCGCAAAAACCTGGACTGCCACTCAACTGGAGAACCAACACACTGGCCCTCGGACCCTTCTAAACGACCGGATATACTGGACATTGCCATCTCCAAAGGCATAGGTCGCGCCAGATTGTCATGCACCACCTATGACAAGCTATTATCAGATCACAGCGCAGTAAACCTTCTCCTCAACATCCCCGTCCTCAGGAAAACGCCGGTCAGAAGACTCACGGGGAAGCAAACCAACCCCAACAAGTTCGCGTTCTGGATGCTCTCCACAACAAACCCAGATCCTTCCCTCAACTCACCCAGCGACATAGACAGAGCCATCGAGAGCCTGACAAAGGAGATTCACAACGCGGCAAAGTTTGCAACCCCGCCGCCCCCCACGACCGTGAGAACTCCAGAAAGGGACCTTCACCTCTGGTCCCCTGAAATAGCGGCGTTCGTGGCCGAGAAGAGACGCCTCAGGAGAAAGTGGTTCTCGACACGGAACCCAAGGGACAAGACAGCACTCAATCGTGCCACCAAAGAGCTGAAGGAGAAGCTTTGCAGCCTTCGTCAGGACTCCTTTCATAGGTTCCTCGAAGAGCTTTCACCAGGAGACCCACAACACAACCTCTGGAATGTCACTCGTCACATCAGAAGACCAGTAAAAAAGGTATCACCCGTGCGCAAAGCGGATGGTACATGGTGCCGATCTGACGCAGAGAGAGCAGAGGCCTTCGCTGAACACCTCCACAACACCTTTTCTCCGTTCGACTGCTGTACATCAGAAGAGCGCGCCGAAACTCTCAGGTACATCGACACTCCAAGTGTCCCTGGCCCGCCAATCCAATCCGTTGTACCTGAGGAGATTATGCAGGAGATCGCCACCCTTAAGAGCAGCAAGTCCCCAGGTATGGATCGCATCGAGGCGACTGCGCTAAAAATGACGCCACTCATCTGCTCCCAGTTGCTGGCTAACATATTTAATAGCTGCTTTCGGCTAGGGTACTTCCCTAAGGATTGGAAATGCGCCGAGGTTATCGTCCTCCTTAAGCCTGGAAAGCCTGAAGACAAACTAGCCTTCTACCGTCCAATCAGTTTGCTGGCAATCCTCTCCAAAATACTCGAAAGAGTATTTTTGCGCAGAGTATTGCCAGTACTTGACGAGGCCGGACTGATCCCTGATCACCAGTTTGGCTTCAGACGCTGCCATGGAACGCCCGAACAATGCCACCGGGTAGTTGAGCACATACTGGATGCTTTCGAGCAAAAAGAATACTGTTGCGCGGTAATGCTGGACGTCAAACAAGCATTTGATAGAGTATGGCACCCTGGGCTCCTACACAAAATCAAAACCAACCTCCCAAGTTCCCAATTTGCCCTCCTCAAATCTTACACCGAGGATAGAGTCTTCCAAGTGAGATGTGGAAACACATTAAGCTCGCCTAGGCCGATCAGAGCCGGAGTACCACAAGGCAGCGTGCTGGGGCCTATCCTCTACACCCTCTACACTGCAGACCTTCCCATCACCCCCTCCAGGAACCTTACAATCTGCACATATGCTGACGACACCGCATTCCTCGCCTCATCCTCCGATCCGCAAGAAGCCTCTAACACAGTTCAAAGGCAACTGGACGCGCTACATCCCTGGCTACAAAGGTGGAACATCGTAGTGAACGCGGAGAAATCAACACAAACAACCTTCACACTGCGCAGAGGAGAGTGTCCTCCCGTTACACTAAACGGAGGCACCATTCCCAACTCACCCACACCAAAATACCTGGGGCTGACCCTGGACCGCAGGCTCACATGGCGCCCTCACCTCACAAACAAGTGCACCCAAGCCGACTCACGCCTCAGACAGCTCCAATGGCTTTTTGGAAGAAGATCCAAGCTCCGTGGACACATCAAACTGCTAGTATACAAGGCAATTCTCAAGCCAATATGGACCTACGGGATACAGCTGTGGGGCACGGCAAGCCAATCAAACCGCCTCAAAATACAGCGGTTCCAGAACAAGTGCTTGAGAATTGCCTCCGATGCCCATCCCTACCACGAAAACTCGGCCATCCACAAAGAACTCGGAATCCCCACAGTCGCCGATGAAATCTCCAGGCTCAGTGAGAGATACCTAAGAAGGCTCGACAACCACCCCAACCACTTAGCTATCAATCTCTTGGACAACAGCCTAACCCGCAGACGCCTGAAGAGAACTCACCCGCTCGATCTCCCACAGCAATAGACGATCTATAAATTAAACACCGTCCCAAATACAACAATGCAACTTCCCATACGTCAATGCCTCCCACCAATACAATAATGTAATTTCCCCTATGTCAATGTCACCCACAAACCACTTAATTATTGTCCTATCGGACAGATTTTAAGTTAATAAACAAATGCTATACAAAAAAAAAAAAAAAAAAAAAACTGCCGCCGGCCTACGTCGAACCTAGGAGTTGAACCCCGGGCCTCACGCTTAACAGTCAACTACCATCACCACTCGCCCATGGCATTTCTTACGCGATGACCGCTAAAATTGCATTATGAATATTTTCGGTGCACAAAATTAAAAAAAAAGTGGCCCGCCGATGAAGTTAAGCTCGGGAACTAACATTAGGAAAAACCGACATAAGCTCATGGTCACAAGGCAATACTTTTTCTTGAATATCTTCCCTATTTAACGGCCGATCTTATTGAAACTTTCGCAAAACGCCAGCAGGGTGGGTTTTATCACATGTATAATGATTGCTTTAGAGCTATATTTGCAGCTACAATCGACTTTTTTCGATTTATGGGTTCGGATGGAGGCGTGACAAAAACCCAAAATAAACTTGATCTGCGTGCAGAATTAACACATATTATCACCAAATTTGGTAGCTCTAGCTCTTATAATAGCTGAGATCTAGGTTTTCATACGGACGGACAGACAGACAGGCGGACATGGCTATATCGACTCGGCTGTTCATGCTGATTCAGAATATATAAGTTAACTGAAGTCAACAATCTCTAAGTTGCTGACAGTAACATGACTCCGAGCGAATCTGCTTAGCCAGCATTTGAATAACGAAAAGAACTCCCTGTCGCGCGATGACGCTGGCAATAAACTAATTGGCGCCCAACTAGTAGTGCGTACGCCACGACCCACAACTAAAACAAAGTGAGAAACGCTTAAACAAAGTGACAAACTCTTAAAGTGAAAAACGCTTAAACAAAGTAACCAATTATGCAGTTACGGCTGCACAGTGATTGTAACAAATCGCTCAAAGTACTTGCGAGCGTAAGTGTGCCGTGATCTCCGTTGTTGCACGAAGCAACCGCCAGCAGTGACACCAACCTCTTCAATTGGTTGACTGAGGGCGCTGTCAATTCAACTTTCATCGTTCATCGAAGCCGCCGGAGCTCTTTGGGCAGCGGAGACAGCAGCGCGGGAACACCAAGAGCCACAACTGCAGCGAGTTACGTTAAGAGGCAGTTTGCATAGCTCAGAGCTCAACATTAAAAGACATGTAAGTGGACATTTTCATTCAAACTCATTTTATGTCGGCATTTTTTGCAAAGTGTTTACTGCTAAGGAAAAAAAGCTAGCAAATTTAAAAATAGACGTGTATTTTTGTTGCTATCAGAACTGTGATTGCCTCTATGATTTGCGTTGTTATATTTTTCGCCTTTTACTCCCATTTGTCTTTTTTCTTGTGTTTACCCAATATTGTGTCGTAACACGATCCGTTGAGTTCCGTGACATTTTTCATTTGGCTTCAGGCGTCTCGCGGAACATAATTTGTTTACATTTCAACCCCATGTCATCGCCGTTCCGACGGTATAGAACTACTCGTCAGCCGTGTAGTGATTCAGACTCTGATCGCGACGATCAGCGTATTCGCATTCCAGCACCTAGGCTCACTCCCCCACCCAGAGCTAGCGTCATGACCCCGAACAATTGAAGGCGGTGATAGAGGCGGCTGTCAATTTGGTCTTAGCTGAGCAAGCGGCTGTGAACCGACAAAGGGACGAGGCTCTTGTAGACAGAGTCAACAAGTTGTCCAATCAAATAGCAGCGACACATATCGTCACGACAGAGGTGCGGGCGTATACTGCGATAGAGATAAGGGACAGCGTTCGTTGTGACGAGCCGTTAGATGCAGTCAAATGTTTGCCAGAATTCATGGGTGTTCAGGAATCGTATGTTTCCTGGAGACAGGCGGCTCTTTCCGCCTATCATATCTTCAAGCTATATAAAATCAGTTGCCGTCTTAGCTTCGTTCGGCACGGTGCTGAACTTTGACGCTATTATAAGTAGTCTCGATTTCACGAATAGTGACAAAAGACCAATTCACGTAATAGAGCAAGGTACGCTACGACAAGGCGGCCTATATTTGCTACAGTATTACGATGAGGTCGAGAAAATACTGACATTGTTGACAAACAAAGTCAACATGTCCTACGAGCCAAGCTTGGCCAAGGGCCTGTGCGAAAAGTTCTGTGACGATGCGTTGCGAGTATTCGTATCAGGGCTTAAAAGAAGCTTAACGGACGTCCTTTTCGCAGCAAAGTCAAAGGATCTTCCGTCTGCCCTGGCGCTGGCACATGAGGTTGCATCGAACCATGAGAGGTATGCGTTCGCAGCCAACTTTGCAAAAAGCCAAGAGGACAGGGAGCGTAAGACAAATGCCCGCCAACAAGAGAAAACATCTCAGCAGGCGGAGGCACAACCAAGTGGTTCGAAAAACCCACATTTCAGCAAGAATTTTAAACAGCAAGGGCAATCCGGCCAGCGTGGCAATGGTCAGCAGAGCTATGCGAAAACGAAAGAGCATATGGATGTTGACCCTTCCCTTTCCAACCTTGTTCAGCCTACACAGCCCACCAACCTTGTTCAGCCACACAGCGCTTTCCTTTAAATGAACTTTCGTTTTATTCAGGGATAAAAAGCGCCACACAATTAACTTCACCTGCAGAGAGTCTCTGTTGGACTGCCTCTCAGAAGTAATTGTGCCGAAGGGTGTAAATGCTCTCCACTGCGACCTCCATACGCTCGCGATGGTTCAGGACGAGGTCGTCCGGAGGTTCCCAGTCACGAGATTCTCGCACTGTAAGAACCTGGTAGTTGACATATTCGGTACGAAGGAGAAAAGGGAAATCCTCACAGCCGAACACAATAGAGTCCATAGAGCGGCGCAGGAAAACGTCAAACAGGTTCTGTCCGAAAATGACAAAGCTTGCTAACGAGATAGTCCAGACCAGGATTCGAAATGATCAGGTCGCCCTCAGAACCAGAGAGAATGCCTCTCGAGAAAACAGGGTCTTCGAGGTAGGAGAAAAAGTTTTGGTCAAATCCAACCGCAGGCTTGGAAACAAACTCACGCCTCTGTGCGAAGAGAGAGCCGTAGAAGCGGACATGGGGACCACAGTCCTCATTAAGGGGAGGGTGGTCCACAAGGACAACTTAAAATAACATTCCCAAAAGCAATGTCCTTGCGCTGGCAAATCATATTTTTTTCTATTTGGCCACATGGCATAATTTTAATGGGGTTTAAAGGATCTAATGCCATCGGCATATAGTACTTAAGTTAGGTATTTCTTGGTGTTGGGCTCCCCGCTTTACGCACAATAGACAGGTAGAAATACACACTAGAACTCAGAATCAGATTAACCAGTTAACCGTCACAGTAAACACAATTCTTAGAGCAACCAAAAATTCACAAATTGACACCGGCCATTTATATGAAACCCTACTGGCCAGAAATATAATGTTAATGATGAAGTTACAAAATATCATGCTGGCTATAACACTTGCAAACATTTTAGATCATGCAGACTTAGAGTCAGTTTGGCTTGAGGAGCCCACAGACACTCCCATAGGGGATCTTATGTCTGTTTCGTCAATTAAGGTCCTACAGTACGCCAACACCATACATTTCATAATTAGGTTTCCTAAAATAAGATTTAGTTGTAAAACAAATTACTATCTTTCCCGTTGAACGAGAAGGTTACACGCTGCGAATAAACGACAACGTTATAGCGGAATGCGACACAGGAGTTTACGCGGTCGAAAATTGTACCGCCTCCCCCAGCGTATCTTTCTGTCGGCTGTCATCAGAGAGCTCATGTGGCAGAGAACTTCATGCAGGCGGTGTGGCCCATTGCGAATCCCAACCAAGCAATCTAGACTCGGTTACCTGCGTGGACGATGGAATTGTCATCGTGAACGAGCGACCGGCAAAGGTGCAAGTCGACAACGGCACTGAAGTCTGGGTACGCGGCACGCATCTCATCACGTTCGGCGAGTGGGCCACCATCAATAGAACCTTGTTCACTAACCGGAACAGTGTCGTAAGCAAAGTCCCTGGAGTTGCGAGCTTTCCCCTGCTCAACATCAGAAGGTGTTTAGTCTCCCTTATCTCCATCGGCTGAACGAGCGTAATTTGGAGGTCATCCGGCAGTTCAAGGAGGAAGTCGGCGACGATCACACAACACTGCTGATGGTCACCGTTGGAGCAGTAGGCTGCACCCTCATCTGCGTCACCCTGATGGGTTATCGCATCCTGAAGGCAAAGAGAGCTGCGAAGCAACTATGTAAGATGGTTGCTGGAATAGGGTCGGCTGAGGGCGGCCTTAACTTAGAGGGGTAGTAGTTAATTGAAGTCAACAATCTCTAGTTTGCTGACCGTAACATGACTCCGAGCGAATCTGCTTAGCCAGCATTTGACCGGATGTCGTTGCATAGTCGGCAAACATAGCACATTTGCGTGGCGGCTATGAGTATGATTGATTGCGGAACAGAGTTTCGCTTTCATTTAACTTTAAGAAACTTTTTGTATTCAGGTTGTATTCTTATTCCGACACAACACCAACGCTTTGCTGTCGAATTAAATGAATAGCGAAAAGAACTCCCTGTCTTTTATTGTCACGGCTCCGCCTGGCATTAGACTTGTAGAGCCGCGCGCGATGACGCCGGCAATAAACTAATATATATACTTTACGGTGTCGGAGATGTCTCCTTACGCCTTTTACAAACATTTTCGTTTGGCACCAAGCTATAATACCCATCTACTCTACGAGTAGCGGGTATAAAAAATAAATAAAAAAAAAAAAGGAAAAATAAAATAAAACTCGAGAATTACCACTAAGTATAGTAGCAACAGATAATAGTAACATTTTTTGTAATCAAACCTTGGACTTAGGAGCCTAGATAGAAGAAATTTATTCATACGTCACTAGTTATAAGATAAGGAAAACCATCGAAAAATGCATATTTAGTAAAATAAGCACCTATTAGAGTAGAAAAAAAATATATACTAAAAAGTCTCTTATTGTAAGTTAAATAACTTTTATATTATATAGACCTTGTATGAATGTGCGTATATATTAGAATACTAACATAAAATGTCTCCTATACCAACATATCCATTGTATAAGAAATTATTGCTGTAGAGCTATATTTGCAGCTACAATCGAATTTTTTTCGATTTATGGGGGCGGATGGAGACGTGGCAAAAATCCAAAATAAACTTGATCTGCGTGCTCTAGCTCGTATAATAGCTTAGCTCTAAGGTATCATACGGACGGACAGACAGACAGGCAGACGGACATGGCTACATCGACTCGGCTGCTCAGCTTTGCTGATTCAGTTGGGCTAAATCTATAATACCATTCTACTCTACGAGTAGCTGGTATAAAAACTTGAATAAAAGGCTACTTTTGCCAAAGGTAGCTTTCGTTTTCTACGATTATTTCTATTTCAATTATGTCATATTTGAAGTACACTGCATCTGCCTGGGCCAGGCCTGGGTATGAACTATGAGAAAACACCTGCACGAGGACACCGCAGGCACCGATAATATTTTGCGTTGTACGATGAATGAATTGCTATGCTTTATTAAGGAAGCAGATTAGCTTTTGTCAAGAAAGACAGAGCATCTATAGGTTCAAAAGACAATCCAATTTTGTAAAGATAAAACAACTTGAGTATGAATTAGACAAGAAATCAAATTTATCTCCGCATGCCGAAGTACATCAAAGTACTACGTAAGTACAAATACTGGTACAGAATTATATAACATCGTTTATGTAAATGTTGATTTTTAACTGATTGTTTAATGAGAATTAGATGTATAACTTTAACAATACATACAATTGTATAAGGCTACAACTTTCATTAGTTTAGTTTCGATATTTTGAAAAGGAAAAGAAACCCTTTTTTGGCTGACTGATTTATTGCGACATTGTGAAAAACAAGCAAAGTTTATGACAGCTATACGATAGATTAGTCAATTCCACTCTATTAACATAGTACACAATACAATAAAAAGTAAAGGGTGTGTTTAGAGATTTTGTATTAATGAGCTTGTGGTTGGCCTCTTTTGTTTCACCTGGCAACTTTGAAGTGTTTCATGATCTGATTAGTGTGAAAATGTATAGTCAATAGGTAACCAGCTTATCAGTGTCGAATTTTATGTCAAAAGTCAGCGGTCGATTGTGCAAGCGGTCTGGATGCGAGCTTCCAAGATCGTTCGATAAGCTAGCCTTAACAAAACTAAAATGTCATAATCTGGGTGATCGTCATATGTAATTTGGATTCTGAATCCAAATCCGCAGTCGAAATTCTCCAACTCTCCGAATTTCCACTTAACCTCACAAATCTAAAACATTTTTTAAAGTCTCCCTAAAACGTATCCTGATCTGGTCATGCGCTTTATTCCTTCTCGTGTATTTTGGTCTTGTAAATCCGATTCAGCAATCAACATTTTTGGACTTAACCTCAAAAGAACATTTACAAAGCCGCAAAAACTAATGGGGTCATGAACTGGTCATACTTTGGTAAAAGAGGTCGGAAAAGAGGTCAAATATTAAAAACAAATCGTCCATCTGAAATTAGTTTTCACCTTTAATGTCACAAAATTATCTTTAAAATAAAAAAAGAACTCGCTCTCTAAAACTATTGGTTGCTATTTTATATAAATTTAAAAATGTAAAGCTCTTAGAAAACACCCTTTATGTGCGGAAAATTTCAAGATTTATGTTAAACCGGAAGTTGCTCGTGCTCCCGTAAAGAAGCCTGTCATTTGTTTCCAGATATTTGTATCAATATAATCACTCGAAATTCATTTCAAATCATATTATACCATATAAGATACTACAATATTTTAAATCGCTTTAAAATGGTACATTTTCTCGCCCAGGTCTATAAGTCATTATAGACATGGACATGGATTTTTTAAGATACTAACATTTCATGAAGACGTTGAGATAAAACACCTAAGTGATTGTTCCTGGTTTGGTCCAATTTTGTTTAAATTGGAAGAATAACAATAATCTGACGGTAAATTTTAATAAAACTATACAATAAATAGGTACGATACGGCTCGTTGTCTTAATTACATTTACGACTCCATAAAGCTAGCTTTTATAATAGCAAGGATCAATGCGTCCACACGGACGGACAGACATACAGACGACCATGTTGGTGGGCGTGGCGCTTAAAATTTGCAATAAACTTATACATATGCATATGATATTCAGAAATCTTGTTGCCAAATTTTATCTATTTTCTTAAATAAAACGGAAGGACAGACAGACGGGCTCAATCAACTCAGCTGGTCATCCTGAGCAAGAATATGTACAGTTTATGAGGTCTGCCACGTCACTCTATGTCTATACATTCAACAAAATCGGCTTCTACTAATACTCTTCTTCAACCATTTTCAATGGTTTAAGGGTATAAAAACTACTTAGATGATTAAAATGTTTTAATGTCACATAATGAAGTACTTGAGCATGCAAAATCTATCTTATTAGCCCAATTTCTTTTTTATTAAAGTGCATTTAAATATTTTAGTTTTTAATTGATTACATCCGAGAAATATTTTGGTTAGATCATGAAATTAAAAGATTCAATTATATAAAAAAATAACTGAAAGCAAATAAGCAAAATATACCTTAGGCAAAGGTTTAATAAAATGTTTAAATACTTACCCCAACAAAGTCTTTAGGTTTTTTTAAAGGAATACCAAAAGCAGCATTTTCTGGCCACCACTCGGGCTCACTGCAGTCAATTTTTTTCGGTAAATTTATGTGTCCTAAAGAACATTGTACCATAAACGGTATAAAGCTTTCCAACTGGGATTCTGTAATTTTTTCTAAAGATGTGGGATACCCATTTGCAAACAACAGTGGTAAATTCGATATCATGTTCTGTTGGCATTTATCTGTTTCGTCCATTATCACTAAAATAAAGAATGTAGGTTATACTGTTATAAACAAACTGATCATCCAAGACAGATTTTCGAAAAAACAGGATAGCAAATGTACAGCTTTAACTTGAAAAAGGCACACAAAAGCTTTTTTTTTTATAATTTTTTATATTATTTTGATATATTAGCAAAAAGCAGTGCAAACTCATAGACAATCGTTCCAACGCTTTTCCAAATTTTCAATACCATGTTTATAAAAAAAATTATCTTTTGCTTCAAAATAAGCTTCAGTTTCAGCGATGACCTCCTCATTTGAGCCAAATCTTTTTCCCTGGAGCAGCAAAGAGCTAGTAGTGACTTGGGGCTAAATCTGGCGAGTATGGGGGTTGGGGAAGCAGATGAAAGCCCAATTCGTTCAATTTTGCCATTGTTTTCATTGACTTGTGGCAAGGTGCATTGTCTTGGTGAAAAAGGATTTTTTTTTTTCGCATGTGTGGTCGTTTTTTTGCGATTTCCTCCTTCAAACGTACCAGCAAGTCAATATAATAATCACTGTTGATCGATTTCCCTTTTTCGAGATAATCAATGAAAATCACGCCTCACGGAGCTTCACTTTACGATCTTTCATTATAATTTTTGTCACTTCACTCACATTTTCCGGTGTAACGGCTTCCACGTCTACCCGAGCGTTTCGCTTCGTTTGTATCGGTACGACCAAGTTTAAAGTCGGCAAACCACCGACAAATCGTTGCTTTTGATGGACAAGAGTCCGGGTAACATTTTTCAATCCATTGAAACGCTTGCACAGTGTCCTTACCCATTAAAAAACAATGTTTTATCAGAACACGAAACTCGGTTTTTTCCAGTTTTTAAACAAACTACAAAACGACTTTACTCCAACCTCGATAACTCAGCTGTTTCTGGTCCGATCGCCTTGAAATTTTAACACGTTTTCAGTAAACGTGTGTACTCTAGAAAGACCTGGTTACTGGTTTACTACGAGCGCAATCTGTGGGTTAGTCTCGGGACTTATTGATCCATGTGTTACAGTAACAACTCATTTGGCCGGCTATTTATTGTCCGCTTGCAGACGCAAAATGTTCAAACAACACCAATTGTATTACTGGAATCGTATGATTTTATTGCATATACAAATGATATTGTTACAGAAAATATGTAACCACACTTATATTTCAAACAAGTCGGAAAGGCTACAGTCGAGCTGACTCGACTGTGATATACCCGCTACAATTCTTCGGAAAAACACGTGCCAAATGTGAACAATGCGTTCTTGCTTTTTATTTCTTTCCGTCTCTAATTTGTTTTGCCTATGCGGGTTCCACTCGATTTTTATTGGATGTTGCCCTTTGCTTTTTTTACTTTGCAGTTATAAATTATGCATGTGGAAAAGAGACGCCTATACATACATAAATATATGCTGCCTCACAATACATCTCAACATATCTAATTAGATTTGTCGATTGATTTTTGCATTGCTGCTCAATGTCTCTTTCGATTCTAAGTGGCTTTAAATATACAAAAAATTTATTTTGAATTTTGCAACACACTATAAAATAAAAAAAAATAAATATAATTAGCCGCGTCACCCAGGAGTTGAACTCCGGACCTCTCGCTTAACAGTCAACTACCATCACCACTCGACCACTGCATTTCTAACGCAATGACCAATAAAATTGCACTATGAATATTTTCGGTGCACATCATTAAAAAAAAAGTTGCCACAGAATTAAAAAAAAAAAAAAGGTTTCCACATAATTAAAAAAAGTTGTCTGCTGCTGGAGTTGAACTCGGGTTCTGACATTAGGAAAAACCGACATAAGCACATGGCCACAGTGCAATACTATTTCTTGAATATCTTCCTTATTTATCAGCCGATCTTATTGAAACTTTGCCAACACACCCGCAGGGTGGTTTTTATCACATGTATAAAAAATGATTGCTGTAGAGCTATATTTGCAGCTACAATCGATTTATGGGGGCGGATGGAGGCGTGGCAAAATTCCAAAATAAACTTGATCTGCGTGCAGAATTAATACATATTGTCTCCAAATTTGGTAGCTCTAGCTCTTATAATAGCTGAGATCTAGGTTTTCATACGGACGGACAGACAGACAGACAGACAGACGGACATGGCTATATCGACTCGGCTGTTCACGCTGATTCAGAATATATATACTTTATGGGGTCGGAGATTTCTCCTTCTGCCTGTTACAAACATTTTCGGTTGGCACAAATTTATAATACCCTTATACTCTTCGAGTAGCGGGTATAAAAATTAAGTTTTGCTTAAAGCTTCTGCCAATTATCTGTCAAAAAGACGTCCAAAAACAAAAGCGACGCATCGCAACGTCTACGTAAACCATTTATACTCCAACTGTAAAAGCATTATTTATCCGATCCTCAATTTAAAGAATATTCATTAGAATTTTTCTATGCTTACGAATGTTAAAGCTGAATGTTTAGTTGACTTATACTTGACGCAAAATAATATAATTTTTAGGTGCGGTGGGTGTGGAGAATTTTGAATCTTTACCTTTTTTAATAGCTTAGATCTTTTATAATAGCTACTGACCTACAGACAGACAGATTGACATGACATAATCAACTAAAGATCCTTAGAAATATATATTATTATCATCAAATCAAAATCATAATTAAAGTCAAATTATATATTTGTGCGAATAATAATTTAATGAAAAATACTTAAGAGGGCCTGAACCGGTATCTGCACCTCCGAGGAACTAACATAACAAGAGATCAAATTCCCTAAACATTATCACAAGGGCACCACGTTTTATAGTATACATATTAATATAAATTCGATGTTCTTTAGTTATGGTCCGATGTTAAACGAATTTTTACAAAACATCCGCGCTGAGCTATTTAACTGTCGTAAAAGTTGATTGTAGAATTTGTATTGTGTATCTAATATTTATTTCTTTATTTACCTCATTGACAGACGTCAACTCACATGAGTTTTGTCATACAATTTGATAGGGGTAGCTCTAATAGTGTCTGAACATTCAGCGTTCAAACTGATATGACTGTATGACTCGGCCATAGATGCTGATTAAGAATATATATACTCTTTAGCAGTTTTACGATATATTGGTCAGATTTGGTAGAGAGACTAGTTTGCGTTGCAACAGGCAGATAAGGCTGTGTTTGTAATACGTGTAAATACGTGTCACAATAATATAAATATACCCTCTATACAATACAAATAATAATATCAACGGGAAGAATTAAATATGTATAAACATTTCTATTATTTTGAAAACAGCTGTATCTTTAAAATTTGTTAGATCGAAGACGCCTTTTTACAGCTGCTAACTTTTAACATATTTTTACCGAACAAAATATTAGTCTGTGAAATTAGCGCATTTGCTTTAATTGCGCTCTTTAACCTGTTTCCTCTGGTGTCGAGACTTTTAGTAGGTTCGCTGCAGCTACAACACTAACAAACAAGATCTCTCACTTCTAATGTGCATGTGTCTAACGCGCATTCACTCACTTAAATCTGATCATTTTCTATGTGCTCTGCATTTGCTTCTGCTTGTGCATTTGTTCTTGCGGTTGTTTTTTCTTAGATGTAATAGTCACCCAGTATAGGAGAGGGTATCATCTATAATAAGAAACCGGTGACACTGGCTTAGCCAAGCATCTTTTGTTAGTTTTGTGACTATGAAATATGCCCGATACACCGCCTCTACGACTAATGCACTGGTCTGTGCTACTGTTGTGATATTTTTGGTAGGCTCAGAATGAGATGATAATGTTAATGCGGCAGACAAAGACAGGATTTGGTAAAGTAACTTTTTCTGCAGTTTATGTCAGCTTTCAGATCCGTTTTCAGCATTGATCAATTCGCTTAATAGCCTAAGCTATTAAATGAGTCTCCCAAACTGCTCATATAGCTAAGTCTTTGCCTAGTGTCATTCAGCCCCCTTTCATTGACCAGCCCTGCATCCCAAAGACTCAGCCAATGAGGTCATTCATCATTCCTATGAGGTTTATTTCTGCATCATACCTTCGTTGAACTGACCTGAGGTTAGCTATAAATAAATATACTCATAAATCGAAAGAATCGATTGTAGCTGCAAATATAGCGCTACAGAAATCATTTCATATTCCCGTGATAAATACCACCCTGCGGGCGTTTTGCGGAAATTAGAAGAATAAGATCGACCGATAAATATGTAAGATATTCAAGATATAGTAGTCCATTGTGACCTTAGATTTTTTTCCAATTATTATTATTATTATTATCGGTTATTTTTGATTATTTGTTAAAGTATTGAAAGCTTTGAGAAAAAATGCATCTGCCTATGATATACAGGAACCTTCATGCCAAATTTAGTGTCCATCTGTTATAATAACTGAGATCTGTTGTCTCAAAAAGATCGTCGGAGACACAGACGGACATGACTTAATCGACTCGGCTTGTGATCCTGAGCAAGAATATATATAATTTGTATGGTCTGCAACGCCTCTTTATGCCTGTTACATAAATTTGCACAGAGTAAGTATACCCTTTTTTGACAATTTTCAATGGTTGATGGACATAAAAAGTGAAACTGTTCAACAAACATTTGTTCATTAAAAAAGTCAGTAACGATGGCAGCTAATGGATTATTGATCTTCGAGTAGTAAAATTGAATATAAAAAACACTAGAAGCGTCCGATAAATAATTTGTTCGCTTAAATTTATGATGGTAATTGTCTAGAGACAGGGCTCATAGGAAATCCCCATGTAAAAAGTCCGCGACTATGAAATGTAACAAATTCATGAATTTGAATCCGGCTGCGAATAAGTTTGGAGTGGATGCCCCAGTCTATAGATCCACGGAAGTTATTCAGAGAAAGATGTGGTTGTTTGTGTGTTGAAAAACTCGCTGCGGTCGATATTTTCGTTTTTTATTTATTACTTTTTATTTGCAAAAATTGCCTCACATGTGTGTGCAAACCCACACATGAAATTCATGTTAATAGTGTTCGTAGTATTGCTACAAAATGTTGTTCAACGAAGTTTGTTCACTTGTTGTTTTTAATAACTTTTAAACCACTAAACTTATGACTTCTCAGCAGCCGGATGCGGATTCAGGGGAATTTATGGTAATTGTCTAGAGAAAGAGCTCATAGTTAATCGCGTCGTAAAAAATTCGCGTTTTGGCCTATAAAATGTAAAAAAAATCTCCTGAATCCGAATCCGGTGGCGGAGAAATCATAAGTTAAGTGGTTTAAAAGTTATAAACAAAAAACAAGTGAAAAACTTCATTGAACAACAGTTTAGCATACTGTTCGTAATTTTTAACATGAATTGCACACGCATGCGGGTAAATTTTTGTAAACAAAGATAAATTACTGAATAAAATCACGGGCTGCAGGTGAAAAAATTAAAAAAAAAAAGAAAATATCGACCGCAGGTGAAACAATTTTTTCGCCTACGGCGATCTTTTCAACGCGAACACAGCCACATCTTTTTATACGTTTCTTCCGTGGATCGAAAGATTGGGGCACATACTCCAAACATAGGGCGCACTTGGAGAGGAGTACATGCAAAGACAATAATGCAAACACACATACACGAAGATACGAACACACAAATGAAATGCATGTGGAACGTGTTTGTAGTATTAGTAAAAATAGTTGTTCAATGAAGTTATTTCACTTGTTTTTTGTTTATAACTTTTAAACCACTTAAGTTACGTCTTCTCCGCCACCGGATTAACTATGAGCCTTTTCTCTAGACACTTACCCTAGAAAATTACCACATAAACAAAAAATACACGTGATTGTATTTAACATTAGAACAATATTTATATTCTCATTTACAAGATGTTATGCCTAACTATATACTGCAATATGTAAACGAACATATATACATACCTACTTGGCATGTGTTATACTAAGAAATAAGAAAAGAATTTAAGAAAGAGCAACTCGTTACTTTTAGTTCTGTCTTTTCTCTATATTTGAACATAGAAATCAAACCTTTGATAGCTAGATCGGAAATGTTTTTGTTAATCTGGAATAACGAATCATTTGGAACGATCGAAATAGAACAAAAATTATTCTTGTGGAGCAAAGATATATTCATATTTTAATTATGAATTGAACCTTTATTTAGATTATTAACACACTGTAATCCATGATTTGTGAAGAAACAAGAAGTAAAAATTACAGAATTTTTTAAAATTTTGTGTAATTGTCTAGAGAAAGGGCTCAAGATAAAAATTCGCGATTTCGCCTATAAAAAGTAACAAGACCTCCAGAATTCAAATCCGGTGGCGAAGTCATAATTTAAGTGGCTTAAAAGTTATTAACAAAAAAAAAAACAAGTAAAAAAAAAAATTCATTGAACAAGACTTTTAACTAATACTACAAAAACCTTTCCGCATAAATTTTATGTGTGAGTTCGTATCATTGTGTGTGTATTTGAATTTTTGTCTTTGCCTGTACTCTTCTCCAAGTCTCCTATGTTTAGAGTATGTGCCCCAATCTTTGGATCCACGGAAGAAAGATGCGGTTGTGTTCGTGTTGAAACGACTGTGGTTAAAAAAAAAAATGAAAAAAATAAAGTGCGCGTTTCAATGTTTTCTTTTATTTTTATCTTTTCACCTGCAACCATTCTTGTATTTAGTAATTTATCTTTTTTTACAAAAATTGACCCACACGTCTGTGCAATTCATGTGTTCGTGATATTACTATATAGTATTTTTTAAAGAGGTTTTTTCATTTGTTTTACGTTAATAACTTGAATATCACTTAACTTACGACTTCTCCGCCACCGGATTTGAATTCAGGAAATTTTGTTACTTTTTATAGGTCAAATCGGATCAATAAAACAAAAGTAATTCAATTTTACATCTTCAGTGTTCGGTATGAGCAACAGCCTCCTCGTTGCTATAAGTAGTTAACGTCGATGTTGCGATGTGGATAACTATTTGTTTGAAATTATAAATATGGTTAGGGTGTATAGAGCTGTACAGAGCCAAGTAGTTGAGTTGATTAACTGAAGCATTTATTTCATATGCGTTCTTAAGCTAAATAAGGTAGAACTTAACTTAACCCGCGAAACTATCGATTGTTTTCAACGATGGCAGATTGCCAGATCGGGCTGACATCGCTGACGCTGCCCCTCAGTGACTTCGTCAGGAAATTTTCTTCGCCGTTTATGTTGGTAACAAAAACTGTATCGTTTAGACGGCGAACAACTTCAAATGACCGGCTGCTGAAGTAGTTTTCTGACGGATGCTACACCCCATGGGCATGTTTGGAGATCTTTGGCTTCAAACAATTGTGGCTTGCAGTGATGCGCTGCCTGTGAAGCTCTGATTGTCCGTATGTGCTGACGAAGTCTTTCGTTGTCGTGTCAATGTGATGAGCTACCGCGTTGATGACGTGAGTGGCTGTCGTCTTGCTCGACCGTGTAATCTCTATGTAGCGAGTGAGTAGCTGGGCTTATTTTTACGTGTATTCACTTAGTGCGCAGACTGTTGAAACGTTGTAGAGGCTTGTTTGGGATATTTTCCCTTATGCTTCACATGCCGAAGGATCATGAAGGCATCTGCGCCTCAGATCGAGTAACACTTCGATGTGAGTTAAGAGATCAGCTTCTATGATAGCTGACTGTACATTAGCAACAGTAAAAGTCCAGCTAAACTATCGTTGAGTTTTTTGGTGATCGTTTCATATGTGTCGATGACAGAAGTACTAGCGGCATATAGCTTGATGTTGTCCTTCCTATGCTTAATCTTTTTTAGCATTGATATCGGCATGAGTGATATTACTGACACCGAATCAATCAAGAATTTTATAATTGTGGAGCGATCGTAGATGTGGAGTCTTAGAAAGGCGAACATTGTTTGCACTATCACTAGCCGCCTGTACTACTAAAAGCTTATTAAGTTTCCCTGTTATGATGTCCACGAACAGGGCTGTACGCAGCATCGTGCCTTAGAACCGAACTTGGTATGATAAAAGCATGTGTGTGGAGCATCTGATGGCTTCTTTTGCTGCGTTTTATGCACAGTTTTCTGTGTGACACTATTGAGGACTTTTTCAAAGCTCACGCTTGAATTCTGCTAGCTCGTCAGTGATGTGCCCAGTGTGAAGTCGCTTGTCGATTTCTTTTGCATGTACGGCCGCCATAACGAACGCTCATATCGGTAAGTGTATCCATCTAGGCTACTCGTGAAATTTTTAGTACCCGTTGCCCTTGTTGTGGAAGGAGAGATTGCCAGCGCACGAAGAACATGTTCAGTAGCACGTCCTCCAAATATTCATATTTGTTGGATACCAGTGGATTCATCAAAACGTCGGTTAATTCCGACATGCTGTCAGGGTCAAGAGCACTCAATAAGCGCAGCTTTTCTCTTCCAAGTCAACGGACGCGTTTTTTTCTGCTCCCCGCTTTTATCTTATAATTGCAAACAATGGGCGTTTGTCTTTTAAAATTATAATTTAAAATTAACTTTTACATATCCATTCACAATCATGAGTGCACGCCTGCAGTCTTTACCCAGTGGTTTGTTGTTTACTAATTATACTTTCATTTTTAACTTTATTCCACTGCCAATTCTTTTGCTCTTTTTGCTCTTCGCTTTTCACAGTGCAATTGTTTTTATTGTGCTCTTCTTTTTTGTCTGTTGTTGTTACATTCTCGTTGTAGCTATAAAAGTAAGAATTTAACTCTCTCACATCTTTTAGTGTTTGCGTGCCTAACACTCTCTCGCGCTCACTCACCTACTCTCAATATCTTTTGCGTGCGATCTTGGCTCGCTATACTCTCTCATTTATTTTATTTTTTCTTTCTTCTTTCACTTTTGCTTTTGTACTTGCGGTTGCTTTTTTTGGCTACAGTAGAGACCCCGTATAATGGAAGGTGTAATCTGTTATAAAAAATCCTGTCTAAAGCAGGTGACTGTTGCTCAGCCAAGCATCTCTTGCTGGCTTTGCGACAACGTCGTGAACATAAAATGTGCCGGCTACACGGTTTCTACGGCTGACGCCGTGGCCAAGCGTACTGGTTTGCGCTACTGTTGTGACATGTGTCGGGAGGCGTAGAACGATATGATGTTGTTCATGCGGCAGACAAGGACAGGATTTCAGGAACTGTTTGGCAGTTTTCGTAAACTTGCCGATCAGTTCTCAGCGTTGGACAACTCGTTTAATAGTTTAAACCTATTAAATGAGTCGCCCAAGCGTAAGAAATCCCCTCACGTAGTAAAGCCTTTGCCTGATGTCATTCCACCCCCTCTCATTGACCAGCCATGCACCCCTGTGACTCAGCCGGTGATGTCGTTCACTAATCCTATGGTGACGAGATCATCGTCACCGAAAGTTATCAACGAGTGTGTGCAAATTGAGTCACACAAAATTTCCGATGTGTTCGCTGTGGATTCTTTGTCAGTACCACAGATAATTGAAATACCTAAAGCAAGTTCAGAACTGCTAGCCATTATATGTTCTCCAACATTTTGGCCAGAACATGTAATGGTTAAAGAGTTCGAGGCGAAGAAGAAAAAGATCGGAAACTAATTTTTCTTTCACTGCCAATCCCAGAAACGTCCACCCAAAAACAAAACGCAAAAAACTAAGTGCTACTTTTCTTCTTACATACCAAAATGTTAGAGGATTATGTAGCAAATTATCTACTCTATTAAAAAAGAGCCTTTCTTTTACCTCCCATGTTTTAGTGGTTACTGAAACTTGGTTAAAACCGGATATTTTAAGCACCGAAGTTTTACCAAATAAGTATACAACCTACAGGCTTGATCGACCTAGCCGACGTGGTGGGGGAGTTTTGATTGCAGTAAACTCCGCCATATCATCGGAACTTTTTCAACCGGGGGTTCAACATTACATTGAATTTTTTTGGGTAAAAACACACTTTACCGGTTTTTTCTGTTTTATATCCTGTTCATATATTCCGCCGTCATCAGAATTGTCAGTCTATTTGCAACAATTGTCTGCAATAAGGACTGTTTTCAACCTGTTATCAGACAGTGATCATTTTATAGTCCTTGGTGACTTTAATGTTCCTGAATGTGACTGGACACCAAGTGTTGGTGAGACTTATTTATTGCCTTCTCGGCAGCATGACCTATTTGACGGTCTGTTTGATATGTCATTGTCGGAGGTCAATCATATCAAAAACTTTAGAAACAGATCGTTATTTTATGCTTCATATCTGATCGAGAGTGTCTCTAAAAAGGACTCAACCACTTTCTTTACCAGAAGATTCTTATCATCTCACTTTTGAAGCTACTTTTGATATAGTCGTATGTTTTGTTAAATATGTAAAACTGTGTAAACGTATACGCTGCTTTAAAAAAGCAGACTTTGTAATATTGAACTTTTTAATTTCCAACTGCGACTGGTCAAAGCTTTACTCGACTACTGATATTTCAGTGGCGGTTTTGACTCTTTCTTTGATATTTGTGTACTGCGTTTCTATCAGGCATGCTCGAGTATGCCACCATGGTTTACAAAAGAGCTGTCTCGCCTTAAAAATTTAAAATCTAGTTTATTTAAAAAATATAAAATTAATAATGGCAGTTTAGCTTTTTCCCGTTTTTTAACTGCTCGATTAAATTTATCGGTCCTTAATGCGAAATGTTATAAAAACTATTTAGCTCGTTGTAGGTCTCAGTTCCATGAGTACCCTACACAGTTTTATAGTTTTGTTAATATGAAGCGTAAATCTTCTGTCTTTCCCTCAAAGTTGATATTTGAAAATACCACTGCAGCCAAGCCATGGCGTATATGTTTGCAAGGTTTTTTCAAACCAAGTATTCGTCTACTACAAAAAAGATTCATGTTTATCCATACAACATTCCTTGCTCAAATGGTATCTTGACCCCTATTCTAAACGAAAGTTCACTTGTTAAGGATCTTCACTTGGTTAAACCAGTGTTTTCACCAGGTCCCGACGGTGTTGCCGCTTGTGTACTTCGGTTCTGTGCCAACTCCTTATGTAAGTCATTGCTCAAACTTTTTCCGCTGTCCTTAGATACTTCATCCTTTCCTTCCATTTGGAAGGAATCTTTTATCATTCCCTTGCTTAAGTCTGATGCAAGCATTGATAGATGTATGTAAGGTTATTATTAAAGTGAGTTTATTATAATGGTTCAAATCAATTCAGTAAGGTTAAATAATACAAAATAATGGCGTTACAACTTGAGTGTTCTTCGCAACTTAATATTTGGGCAACTGTTACAACTTAATAGCGGTTTGTTCAACTGTCAACTTTTTACGCGAGAAGACCGACTACGACTCTCCTTCGCTACTCTCCTCTGGCAACACTCTTCGGTTCGCAGGCATGCCAACTGTCCTCCATTAGTGGGGTTGCCAACTTGCATCGAAGTATACCATCTTACATTCGGCCCTCCTGATCTTCCTCATCCGTCCCGGATGACAAAGTATCCTCGTTCTCGGCTACATATTTCCACAACTTCATATTATCGCAGCTTGTTGCAGTAATATTTGGTCCCTCGGTGTTTTTTGATGCCTTCTTCACATCATAGCGACCGTTTCTCTTAACCTTTATTACAGCATATGGACCAAGATATTCGCTAGCCAGCTTTCGGCCTGCAACAAACTGAGTTCGCTTTATAGCAACCAAGTCGCCCAACTTGTAGATCTGCTCCGTACGTTGCTTCTTGTCGTAGTGCATCTTGTAGTTCTTCTGTGCCTCTTCAATATTATGTTTTGCTTCTATGCGCAGCTGCTGTCGCGCTTCGTTGAACTTCTCGACCAACTCATGCTGCATCATGTCTTGCAAACGATCGTCCACCTTCGTACACATCTTCGTCCCAAACATTATCTCGAACGGCGTTGACAGCGTTGTCGAATGTACATGCGAGTTAATTGCCATCTGTACACGTGGCACATACTTGTACCACTTAGCAGGTTCGTCTGAAGACAGCTTCGCAAGAATGTCAATTATGCAGCGATTGACCCTCTCGACTTGACCGTTGCCTCTTGCAACTCCGGTTGTTGTGAAAATCTGCTCCACCATGTTGACCTCCAGAAACTCTTTGTAAGCGTTTGATGTAAACGCCGATCCTCTATCGCTTAATATACGTGCAGGAATTCCGAATACGCTTGCCCATTCTTTTAGCGTCTTCACAACCTCATCTTGTCCTGTCGACTTCACAGGATACAGCCACACGAATTTGGAGAATCCATCGACCACTGCAAAAATGTACTTGTACATCTTAGAAGTCATATCCATCGGTCCAAGATGGTCTACATGCAGCGCTTGCAGGGGAACATCACCTTTTCCTATACAGTGTAAACGTCCTTCTTGTTTGCCCAAAACAGTAAAAATACTGTGTATTATACAAACAATACAATTAGAAATATACTTCGAAACTTTTCCCTCTAAATGCGAGATAAAGTATTGCTGCTTTATGTTATGCATTGTTTTACGTGCGGCGAAGTGACCAGAGTCATGAGCGTTTTTAATGACGTCACGCTCCATAATCTTGGGGACAACTAGAAGTTCGCAACCATCAACTTCTTTGAAGAGTAGTCCACCCTTCATCTTAAAATTCTCATAAGGTCCATTCTGAAGCAACTGCAATACTGCTTTAATGTTATCGTCTTCTTGCTGCGCTTTTCGTAATCGAGCTGACAACTCAGTTGTGATTATTAAAACATCCTGTGGGTAACGACTAAGATGATCGACGTGCTTCATCCTTGCTCCTGCGCGATGTTCCATATCTGGTGTAAAGCTTTTTATGTAGAGTACCCATTCCTCCACATCGCGCGGTATTTCGTCTTTACTTGTCGTCTGCTTAAATGCTGCGCAATCTGTTACCAATTTGAATCGAGTTCCCAACAAAAAATGGCGGAATTTCTTAAGCGTAAGATATGCAGCCTTGATCTCCAATATATAACTGTGTTTTTGGTCTCGTCTTCACTCGTCTTTTTGCTCCAGAAATACACGGGATGCATATGTCCTTCAAAGCACTGCAGCAGCACAGCTCCTAGTCCGTTTTTGGAAGCGTCGCTATGTAGCTCTGTCTTTGCCTCCCGAGAGTATATGTGCAATACTGGCTCACTTGTTAATACATTAATCCTTTAATCTTTCGATTGAGTCCTTTTCAGCTTCACCAATTATAAATACAGCGTTCTTCCTCAACAAATTCGTTAACGGGCGCGCTATCTCTGCATAACGCGGAATAAATTTTCGAAAAAATCCAGTCAAACCAAGAAACGATTGGACGCCTTTTATATCCTTAGGATATGCAAATCGTTTTACAGCTGATGTTTTGTCTGCTCCAGGCCAAACTCGTCCGTTTGCCACTGTATGACCCAGGAAGTTTATACTCTGCTGTAGGAAACTGCATTTTTTCCATTTTATCCTTAAACCATACCTGGCTGCTGTTTCCAAAACTTGTCGGCTCTTCTGCATGCATACGTCTGCAGACTCTGCGAAAATAACAATGTCGTCCATATAAAGCTGCATTACTTCTTCATTAATAAGTTTCTGAAAAACATGGTTGACATATCTGATGAACGCAGCTGGTGAATTCTTAAATCCAAATGGAGCCCTGTTAAATTCAAAAAGTCCTTCCCGTGTGATGAAAGCCGTTAGGTGTCTGCTCTTTTCTTCGATGGGCACGTGAAAGAAACCATTTTCTAAGTCCATAATCGTGAAAAATTTCGCTGCTTGCAGTTTGTCAAGAACATCCTCAATAAGTGGCACAGGAAACAAATCCTGAAGTACCATGCTGTTCAGCTTACGGTAATCGACGCATACCCTCAATATTTGATCCTTCTTCTTGACCACGACCACTCGACTTGCTACGTTGGAAAATGATTCGCTTATAATTCCCATCTGTAACCATTCATTAACCTGATTCTTTACAGCTTCTGCTTCGTTCGGTGACAGACGACTGGGTGCTTGTCGAAACGGCACTATGTTACCATCTGGAACAATGTTCAAAATAATTGGACAATGTCGCTCAACTACGACAAATTTACTTGAGCTGGCATCCTATGTTATAAAAGGTTTTCATTCCCTTCTCGTACATAAACTCAGCCTCTTAGGCTTTTCACTAAACCTACGTAGTTGGATTGTGAGTTATCTGAATGGCAGAACCCAATGAGTTATCTTTAAAAATGTATTTTCACACCTTTTTCATGCAACATCTGGCGTTCCTTGGGGTAGCCATCTAAGCCACCTCCTTTTTACGCTTTTCATCAATGACCGCCCTTTGGTCATACATAACTCCCGTACTCTCATGTATGCGGACGATGTAAAGCTTTGTTATCAATTTAAAGATGACCACTGTCACTCTGACTTACAAGCCGACATAAATAGTTTTCATTCTTAGTGTTGTGCAAATTTCCAAAACCTGAACAGCTCCAAATGCATGCTGATGACATTCTTTCGAGCCAGTCCAAAGTACGTTTTCTACACTCTTTGTGGTTGTGTCTTAGAAAGAATTACTCTAGTTGATGATCTTGGGGTCCGTTTGGACCGATAACTAACGTTTTCCGAACATATTTTCCATATGGTCAATAAAACCATGGGTGTGCTTGGCTTTATTAAGAGATGGTCTAAGGAGTTTGACGATCCTTATGTAACAAAGATCCTCTACACCTCACTTGTTCGTCCAATTCTGGAATATGGATCATGCGTATGGCGCATTTAATCTGTACAAACATTTCTTAATTTTCGCCTTACGAGGCCTTAACTGGGATGTAAGTTTACGATTGCCTTCCTATGGCAGTAGACTTCTACTACTTTACTTACCTGCTCTATCTAATCGTAGAACAAGGCTGGGTATTGTATTTATTAATAACCTCATCTACGATGATATTGATAGTCTTAACCTGGTTAGCCAGTTACACTTTTCTGTTCCTTGCAGATTAACACGTAATTACTTACCACTGACTCTTCCTATTTGTTGGTCGAACTATGCCTTTTACGATCCGTTTAGGGTATTAAGTTTGGACGACAGTAATCTATACTTTTATTGTTTCTAACGCTTCCACTGTTGCGTGCTTAAAATTTCAAATTCTGTCTTACCTATCTAGAAATAATTTCTTTCCTCAAAATTATATCCTATCTCTTGAACTTTTGCATGCCCGCATTCTCTGTTTCGCCTTTTAAGTCGTACGTCAGACTACGCCTCTCGGTTGGTTGGGCGGGAGGTGGATTTTCGCTGTGTCTGGGATCTGTGCGTAACAAGCATCGGCTTGGTCTTGCATGGACCACTTGATTATACATTCATTGTATCAATTCAATTGCAGGAAACATAAATTCACGTATTATTTCAAAAATGGCGGAAACTTGCAGACGCCAAAAGGTTTTGTTGTTCTTTTAATTTTCCCTAGAGTCTAGCGGATTCTGCATTGTCTTGCATGAATTCGAGTTATGCGTGTTTTTTTTTTTATTTTCGCGGCCACCAATGCAGAAAGCTAACTAGTTTGAGTTGATTAACTGAAGAATTTATTTCATATTCGTTCTTAAGCTAAATAAGGTACAACTTAACCTTACCCGCGAAACTATCGATTGTCTTTGAAGATGGCGGGTTGCCAGATCGGGCTGATATAGCTGAGGCTGCGTCGCCACAATACCTTCACCCAATTTTTAAAATCCTGTTTTAATTTAAAACAGAGAATTCTGAATCACCTAACCCTTACTCATACTCACACGCACTAAAAAAGAAGCGCCACCTAACGTCATAAACGTCCACTATTGACAGCAGTGTGCAAGCTGCTGCTTGTACCGATCATTTGTACCTAAGACGTTAACTTGAATAACCAAAATACCAAAGCAGAAGTTTAAGACTTCAATACTTTACTTAATAATCGCAATACTTTACTTAATAAACCCCGATTTGCGGGGGCGGTGGGCGTGGCATCTGAACTTTGAAATAAACTTCATCTGCTTATGACATACAGGAACCTTCAAGCTAAATTTGATATCTCAAGATCTATCAAAGATCTGTTGTCTCAAACAGACAGACGGACCGACGGTCGGAAGGACAGATAAACGGACATGGGTCAATCGACTCGGCTAATGATCCTTAGCAAGAATATATATATTGTACTTTGTGGGGTTTGTCACGCCTCCTTGTGTATTTTACATACATTTGCACAAAGCTTGTATACCCTATTTTGACTATTAAAAAGTATAAAAGAAAAATAAATAAATACGAGCTTAAGAGAATGAGATCAATCACACTACTTGAAAAATCAACTGTGCCTTCTAGGGATGTCAAATACCTATGTGTTACCGTCGATAGTAGGATAAACCTTGCGCAGATGGTGGATAAAGTGGCAAGCTAATGCTTAACAGCTTTATTGGCAAGAAGAAGTAATGCCGGGAAGTCGTGATGACATCTAATATACTACGATGGCACTACTTAATGGTTGTAAAACCAATGTAAACATATGGAGTATTACGCTACTAACATTACCAAAGGATGATATGATTGTGGAGTAAAAGTTCATTAAGAAATTTGCCGTAGAACTTAATCGATTTGAAGCGCAAATTCCTGAGGATGGAAAACATCATCCTGGCATCAATAAAAACAATCAATAATTGCAGAATAACATCCAAGATACTGACGGGGGGTAAAATTAAATAAGAAGAATAATGACCTCACTCTAAAATTTAATTAAGGAAGCAGATGTACTGGCAAAATCTGGCGCCGATTGCCTAATGGTGGCCCAACAGTAAGATACCCTTCGCCCAATTGTGAAAATCTGTTACAAATAATTAGATGGATACATAGGTAGTCTTCAATTTAATAAAAGTTTTGTACAGATTCATTGCGGTTTTTATGAGTAGTGTACTGGGGACACCATTACTAATATTAAAGTACGATTTCATTCTTTCATTCGAAAATTTAAATTTTGTTCACTATCAAATCGACAGCTTGTAATTTGGCCGATACATTTTGAGATGTAAGATCAGGGATAAGATGGGAAACGAAAATTTGTTTCCTTAGTGGTACTCCTAACACCTTTTTAGGCTTCACGGGTAAACACCTGTGGGATAGACCATATCCGGTAGTCCGAAACTTGAACTTGACTTTGGTATTGCTGTTATCTGTGGTTTCGGCATTGATCAAAGGAGTTCATGGTTGGTCAATGAAAGGTGTGGAATGAGAGGAAACAGATGTCCTGAAAAAATCTGCCGACGAATAACTTATGGCAGAACCCAAGCCTTTATGTGTCGTAGGCAGAAACACTATCAAAGAAATTTTGAGAAAGAAGGACACAAGATTAATGAAATGGACTGGGCTAACACACCCGGTTTACTGCAATCGAAAAGATTTCTAGGCTGCTACCATCTTAACAAATCGGAAAGGCTACAGTCATGCGGTGATTGCAATTGATTTTCAGTGTATAAATTTAAAGGGCACAAAAATAAAGTTCACCCTACATTTATTAGCTTAGCAGGCAAAGATGCCACAGATGCCACACACACAAATATCTACATCCTTACAATTTGTGTTCTCTGCAATTTGTCTTACAAGTTCCATGAGGTTCTTATTGGATATTGCCACAGTACTTTGCAGTAAGCAGAGGGGTTTTAATGAAATATGTGCGATGTAGACGCCCACACATACATATTTATGTATGTACTGCCTTACATAGCTATGTTAAAAAAAATGTTTATTTGGTTTCTGCACAATTACCTGCATCTTTAGTTACTCTTGGGATCCTGCCGCCGGGGTTAAACTTGGATCTTAACGATTTAAGAACTAGCGTTAGTCAAAAACACATTATCACTAGGTATTACTATATTTTGAATATCTTCAATCTGTCCGATCTTGAACTTTTCATAAAACGTCCACAATATGTTATTTATCACTTGTATTGGAAGCTTATAAAGCTTCTTTAATTTCAGTAAGGCTTATCTTCTTTAACATATCTGAGTCCGAGAAGCCATGTATCGAAAAACTGCAGGTTTTTATTATCTTCAGATAGAACAGAGTTGGCGTATAGATGAGAGCTATTATAATTGTTTATAGAAAAGGCTTGAAATGCAACTAGATAGTTGAAGCCCTTTTAATGAATATAGAGGAAGAATTCATACATAATTACATAATTGTTTCTCCTTTTCGAGCAATTTAAGCTGACGAAAATGCCTTTGCCTAAAATCAATTTAATGTGCCTTTTCGAAAGATTTATTTAATATGACACTCCGCTAACTTATGTTGAGCAATTCAATCATCTGGTGATTTGTTTATCCTAAAAAGCATTGCGGGTAGTTCAGCCATATCAGCTATCCTTAAAGCAGTATACGGCAATAAATTCCTTTTATTCTTTTACACTATTTGGCAATTATTTGATATACATTGCGTGACAAAACCATCAGTATCGAGTTTGAGATCGATGATACATTTGGAGTCTGCTATATATGCTTCGATGTCACCGTTAAGCAATGACAAAGACATTGCTAATGCAATGATCATTCATATGGTCATGGCCAATGAAGAACGTAATATCTAATATCGTTTTGAAGAGCAGCTTGATTATAATACGCTGCCGTCTTGGGAAGGTTGTGCTAGACAACTGGACAAGAACTACCAGTACTTTTCAGAGGAAGAGTCAACTCGTGACAAAAGAAAGTCACAAAATGAAGCTAAGAAACCCCAAGATTCTAAATCGTCCTTTGCTCTTGGTGAAGGAGGACGTGCTTCATCATCTGTATTGCACATCGGAAATGTTTCAAGCATTTTAGTAGCGATTTGAATTCGTTAAGGCCTGGTTGTCCATTGTCTGGTCGTAGAGCAAATTGCTTCAAAGTGTAAGGCATCAATATTTAGAGTATGGTCGAAGCCCCACCATTCGTTGCTTCACAAGTTAAGTACACCTTCAACTGAAAGCTTCAGAGGCATATTTGGGACACGTACTTAATAATAAACAAGTCGTTCCTGCCACTGCAATCGATAACGTGAAGGATAGAATTAAACAGTTGAATCCTGCCCAAGCTATGCTCGATAGTAGTTCTCAAGTAAATTTGATATCTGAAAGAATGGCCTAAATACTACGGCCTAAGTGAGAGCCAACTTCCTTAGCTATCTCAATGGGCGCTCACGTTTGTTACTGTGTGTGTGTTTGTGTATCGGCGAGTGTGTTGCAGATGTCTGAGTGTGTGTGTGTCTGTGCACATTATCCTTAAATAGACTGGGGAAGCTTCGTACGCTGGCATGTTTCGTACGTTGAAAGCCGATCCCAACCTAAGTGACTTTGGAAAACAGGTCAACAAGTTCCGAACGACTCAACAGGGGAAGCTACTGCTCGAGGTAGAGGGCAAAGCCTCTGCCAGCGTCCCTGCATTCAGTGGAAGGATTGAGGAGACCCTTAAAGAAATGGCTGCGGTACGCACGGGAGGGCAGAGAATGGTGCTAATATGCAATGGAATGAATGAGGCAACAACAGCGGAGGAGCTTCAGAGTAGTCTTGCCTCCAAATACCAAGGCATACTAGTGAAACCAGAGGATGATAGCGGGTGGCGCAAAATGAGGGATGGAACTGAGTCAGCGACTGTGACGTTATGCGCGAACGATGCAATAACGGTACTCAATTAGGGTTCGTAATCGTAGGATGGTCACGGTGCCGCATCACCCAGGACATACGTCCAATAAGATGCTTCAGGTGCCTAGAATTCGGCCACCGGTCTTACAACTGGAAATCAGCCGATCGCTCGGATTGTAGCCTACGGTACGGCGAGCATGGTCATAAGGCCAAAGGCTGCGTAGCGCCACCCAAATGCCTTATCTCCAGCAGCGACGTGGACAAGAACCATGAGACAGGTGGTTTCGCATGCCCCAAATACAAAGCCAGTACCAAAAAAAAAGCTAATAGCCGCATCAATGATGTTGGACCTCATAAACATTATTCAGCTCAACGTCAACCATTGCGCTACTGCTCAGAGCATTCTGGCCCAGACAGCGGTGGATTGCAATGCAGACGTGCTGCTCCTAAGCGAACCCTACCTCCGGTGCGGTGGAAACTCGGCGCTGATCCTAGATGAGTCGGGCAAGGCGGTATTGCAGTACTCTCTACATTCAGGAACGGGCAACCTCGCCAATGCGTGGCATTGCATATGCGAGGGTCAAAGGAGTGCATATGCACAGCTGCTATGCTCCTCCTAGTGACAGTCCCGACCAGTTCGAAGGGATGTTCGACATGCTCGTGAGTCATGCTAGAGGGCGCAGGCCGACAGTCATAACTGGAAACTTCAATGCCTGGCAACCAAATAGGGTAGCCGAATCTCTAACGCCAGAGGGCGTGCAGTAGTTGATGCCATGACAATGCTTGATCTGGTCCTGCTAAATGACGGACGCAAGCCGATATTTAACAACGACAGGGGCACATCTTATATTGATGTCACCTTTGTCAGCAGAGGGCTAGTGGCGAACACTAACTGGAGAACCGATGAACCTGATATACTGTCCAGTATTGTGGCACAACTTTTCCCAACACAGACCACTCTATGGCAACCACTGGATGGAATCCCCGGAGTGAACATCAAGGCAGTGGCGCTGGCCAGACCTGAAATCTTCGGGGACATATTCCAACAGTGCTTCTATAAGGTGTCTTTCCAAAGCTGGTGTTATTGCCAAAAGGAAAAGGGTCAGCACATGCGTGTATGAACGCTTAGAACTCACAACCGAGAGCCCCAATGGTCTAGGAAGTGATCAATACGGCTTCCGGAAGGGGAGAAGTACCCTGGATGCACTCTCTGCGGTTGAAAAAATAGCGAGGAACGCTCTCAATGGCGAAAGAAGGCTTTGCGGCAGGAAGGAGTACTGCGCAATCGTCACCCTTGACTTGAATAACGCCTTCAACACAGCAAAATTCCCTGTAATACTCTGAGTACCTGAGAATCGCTGTAGGTAGCTACTTCAGGGATCGGGTTCCTTGGTACGATACGGTAACTGGTTCTAGATACTACCGAGTATCAGCAGGTGTTCCTCAAGGTTAAGTACTTAGTCCGATCCTGCGGAACATTATGTACAATGGGATCTTGGGCATCAGCAAGCCGTCAGGAGTTAAGCTGCATTGCTTTGCGGACGATGTAGCGATAACAGCAGTCGCTAAAACACTAACCGATCTCCAGGAAAAGTGCAATGCGACGATTAGAGCCACTATCGAATGGCTCGAAAAGGTCAGCCTTAAAATTGCACAAAACTGAAGCTGTCCTCCAAAGCAGTAGAAAAACTGTGAAGAAGATGCAGATCTCTGTTAACGGGATACAAGTGGTTTCAGCAGATTCGCTGAAGTATCTGGGTGTCCTGATAGACCACAGGCTCTCATTTAAGGAGCATGCAAATTTCGCCAGCAGAAAGGCAGCTATTACGTGTGCTGCATTAGCAAGACTAATAACCAACGTGGGAGGTCCCAGGATGCCAGCCAGGAAGCAATTGGTGGCGGTAACAACGCTACTCTTTGCCGCGCCAATTTGGAGCAGTGCATCAAAAAAATGGTCGCATAGCAAAGGTAAGCGGCAGTGGTTCGGACTGCCCTTAGGCTCATTAGAGGATTCAGGACCATATCCGAGGACTAGGATATGAGGCTCTAGATGCTCTAGCACTATCAGGCATGCCGCCGATTGATCTTGAGATCAAGGCACTTGTCCTAATACGTGGAGGAGTTACCAGGCAAGAGGTCCAAATGTGGCTGCTGGGAGAGTGCCAAACCAGATGGCAAACGTCGCAACGTGGGAGATGAACCTACCAACTAATCCCCGAGTTAGCGGTATGGTCAGAGTGTCAAAACCGTGCATTGGACTACCACCTAACGCAGTGTCTCACTGACCACGGGTATTTCCGGGCGTTTCTGTTTCGGTTCCGCAATGTACAGTCAGCCCAGTGCCTGTTCTGCACGGACGCATTGGAATCAGCAGAACATGTCCTTTTCCACTGTACTAGGTTTCTGTCGGAAAGGCGACAACTAGCGGCTTGATGGAGGCAATGTTGGCGGACAAAGTGACATGGAAGCTGGGGCATCAAATAATCATTAATATAATGAAGAGGTTTTTGATACCCGCAGAGTAGAAGGGTATTATAGCTTTCTGCCAACCGAAATTGTTTGTAACAGGCAGAAGGAGACATCTCCGGCCCCATAAAGAATATATATTCTGAATCAGAATGAACAGCCGAGTCGATATAGCCATGTCCGTCTGTCTGTCTGTCCGTCCTTGTGAAAACCCACATCTCAGCTATTATAAAAGCTAGAGCTATAATTCTGCACGCAGATCACGTTTATTTTGGATTTTTGCCATCCGCCCCCATAAATCGAAAAAAAGTCGACTGTAGCTGCAAATATAGCTCTACAGCGGACGATGTGGCAACAACAACAGTCGCAAAAACAATCATTTTTTTTACATGTGATAAAAACCACCCGTTTCAATAAGATCGGCAGATAAATAAGGAAGATATTCAAGAAATAGTATTGCCCTGTGACTATGTGCTTATGTCGGTTTTTTTAATGTTAGTTCCCGAGTTCAACTCCAGCAGCACGCAACTTTTTTTTAATTATGTGCACCGAAAATATTCACAATGCAATTTTAGCGGCGGGAGAAAATGCAGTGGCCGAGTGGTGATGGTAGCTGACTGTTAAGTGAGTGGTCCGGGGTTCAACTCCTAGAGTGGAACTTGCATAGGCAGAACAAATTAGAGATGGAAAGAAATAAAAAGCAAGTACGCATTATTCACATTTGGCACGTGGTTTCACAAAGAGTTGTAGTGGGTACATCACAGTCGAGTCCGCTCGACTGTAGCCTTTCCGACTTGTTTTTTAGTACGTAGGCATAATCCCGTGGGGTTATGAATCGTGCATGACACCTACAGACGGTAGGTGGTATATTTAGAAGATTTTATTTTCCTTCCGTAACGCGAACAAAAAAAAAAACAAACACACATCCGCTGGATTCAGACGTGTATACGATAGTTGCGCTGCGCGAAAATTCACTTATATAACGAAGTCGGCTTGGCGAGACTTGCTAAATTACTGCACTAAGCCACATGGTGGTGATTTGCATCTTTTCTGCGCGATCAAACGTGGAAAAACAAAAAAAAACGCGAACAATTGTCAATTTGCCGAAATCTTTTTCCTATTTGCAATTTGGTGCAGCTGAGAAACATCTGTTGGCGCTGCCAACTCATTTCAGCGAGCGATCTGGTTTGAGTGGCGTTGCCAGATCAACGGCGCTGCCAGGACCGCGTGATCAGTTGGGCACGAAATTCAATTTTTATACCCTTGCAGAGGGTATATTAATTTTAGCCAGATGTTTGCAACGCACCTTAGGAGACATCTCCGACCCTATAAAGTATATATATTCTGAATCAGCATCACCAGAGGAGTCGAAATATGGATGTCCGTCTGTCCGTCCGTCCGTCCGTCCGTCTGTTGCAACGCAAACTAGTCTCTCAGTTTTTGAGCTATCTTCATGAAACTTGGCACACAAACTTATTATTGCTGTAGGCTGTAAATAAGTCGGAACGAGCCAGATCGGACCGATATATCGTATAGCTGTCATAGAAGCTATCGGCCGATTTTTGTTGTTTTTCAAGATATTGCAACAAGATTTAGCAAATCCTATTCTTATTACGTTCTTAATGTGCTGTCAAAATTGCATCAAAATCGGACCACTATAACATATAGCTGCCATAGGAACAATCGGCTGAAATCAGGGTTTTTGTATGCAAACCTGTTTTGTTTTTGGAAATACCGCACATTATCAATACTTTTTAATGTTATACAGTAACCCGCCCTTAGTTTTTCCATGTAAATATCTCAGACGTTTATATTCTATAGCTGTTATAGGAACAATCAGTCAGTCCGTCTGTCTGTTGCAACTCAAATTAGTCCCCCAGTTATTGAGCTATCTTAATGAAAATTGGCACACAAGCTTATTATTGCTGTAGGCTGTAAATAAGTCGGAATGAGCCAGATCGGACCGATATATCGTATAGCTGTCATAGAAGCTATCGGCCGATTTTTGTTGTTTTTCAAGATATTGCAGCAATATTTGGCAAATCCTTATCTTATTACGTTCTTAATGTGCTGTCAAAATTGTATCAGTTTGATTTGTACAAAAATCGACGATAAGTTTTGTTTTTTAATTTAACGATTTTTTTTGGCATGTTTTTAATGGGTTTTTTTTTTATCAAAAATCGTTAGATTTGTAAAAAAATCGACGTTACACTTTATTCTTAAATTAAACGGATTTTTAGTCATGTTTTTAATGCGTTTTTTTGGTCACAAACCGTTTGATTTGTACAAAAATCGACGATCCATATTTTTTGTTATTTTGCGGATTTTTATACCCTTGCAGAGGGTATATTAATTTTAGCCAGAAGTTTGCAACGCACCTTAGGAGACATCTCCGACCCTATAAAGTATATATATTCTGAATCAGCATCACCAGAGGAGTCGAAAAATGGATGTCCGTCTGTCCGTCCGTCCATCCGTCCGTCTGTTGCAACGCAAACTAGTCTCTCAGTTTTTGAGCTATCTTCATGAAACTCGGCACACAAGCTTCTTATTGCTGTAGGCTGTAAATAAGTCGGAACGAGCCAGATTGGACCGATATATCGTATAGCTGTCATAGAAGCTATCGGCCGATTTTTGTTGTTTTTCAAGATATTGCAACAAGATATGGCAAGTCCTATTCTTATTACGTTCTTAATGTGCTGTCAAAATTGTATCAAAATCGGACTATTATAACATATAGCTGCCATAGGAACAATCGGCTGAAATCAGGGTTTTTGTATGCAAACCTGTTTTGTTTTTGGAAATACCGCACATTATCAATACTTTTTAATGTTATACAGTAACCCGCCCTTAGTTTTTCCATTTAAATATCTCTTACGTTTATATTATATAGCTGCTATAGGAACAATCAGTCAGTCCGTCTGTCTGTTGCAACGCAAATTAGTCCCCCAGTTATTGAGCTATCTTCATGAAACTTTGCTCACAAGCTTCTTATTTCTGCCCTCTTTAAATAAGTCGGAACGGGCCAGATCGGACAGATATATTGTATAGCTGTCATGGAGCCTATCGGCCGATTTTCGTTATATTTCAAGATATAGCTATCAGGCTTACCACATCCAAATCTAAGTGTGTCCCTAATAATAAAGTTCGAAATCAAACTTTTATAACTTATAACGATCAACGATCTACTGAAGGTTCATGTTGCAATTTTATGGAAATCTGAGTACTATTACATGTAGCTGTTAAACAAAAAATCATATAGCTGTCAAACGTATTTTTGAATAAGAACTTTCCAAATTTACATTTTATGACCAACACATCCTTTACAACACAACATTCCTCATAACATTTTGTTTTAAGTATATAAGAAATCCAGGTATATACAAAAGCATTAAAAGGTAGAATTATTTTTTTTAAGCTTTCTTGTTTTAATTGAATTTAAGTAATTTTTTGTTCTGGTGACGCGTTAAAAATTTAAATTCATAAATAAATATTTCGGGGTGGACCCAGATTTACCAAGGGAATGGCTTAAAGGTCGCGAAGAGACCGATCATCAACCTCTCGCCATTGCGGCGCCTAAGTAAGGGCGATGGTGTCCGTGAAGAGGCGGAAAATCCTCCAACAGAAAAAGCCTAGGGGGAATCCGGGGCCTTTGTCCAGAAAGGCTAATCCGTTGACGCCTACCAGTATATGGATAGCTCAGCGGGGGCATTGCCCCCAACGAGGAGAACCCATCCAGGAGAAGCGCCAGGATTTCTAGGTTCCTATTAGAGAAATTAAGGAGCGTGGAGCACTAATCTCAATAACGGAAGCTGAGAGAGTAGCGCAAGCCGTTCCACACACGTTGACGGCAATATCAAGCATCCGCGGTGCTGCAGAAGTGGAGAACTTGGCTTCCTCAGCACCTCCAGCAACACCACAAAAGAAGATTTCTGATCTTATCAGCAAAAACCCCTCCTGTTTCGCTTATAAGGTCATTAGACCTGTCGGTCTATAAAAACGAAGACTTGCGAAGTGTTTTGGGCATGATAAATGAAAGAATAACGATTCTGTTATCAGCTTATGAGAATTAGCGCCATGTTACCCTGGACACTAAAGGAGTGATGGAAGCGCAGCTTTATTTTATTTTATTTGGACGTTGATACAATGAATGTATAATCAAGTGGTCCTTGCAAAACGCGCGGATCCCAGACACAGCGAATGTCCAGCCGACCGAGGGGCACAGGAGTCTGACGTACGACTCGAAACGCGAAACGCGAAATAGAGAACGCGGACATGCAAAGATACCGAGATAGAAAAGAATTTCGAGGAAAGATTACTTAATTTCTAGATAGGTTGGGCAAAATTTCAAATTCTAGGCATGCAACAGAGGAAACGTTAGAAGAAAGAAAGTAAAGATTATTATAGTCCGAACATAATACCCTTAACGGATCGTGAAGGGCATAGTTCGACCTACAATTAGGAAGAGTTAGTGGTAAGTAATTACGTGTTAATCTACAAGGGACAGAAAAGTGTAGCTGGCTAACCAGGTCAACACTGTCAATGTCACCTTGGATGAGGTTATTAATAAATATTACACCCAGCATGGTTCTACGATTAGCTAGAGAAGGTAAGTTAAGTAGTAGAAGTCTACTGCCATAGGAAGTCTTAAATTTACGTCCCAGTTAAGGCCTCGTAAGGCGAAAATGAAAAAATTTTTTTGTACAGATTCAATGCGGTTTTTGTGAGTAGTGTACTGGGGGCACCATACGCATGATCCATATTCCAGAATTGGACGAACAAGTGAGGTGTAGAGGGTCTTTGTTACATAAGGATCAAACTCCTTAGACCATCTTTTAATAAAGCCAAGCACACCCATGGCTTTATTGACCATATGGGAAATATGTTCGGAAAACTTTAGTTTTCGGTCCAAACGGACCCCAAGATCATCAACTAGAGTAATTCTTTCTAAGACACAACCACAAAGAGTGTAGGAAACGTACTTTGGACTGGCTCGATAGAATGTCATCAGCTTGCATTTGGATCTGTTCAGGTTTAAGAAATTTGCACAACACCAGGAATGAAAACTATTTAGGTCGGCTTGTAAGTAAGAGTGGCAGTAGTCATCTTTAAATTGATAACAAAGCTTTACATGGTCCGCATACATGAGAGTACAGGAGTTATGTATGACCAAAGGGAGGTCATTGATGAAAAGCGTAAAAAGGAGGGGGCCTAGATGGCTACCCTGAGGAACGCCAGATGTGGCATGAAGAAAGTGTGAAAATACATTTTTAAAGAGAACTCTTTGGGTTCTGCCATTCAGATAACTCACAATCCAATTAAGATGTTTTGGTGTGAAGCCTAAGAGGCTGAGTTTATGTGCAAGAAGGGAATGATTTACTGAGTCAAAAGCCTTACTGAAATCTGTGTATATAACATCAGTTTGAAGATTTTCCTGAAAACCTTTTATAACAAAGGATGTCAGCTCCAGTAAGTTTGTCGTAGTTGAGCGACGTTTTATAAATCCGTGCTGAGAAGGCGATATGACGGATCTACAGAAATGTTGCAAGTGAGGAGTTAAAGCATTCTCGAAGAATTTCGGTATAGCCGACAATTTAGAGATACCTCTATAATTGCTTGCTTCAGACTTACTGCCCTTCTTAAACAAGGGAATGATAAAAGATTCCTTCCAAATGGAGGGGAAGGATAAAGTATCTAGGGATTTACTTAGGGAGTTGGCACAGAACCGAAGTACACAAGCGGGAACACCGTCGGAACCTGATGAAAAAACTGACAACTTTGAGGAAAAGACAGAAGATTTACGCTTCATATTAATAAAACTATAAAACTGTTTAGGGTTCTCAAGGAACTGAGACCTACAACGAGCTAGATAGTTTGTATAACATTTCGCGTTAAGGACCGAGAAATTTAATCGTGCAGCTAAAAAACGGGAAAAAGCTAAACTGCAATTATTAATTTTATATTTTTTAAATAAACTAGATTTTAAATTTTTAAGGCGAGACAGCTCTTTTGTAAACCATGGTGGCTTACTCGAGCATGTCTGATAGAAACGCAGTACACAAATATCAAAGAAAGAGTCAATGGTCTTATAAAATATGCTAACCGCTACTCAAATATCATTAGTCAAGTAAAGCTCTGACCACAAGTTGGAAAGTAAAAAGTTCAATAATACAAAGTCTGCTTTTCTAAAGCAGCGTATACGTTTGCACAGTTTTTCATATTTAACAAAACATTTACCTAGATCAAAAGAAGCTTCAAAAGTGGGATGATAAGAATCTTCTGGTAAAGAAAGAGGTTGAGTCCTTTTTAGAGACACCCTAGATGGATCAGATACGAAGCATAAATCCAAGGATCTGTTTCTAAAGTTTTTGATATGATTGACCTGCGACAATGACATATCAAACAGACCGTCAAATAGGTCATGCTGCCGAGAAGGCAATAAGTAAGTCTCACCAACACTTGGTGTCCAGTCACATTCAGGAACATTAAAGTCACCAAGGACTATAAAATGATCACTGTCTGATAACAGGTTGAAAACAGTCTTTATTGCAGACAAATGTTGCAAATAGACTGACAATTCCGATGACGGCGGAACATATGAACAGGTTATAAAACAGAAAAAACCGCGAAAGTGTAATTTTACACAAATAAATTCAATGCAATGTTGAACTTCCGGTTGAAAAAGTTCCGATGATATGACGGAGTTTACTGCAATCAGAACTCCCCCACCACGTCGGCCAGGTCGATCAAGCCTGTAGGTTGTATACTTACTTAGTAAAACTTCGGTGCTTAAATATCCGGTTTTAACCAAGTTTCAGTAAACACTAAAACATGGGAGGTAAAAGAAAGGCTGTTTAGGAATAGATTAGATAATTTGCTACATAATCCTCTAACATTTTGGTATGTAAGAAGAAAAGTATCACTTAGTTTTTTGCGTTTTGTTTTTGGGTGGACGTTTCTGGGATTGGCAGTGAAAGAACAATCGGTTTCCGATTCTTTTTCTTCTTCGCCTCGAACTCTTTAACCATTACATGTTTTGGCCAAAATGTTGGAGAACATATAATGGCTAGCAGTTCAGCCGGGACACTAATTTTAAAGGACGATATGTCCCTCTCATATGAGCTTAACTCAGAGTCAACCTCCGTGGTCGGTAAAAGGAGCGTCCCAGTGAGGCCCGCTCCCATGACGCTCCCTGTCGGCAAGGACGTAACATTGCAGACGTCTCAGGGGAAGGAGCCTGCTCAGCCCAGTTTCTCGCCCGTTGACAGGGATGGTAGCAAGAAGGTGGAGTGGACCAAGGTTGCACCTAAACGAATAAGCCGGAGGCATTCATAATAAAAAAGACGAGAGATGCTTCATACAGCGACATGATCCGCAAGCTCAAAGCGGATCCGAGCCTGGCAGAAGTTGGCAGTCATGACAAAAAAATTAGGAGGACCCAACAGGGAGAGTTAATGCTCGAAGTAGAGGGAAAAGCTTCTGCAAACATACACCAATACAGAGGTATGGACAAGGCAACTACAGCGAATGAGCTCTACAACTGTCTGGCCTCTGAATTCGAAGGCATCCAGATGAAACCAGAAGATTTGCGTGGGCTGTCTACGGTGCGGCAAACGAGGGCACAAAACGAAGGGCTGCGATAAACCGCCAAGATGCCTTATCTGTAGTAGCGATTGGGACAGAAACCATTCGACAGGTAGCTTTACATGCCCTAAATCTAAAGCAAGCGTCACTAAGGGTGCTCTGAACCGCCGTGATGATGTCGAGCCATATTAACATCATCCAGCTCAATGTTAACCATTGCGCAGCTACACAGAGCCTTCTGGCGCAAACAGCGATAGAGCGCAATATTGACGTCATGCTTCTGAGCGAACCTCACTACTCTGGTGTAGATAACTCAGGTGTGCTCCTGGACGCTACAGGAAAGGCGGCAGTCAAATGCTGACGGCGCTGATGAGAATGCTGGAAGCGGTATACGATTCAGCGATGCCGAGAAAGGGGAAAAGTAAACGCAAGCATCAAGTTTACTGGTGGAATGCCTCCCTCAACCGGCTACGTACGGAATGCTTCAGTGCAAGGAGACAGGCGCAACGAGCCAAAGGTGATCCTCATCACGCCCAATTGTACGAGGTGTACAAAGCGAAACGTGCGGTGCTGAGAAATGGCATATCTGCTGCTAAAGCAAGAGCATTTAAAGAGTTGCTGGCAAGTTTAGACGAAGATCCCTGGGGACAAGTTGCTGGCAAGTTTAGACGAAGATCCCTGGGGTATCGCCTACAAAATTGTTAGCAAGAAAATGAAAACCTCAGAAGGTGGAACTCCACAGGACCCAGTCTTACTCTCAAATATAGTGGAGGAACTATTCCCAAATCAGGATACCCTATGGCAATCGGCCCAAGAAACCCCTGTCCCCGAATTCCCGTGTGTCCCAGTATACGAGGTCACCGAAGCGGCAAAACGGATAAAACTCAATAAAGCCCCTGGACTTGATGGCATCCCAGGAGTGGTTGTTAGGGCAGCTGCATCTGCCAAACCTGAAATTTTCAGGGACACCTTCCAACAATGCCTGCTGGATGGTGTCTTTTCATCTCGTTGGAAATGCATGAAGTTGGTACTACTGAAAGGAAAGGGACCCACAAATGCTGCAGGTATCTTCCGTGCACTATGCTTACTGGACATTGTGGGAAAGCTCTTTGAACGCATCCTCTACACACGCATCGAGATGACTACTGTGAGTCCCGGTGGCCTACCAGGGCAAAGCACGCTCGATGCTCTTATTACCGTAAGAGATTTGGCCAAGACCGCTCTCGACAGTGACAGATGGCAACAAGGAGTATTGCGCCATCATAACGCTGGATGTAAAAAATGCATTCAATACGGCGAGATGGCCAAATATTCAAGGAGCTAAGCACACCATGGGTATACCTAGATACTACAGAATAGTCATGGGCAGCTAGTTCAGAGATGGTATACTGTGGTACGACACTGAAGCCGGGCCAAGAAAGCACTACGTCTCCGCACGTGTCCCACAGGGATCGGTACTTTGAAGAATCCTGTGGAACATCATTTTTGATGGGCTACTGTCCATAAGCAAGCCCCGTGGAGTGGAGCTGTACTGCTTTGCCGACGACGTGGTGATAACTGGTGTTGCCAAAACTATAGTGGAGCTTCAAGACAAGAGCAACGAAACGATTAGAGCAACAAATAGCTGGCTGGAGAAATCCGGTCTAGAAATCACTGCGCACAAGTCCGAAGTTGAGCTGCTCAGTAGCAGAAAGGCCGTTGAGAGCATACAGGTCTCGGTGAAAGACGCCCAAAAAGAGTCAACCGGATCGCTAAAATACCTGGGAGTTCTATTTGGCCAGAAGGAAGGCAGCGATGTCAGAAGCAGCATTGTCAAGACTCATGCCAAATGTCGGAGGCCCCAGGACGGTGGCGGTAGCGAAAGCAACGCTGCTATACGCTGCCTCCATCTGGAGGAGTGTTACGTATAAAGTTTCATACCTAGATAACGCGCGTACAGTATCACGGACCCTGGCCCTTAGACAGATCAGAAGATTCAGAACAATATCCGAAGTTTCAGCCCACGCACTTGCCGGCATCACTCCGATGGACATGGTGTGAACACAAAGTGGTCGACAACCACTTGACACAGTTTCTCACCGGTATGGATGCTTCCAGGGTTACCTCCTCAGGTTCCGACATGTGGACTCAGCACAGTGCCTATTCTGCGCAGACTCAGCCGAAACAGCGGAACATGTCTTACTGCACTGTTCCATATTTCCCAGAGAGAGAGAGAGCTACTGATGTCTCTTACTGGAACTCCGCTTAGCCGGAGAAGCTTAATGAGCACTATGTTGGCGGACAAAGCCGCGTGGGAGAGGGCACATGGCATCATATTCGTAATGATGAAACGTGTCCGCATTGATGAGATGGCCAGCAGACCTGTTGTTTGAAGAACACCTCTGTGAAGTGGCGGGCAAGTTACCACCTCAGCGGACTCGGCTTGTCGTAAAAGGCGACTAAAGAGCCAGCGAAGGAGTGTTTCGCTGCATGGCAACTCACAAGGTGAGGGATTGCAATCTGGCACCACATCCTGCTCACCACATCCTGACTGGAAGTCCCAGTGAGCGTGTCAAGGACTGGAGAGCGTACGGAGGTTTTTGGTTTAGTACGTAGGCATAACTCTACTTGCAGAGTTATGAATCGTGCATGCTATCTACGCACTGTAGATGGTATCTTTTAAAGATTTTATTTTCCTGTCGTATTTGCAATAAAAACCAGAAAGCAAGGCTACCTTCGGCTTGCCGAAGGTTTCATACCCTTGCAGTTATACAAAATTTAAAATATATTTGGATTGCTGCTGGTTTCTGTGGTATTTATTGAACAATTATAACAGTACAGGAAGTCAAGATTTTGACCTGATTAAGGCTATGAATCAAACACCTGCTTCGAAAAAAAATAATTCTACCTTTTTAATGCTTTTGTATATACCTGGATTTCTTATATACTTAACACAAAATGTTATGAGGAAATGTCTTTGTGTTGTAAAGGATCTGTTGGTCATAAAATATAAATAAATTTGGAAAGTTCTCATTCAAAAATGCGTTTGAATAACAGCTACATGATTTGTTGTTTAACAGCTATATGTAATAGTACTCAGATTTCCATAAAATTGCAACATGAACCTTCATTAGGCCGATCGTTGATCGTTATAAGTTATAAAAGTTCGATTTCGAACTTTATTATTAGGGACACACTTAGATTTGGATGTGGTAAGCCTGATAGCTATATCTTGAATTATAACGAAAATCGGCCGATAGGCTCCATGACAGCTATACGATATATCAGTCCGATCCGACTTATTTAAAGAGGGCAGAAATAAGAAGCTTGTGAGCAAAGTTTCATGAAGATAGCTCAATAACTGGGGGACTAATTTGCGTTGCAACAGACAGACGGACTGACTGATTGTTCCTATAACAGCTATAGAATATAAACGTCTGAGATATTTAAATGGAAAAACTAAGGGCGGGTTACTGTATAACATTAAAAAGTATTGATAATGTGCGGTATTTCCAAAAACAAAACAAAACAAAACAATATAAACGTGTGAGATATTTAAATGGAAAAACTAAGGGCGGGTATATTTGGATTGCTGCTGGTTTCTGTGGTATTTATTGAACAATTATAACAGTACAGGAAGTCAAGATTTTGACCTGATTAAGGCTATGAATCAAACACCTGCTTCGAAAAAAAATAATTCTACCTTTTTAATGCTTTTGTATATACCTGGATTTCTTATATACTTAACACAAAATGTTATGAGGAAATGTCTTTGTGTTGTAAAGGATCTGTTGGTCATAAAATATAAATAAATTTGGAAAGTTCTCATTCAAAAATGCGTTTGAATAACAGCTACATGATTTGTTGTTTAACAGCTATATGTAATAGTACTCAGATTTCCATAAAATTGCAACATGAACCTTCATTAGGCCGATCGTTGATCGTTATAAGTTATAAAAGTTCGATTTCGAACTTTATTATTAGGGACACACTTAGATTTGGATGTGGTAAGCCTGATAGCTATATCTTGAATTATAACGAAAATCGGCCGATAGGCTCCATGACAGCTATACGATATATCAGTCCGATCCGACTTATTTAAAGAGGGCAGAAATAAGAAGCTTGTGAGCAAAGTTTCATGAAGATAGCTCAATAACTGGGGGACTAATTTGCGTTGCAACAGACAGACGGACTGACTGATTGTTCCTATAACAGCTATAGAATATAAACGTCTGAGATATTTAAATGGAAAAACTAAGGGCGGGTTACTGTATAACATTAAAAAGTATTGATAATGTGCGGTATTTCCAAAAACAAAACAGGTTTGCATACAAAAACACTGATTTCAGCCGATTGTTCCTATGGCAGCTATATGTTATAGTGGTCCGATTTTGATACAATTTTGACAGCACATTAAGAACGTAATAGGAATAGGAATTGCCAAATCTTGTTGTAATATCTTGAAATACAACAAAAATCGGCCGATAGCTTCTATGACAGCTATACGATATATCGTTCCGATATGGCTCGTTCCGACTTATTTACAGCCTACATCAATAATAAGCTTGTGTGCCAAGTTTCATGAAGATAGATAGTCAACTGGGGGACTAATTTGAGTTGCAACAGACAGACGGACTGACTGATTGTTCCTATAACAGCTATAGAATATAAACGTCTGAGATATTTAAATTAAAAAAAAAACTAAGGGCGGGTTACTGTATAACATTAAAAAGTATTGATAATGTGCGGTATTTCCAAAAACAAAACAGGTTTGCATACAAAAACCCTGATTTCAGCCGATTGTTCCTATGGCAGCTATATGATATAGTGGTCCGATTTTAATACAATTTTGACAGCACATTAAGAACGTAATAAGAATAGGATTTGCCAAATCTTGTTGCAATATCTTGAAAAACAACAAAAATCGGCCGATAGCTTCTATGACAGCTATACGATATATCGGTCCGATCTGGCTCGTTCCGACTTATTTACAGCCTACAGCAATAATAAGCTTGTGTGCCAAGATTCATGAAGATAGCTCAAAAACTGAGAGACTAGTTTGCGTTGCAACAGACGGACTTACGGACGGACGGACGGACGGACGGACGGACAGACGGACATCCATTTTTCGACTCCTCTGGTGATGCTGATTCAGAATATATATACTTTATAGGGTCGGAGATGTCTCCTAAGGTGCGTTGCAAACTTCTGGCTAAAATTAATATACCCTCTGCAAGGGTATAAAAATAAAACAAGTCGGAAAGGCTACAGTCGAGCGGACTCGACTGTGATATACCCGCTACAACTCTTCGGAAAAACACGTGCCAAATGTGAACAATGCGTTCTTGCTTTTTATTTCTTTCCGTCTCGAATTTGTTAAGCTTATGCACGTTCCACTCCATTCTTATTGTTTCTTGCTCTTTGCTTTTATTACTTTGCAGTTATAACTCAGCAGATGGCTTTAAATTATGCATGTGTGAAAGAGACGCCTATACATACATATATATATGGTGCCTCACAATACATCTCAACATATCTAATTAGATTTGTCATTTGTTTTTTGCATTTCTGCTCAATGTCTCTTTCGATTCTAAGTGGCTTTATATATATACTAAAAACTTATTTTGAATATTGCAACACACTGTAAAATAAAAAAAATATAAGATACGAAAAAAAAATAAATATAAGTTGGCCGCCGCACCCAAGAGTTGAACTCCGGACCTCTCGCTGAACAGTCGACTACCATCACCACTCGACCACTGCACTTCTTACGCAATGGCCGATAAAATTGCAATATGAATATTTTCGGTGCACATAATTAAAAAAAAAAGTTGCCTGCTGCTGGAGTTGAACTTGGGAACTAACATTAGGAAAAACCGACATAAGCACATGGCCACAGTGCAATACTATTTCTTGAATATCTTCCTTATTTATCGGCCGATCTTATTGAAACTTACGCAACACCACCGCATGGTGGTTTTTATCACATTATAAAAAATGATTGCTGTAGAGCTATATTTGCAGCTACAAACGATTTTTTTCGATTTATGGGCGCCGATGGAGGCGTGGCAAAAATCCAAAATAAATTTGATCTGCGGGCAGAATTAACACATATTGTTACCAAATTTGGTAGCTCTAGCTCTTATAATAGCTGAGATCTAGGTTTTCATATGTTGATTCAGAATATATATTCTTTACTTTCGGAGATTTCTCCTTCTGCCTGTTACAAACATTTTCGGTTGGCACAAAGCTATAATACCCTTATACTCTTCGAGTAGCGTGTATAAGAACACCCACATACACACACAGTCATAGCAGTCAAACTTCCTGTCTCGGTCTGTCCTTTCAAACTGCTGAAAGGCGTTTTTTATAACTTCAGCGTAAATTGTCGAAGGATACAATTCTTCGATTATGTACAATGGCGTTATTAAAGAATATCACGATTTGGTTGGGCCGAGCAAGTTAAGTTTATTTGCGGCAATTAGAGTAGCGGACAGTCAGGAATTGTCAAATGGTGTTGTATAGCATCATATTGCAACAGATCCAACAACATCGAGATGAACCGATTTAGACGAAATTGTGAATTTCTGTTGGTTTAATGGACCAAATTAAAAACTTCTTAAAATAAGAAAAATGTGACGGTTAGCACACTAACAGCCGCTGCTAAAAATAGCTTCGTGAAGTTGATAAATTGACACTCGAATTTTGCAGAACTAGTTAGTAAGTGGCATACTTACTACATTCAGATTGTCTTGAGGTATCGCCATCAGAAAAAATATGTTATTCCTAAAACTTAATCGATTGAAAACTAATGCCTTTTTGAATGTGTTTAAGACGGGGGCGAGGACTACCCGAGATAGTGTTTCGCGCCAACGCGACGAACTTCGTGGAAGTGAATAAGCTGCTGAAAAAGCTGCAGACGGTATTTCCGGAGAGCAAGGAGAGGCTGACGAGTTACGCGGAGAGGTGCTCTGGTGGTTTATTCCCCCCTCGAGCACCAAACTGTGGGAAACAGCACTGCACCCCCGCAGCGATGAATCATGGGCGTGTAACACGCGCAATCACAGGAGACGACAGCAAGGCTCGGATGGCAGGCATCAAAATACCAGCTGGCGCAATTAGGCGTCCCCGAGTTGTTAAAGACCGAAGCTCTTTAACGGGGCCGGAATGTTAGAGCAATTTATGTATTTAATTCGTAGGCGTGAAGTAGTTAAGCCAGTAGATATGACTCTTAGAATAATCTCTTAATTTTAACGTAAGTCGATCAGCAATTGTCGCCAGCGAATTTGGGGAGTATGGTCGGACTGTGGCCAGCTCTGATAATGTAAAATCACTCGTCTGTTCACTAAAGACAACAATAAGTAAACTCGCTATGAAATTGAACTCCACGTCCACATTTTGTAGTATTCATTACTTTTCTAAAAAGGATTAGAGAATTTTCAACAGGTATATAAAATGGTTACTGTAGAGCTATTCACGTCTGCAATAGATTTCTTAGATTAATGGGGGCGAATGGAGGCGTGGTTGAAATCTAAAATAAATTAGGTCAGCGTATAGTTTTAGCGCATATTATCACCAAATTTGGTGCCTTTAGATCTTATAATAGCTGAGATCTTGGATATCATTCATACGGACAGACAGACGGGCTATATCGACTCGGCTGCTGACACTGATTAAGAATGGCGATAGTTCAGCAAGTAATAGTTCCTTCCTTTGCTATCAACAGATTTTATCGAAACCGAGTATCGCGATCTTACTTCCATCACACCCATCAATGGTATTTTTCTTATATCGCACTCGATACTATGGAGAGACCTTTCCCGAATTTAAAATGAATGTGTTGCACTTTCACAAAATTTATATTACAGAAGATTATTCTAGGAATGACATTTATTTTTATATTTATTATTATTAAAATATTTCTAATTATTTTTCTTAACCATTTTTTACATTTATTGGGGATCTTCCATTTTTACTTTCGTAAATATAGTTACCATAGTAGTAGTTATCGAAGCGTTCATTAATGCTATCATACGAAGGTTCACGTGTTTGTGACATATCCAGAGAATCTTCCCGAACAAATTTATGCACTAATTCATCATATTTTTTTATTTCATTTTCAGGATATGCTTTAGTCAAGTTTTCCAAGTTAACAATACTTAGAGATTGATTGGAACTTTCAACCAAATCGATTCCATTATTCTTACAAAATTCAAGTACCCATGAAACAACAAAAAATGTGGCCGCATTCATTGGAAACGCTCGAACTAATGTTGAATTCAATCCGCGAAAGAAGAATTTCATACCCTCTTTTTTATAATTTTTTGTTGCACAATCTACGAACCCATTATATTTAGCAATAGAATCAGCTTGCATATGTGTTTTAATAACATCGATTGGATAACATGCTAACCAAGAAGCACATCCTGCGCAACCTCCTGCCCAGAGCGTATAGAGAATGTTTGGTTTCTCCTTGAGTTGTATTAGTAGCTCATATGATACAAAGTAGCTGGAAAAACCTTACAAATTTAATAAAAGTTATTAGGATAAACAAGATTTATTGGCATAAATATTACCTGGAATATCTCGTAATACAGTTGCTGTAAATCCCTTAAAACATCCTCTGAATCCATCCCTTCGATGAATGTAAATTAGACAATCAATAGGTCCTTTAAATTTAGGGTTGCTTTCAATATGTCTTGAAAGCTGTAATTGAGTCTTTGCCAATTCCATAGGAGCACATACAAAGCTTTGTGCTATACCAGCAGTGGCACCAGCACAAAAGTGTGAGAACAAAGAATTTGGATTATCCGTCAATCGTTGGACATTTCCATAAACACCAAATACAATTGCATTTACGATTCCGATTCCCATCATTGGACTAGTAATTCCACGATATAATCCACGAACATTATCTAATAAAAATATTGTTTTCATGCAATGCAATGTTCCTTTATATTTCGGATTTTTTGGATCATCTGTTTGTAAGTGCACCTTAACTGTATCAAAAGGGTGCCCCACAAGAACTCCCGCAGCTCCTAAAAAACAATAAGATTATGACCAATTTCAGAAGTCTAAGTTAGATAACGGTATATACATTAAAAAATACCTAAAGCAAAGGTCGTGCACCTCCAACAGGTTTAAAACTAATGTTATTTATATATTTAAGTGTAGAATTTGGCTAAGTATATCATATAATCTGACGATGTCAAGCTTTATTACCATGCAGGTGTTGTGAAAATTGTTTAAGCCTGAGCAGCTCAATAATCTGTACTTGGACTGTTTAACTATTATTATTTTTGATTATACACTGCGTGTTTAAGCATTCGATTTTATTTGTAATGGATGACAAAGAAAAACGGATAGGATAGTTTAGTTTAGGTCAGAAACCAGACAGACTAGCCGAGTCTTAACTTCGGATTCCGATTTTGTAGGTTAAGAAACATTTGAAAATACGATATCACATGAACAGGTCCCCCATTATTATTTTGGAACTTCGAATTTTTGGTTTTTTTTAAATTTAAGTTGTGTTTTAGTGGTCGTTGAGAAATATCACGATGAGCACACAGTGACTGATATTTCGATAAGCATATACGCTTCAAAGATGGAGTAAAGTGTGATTATTGCGACCCAATTCCTTGGTGAATGAACCTAATTCTATGGTTTTAAAGAATCCATCATTCGTCACTCAAAATGTGCGTTCAAGAAACAATTTACATTCTGTTCCATTCTGGAAAACTGTGGATTTAGTGTTTTTTTTTTGGCTTTTTCAAATGCGACCTGAATTTCTAGGAAAGCATGAAGCTCATATTGAAGAAGATCCTAGAGATTAAAAATTTGGGATAGAATAGAGGACGAAGTAAAACTAGAGGCATCCTTAAAGCCTAGCTAGGCGGTTAAGTATCGAACACCAAGGAACTGCCCGTCCTCAGGCAAAAACAAGAAGGCTAGAGCGGCCGTACACTTCAGATTTTCTCGACCAGTTATTAACATAATATTTCCTAAATAAAATAATCTATTTGTATATATTATATGGAGAACGACCGTCAGTTGCCTGAGGTCACAAGGGGAATTATATGTAACCCCCGTTACAGGTGTGTACGTTCTTAAGACATAGTATCGTATCGTAGTATATCGGAAAAGCGACCACACTCTCCTGAGCGGCTAGTCAGCCTTGGCAGGAGTGAATTCTAAAATAGTAGTCGAGCGAAGAGTAGAGTATATCAAAACACTCAAATCCATGGTTTGATCGATATTCGGAACATGCTAGACACTGAACTGACGCAAATAATTTGAGGATGCCAGATAGCCTTTCGCTTTGGAAGGATTCCCTTCAGTAGTCTGATGAGAAGCCCTTGTGTTCCAAAAACACCATCTAGGGCTAGCCCTATCAAATATCCATGGTGCAATAGTGGCATAAAGAGACTGTGCACTTTAGGAACTAAGGTAATTTTAAGCTGGAGCGTTATTAACCTGCCCTTGATGTCGAATACGGCTATGCAAATAAATATACAATTGGACAGAATTGCGAGAAAAGATTAGCTAATTAGATTGATAGATATATGCAATGTTGGCTCTAAGCAGACATTTGTCACTAGAGTAAGGAAGGAAGAATTAGTCAGTAGAGACCTCAGATCAATGGAGGGAAAGTGCCTACTGATGAGTATCTATATTATAATAGAAGGATTCTGTTCAAAACTAAATTAAGATTTTCATTACAACATAATCTAAGAAGCTTGAGAGTTACTTCACTAAAGCAATCACAATGACAAGAGAAAGCAGCTGACCATAATTGTCCATTATTATAAATTTTAGAACAGCTGTCGTAGAACCAATGAGCGAGGGTGGATAGACCAATTTAGTACACCAGTAACACTGCCGCTGCCTTTATGAACTACACCGATAGTTACGAGATCAGCAGTACACAGAAGTGTCTCTGTTGAAATTGTTACGTTTTTATCCGATCCGTCAGCGATCTCTATACCTGCAATATTAGTCACTTAACCGTTAGGCCTCCAGGCAATCTTGTTTTTGAGATTATCTATCTCTCTTATCTCTTCCAAGTGAACGGACGCGTTTTTTTTTCTGCTCCCCGCTTTTTATTTTATAATTGCAAACAATCGGCGTTTGGCTTTAAAATTATAATTTAAAAGTAACTTCAACATATCCGTTCACAATCGTGAGTGCATGCCTGCTGTTTTTAACCACTGGTTTGTAGTTTACTGGTAATTAACTGTAACCAAATGTGAAATGAATATAACAATGGATTTCAATGGGAATCTACTGTTCCTGTTAGTTTTAAGTTTTGTTATTAATTTACACATTGTCTAGAGACAGAATGTATAAAAAAAAAAAAAATTAAGAGAATCGATGAACTATGCATGGTATGGGCTTTGCCAATACCCCTATTAAAGGTGACATTAAGAGTGAAGACTTGGTTAGCTTCACTTCTCTTACACTTAAAGAAAAACGGACAGACATACATAACTAGATCAACTCAGCCAGTGATCCTGAGAAAAAAAATATATACTTTATAGGGCCGCAGATGTCTTTTTCTGTCAGTTACGCACATACCGACAAACACAATATATCATGAATATTTTTAAACTCCATAGCATAATCATTTATCTAAAAGAATTCTCTTTGTATTCTGATGAACCTTCTCATCGGTTATTGTAGGCTAAGGGCATACCTAAGCAAACAAACTTTGATAAAATTTGCGTTCAAACAGTAATTTTTTTGTCGTGCAATGGTATTTTGAGAATTTGTGGGATCACTGTTTCCCAAATTCGTCAGTTTTGCATACTGACCCCACTAGAGAGCGAAAGATGAGTATCTTCTATAAAAATTCGATATAAAACAACAAACTTATCATCGATCTTTCTCTCGATCGCATTTCTTGGCTTGGATTTGTTTTTCGCACCGCTTTTTCAAACCGCTTTAACTTTAGCTGCACAAGCCTCCCATTTTTATGCAATTAGTTCAATGATTGTTTTTTATGTCTGCTGCAATTTGTTTTGCAACTTCCATGAGGTTCTTATCAGATGTAGCCACTTTTGTTTTAGTACGGGGTTTTTTAATGTCGTATGTGTGATGCAGATGCCTATACATACTTACGTATGTATTTAGTGCCTCTAATAGCTATGTGAGAAATTCAATGCTGTATTGCTGCTTAATATTTTTTTCGATTCTAACTGGCCTTAATTAAATATATTAAAAACTTATTTTTTATCTTAAACGCATGTTATGCTCAGATGTTTATTATCCGATGTGTATGTGTATCAATGAATATGCCGAAGCAGAAAGTTAAGACTTTTAAACCTTACTTAATAATCACAAACTATCGATTTGCGGGGGCAGTGGGTGAGCCACCTGGTCTTTGAAATAAACTTCACCTGCCTATGATATACAGGAGCCTTGCCTGTTACATAAAATTGCACGAAGTAAGTATATTACTATTCTAAACATTTTCGGCACAAATAAATAAAAAAACAAGTCGCAAAGGCTACAGTCGAGCTGACTCGACTGTGATATACCCGCTACAACTCTTCGAAAAAACACGTGCCAAATCTGAACAATGCGTTCTTGCTTTTTATTTCTTTCCGTCTCTAATTTGTTTTGCCTATGCAAGTTCCACTCGATTCTTATTGGATGTTGCCCTTTGCTTGTATTACTTTGCAGTTAGAACTCAGCAGAGGGCTTTAAATTATGCAATTTGTGAAAGAGACGCCTATACATACATACATATATGCTGCCTCACAATACATCTCAACATATCTAATTAGATTTTTCGTTTGTTTTTTGTGTTGCTGCTCAATGTCTCTTTCGATTCTAGGTGGCTTTAAATATACTACAAAATTATTATGCAATATTCGGCTTGCCGAAGGTTTCATACCCTTGCAGTTATACAAAATAAAAAATATATTTGGATTGCTGCTGGTTTCTGTGGTATTTATTGAACAATTATAATAGTACAGGAAGTCAAGATTTTGACCTGATTAAGGCTATGAATCAAACACCTGCTTAGAAAAAAAATAATTCTTCCTTTTTAATGGTTTTGTATATACCTGGATTTCTTATATACTTAACACAAAATGTTATGAGGAAATGTCTTTGTGTTATAAAGGATCTGTTGGGCATAAAATATAAATAAATTTGGAAAGTTCTCATTCAAAAATGCGTTTGAATAACAGCTACATGATTTGTTGTTTAACAGCTATATGTAATAGTACTCAGATTTCCATAAAATTGCAACATGAACCTTCATAAGGCCGATCGTTGATCGTTATAAGTTATAAAAGTTCGATTTCGAACTTTATTATTAGGGACACACTTAGATTTGGATGTGGTAAGCCTGATAGCTATATCTTGAAATATAACGAAAATCGGCCGATAGGCTCCATGACAGCTATACGATATATCAGTCCGATCTGGCCCGATCCGACTTATTTAAAGAGGGCAGAAATAAACAGCTTGTGAGCAAAGTTTCTTGAAGATAGCTCAATAACTGGGGGACTAATTTGCGTTGCAACAGACAGACGGACTGACTGATTGTTCCTATAACAGCTATAGAATATAAACGTCTGAGATATTTAAATGGAAAAACTAAGGGCGGGTTACTGTATAACATTAAAAAGTATTGATAATGTGCGGTATTTCCAAAAACAAAACGGATTTGCATACAAAAACCCTGATTTCAGCCGATTGTTCCTATGGCAGCTATATGTTATAATGGTTCGATTTTGATACAATTTTGACAGCACATTAGGAACGTAATAAGAATAGGATTTGCCAAATCTTGTTGCAATATTTTGAAAAACAACAAAAATCGGCCGATAGCTTCTATGACAGCTATACGATATATCGGTCCGATCTGGCTCGTTCCGACTTATTTACAGCCTACAGCAATAATAAGCTTGAGTGCCAAGTTTCATGAAGATAGCTCAATAACTGGGGGACTAATTTGAGTTGCAACAGACAAACGGACTGACTGATTGTTCCTATAACAGCTATAGAATATAAACGTCTGAGATATTTAAATGGAAAAACTAAGGGCGGGCTACTGTATAACATTAAAAAGTATTGATAATGTGCGGTATTTCCAAAAACAAAACAGGTTTGCATACGAAAACCCTGATTTCAGCCGATTGTTCCTATGGCAGCTATATGTTATAGTGGTCCGATTTTGATACAATTTTGACAGCACATTAAGAACGTAATAAGAATAGGATTTGCCAAATCTTGTTGCAATATCTTGAAAAACAACAAAAATCGGCCGATAGCTTCTATGACAGCTATACGATATATCGGTCCGATCTGGCTCGTTCCGACTTATTTACAGCCTACAGCAATAATAAGCTTGTGTGCCAAGTTTCATGAAGATAGCTCAATAACTGGGGGACTAATATGAGTTGCAACAGATAGACGGACTGACTGGTTGTTCCTATAACAGCTATAGAATATAAACGTCTGAGATATTTAAATGGAAAAACTAAGGGCGGGTTACTGTATAACATTAAAAAGTATTGATAATGTGCGGTATTTCCAAAAACAAAACGGGTTTGCATACAAAAACCCTGATTTCAGCCGATTGTTCCTATGGCAGCTATATGTTATAGTGGTCCGATTTTGATACAATTTTGACATCACATAAAGAACGTAATAAGAATAGGATTTGCCAAATCTTGTTGCAATATCTTGAAAAACAACAAAAATCGGCCGATAGCTTCTATGACAGCTATACGATATATCGGTCCGATCTGGCTCGTTCCGACTTATTTACAGCCTACAGCAATAATAAGCTTGTGTGCCAAGTTTCATAAAGATAGCTCAAAAACTGAGAGACTAGTTTGCGCTGCAACAGACGGACGGACGGACAGACGGACATCCATTTTTCGACTCCTCTGGTGATGCTGATTCAGAATATATATACTTTATAGGGTCGGAGATGTCTCCTAAGGTGCGTTGCAAACTTCTGGCTAAAATTAATATACCCTCTGCAAGGGTATAAAAAGTTGACACATAATTAAAAAACAAGAAAGCAAGGCTACCTTCGGCTTGCCGAAGATTTCATACCCTTGCAGTTATACAAAATATAAAATATATTTGGATTGCTGCTGTGTTTCTGTGGTATTTATTGAACAATTATAACACTACAGGAAGTCAAGATTTTTACCTGATTAAGGCTATGAATCAAACACCTGCTTCGAAAAAAAATAATTCTACCTTTTTAATGGTTTTGTATATACCTGGATTTCTTATATACTTAACACAAAATGTTATAAGGAAATGTCTTTGTGTTGTAAAGGATCTGTTGGTCATAAAATTTAAATTTGGAAAGCTCTCATTCAAAAATGCGTTTGACAGCTATATGATTTTTTGTTTAACAGCTACATGTAATAGTACTCAGGTTTCCATAAAATTGCAACATGAACCTTCATTAGGCCGATCGTTGATCGTTATAATTTATAAAAATTCGATTTCGAACTTTATTATTAGGGACACACTTAGATTTGGATGTGGTAAGCCTGATAGCTATATCTTGAAATATAACGAAAATCGGCCGATAGGCTCCATGACAGCTATACGATATATCAGTCCGATCTGGCCCGTTCCGACTTATTTAAAGTGGACAGAAATAAGAAGCTTGTGAGCAAAGTTTCATGAAGATAGCTCAATAACTGGGGGACTAATTTGAGTTGCAACAGACAGACGGACTGACTGATTGTCCCTATAACAGCTATAGAATATAAACGTCTGAGATATTTAAAAGGAAAAACTTAGGGCGGGTTACTGTATAACATTAAAAAGTATTGATAATGTGCGGTATTTCCAAAAACAAAAAAAGTTTGCATACAAAAACCCTGATTTCAGCCGATTGCTCCTATGGCAGCTATATGTTATAGTGGTCCGATTTTGATACAATTTTGACAGCACATTAAGAAAGTAATAAGAATAAGATTTGCCAAATCTTTTTGCATCTTGAAAAACAACAAAAATCGGCCGATAGCTTCTGTGACAGCTATACGATATATCGGTCCGATCTGGCTCGTTCCGACTTATTTACAGCCTACAGCAATAACAAGCTTGTGTGCCAAGTTTCATGAAGATAGCTCAAAAACTAAGAGAGACTAGTTTGCGTTGCAACAGACGGACGGACGGACGGATGGACGGACGGACGGACGGACAGACGGACATCCATTTTTCGACTCCTCTGGTGATGCTGATTCAGAATATATATACTTATAGGGTCGGAGATGTCTCCTAAGGTGCGTTGCAAACTTCTGGCTAAAATTAATATACCCTCTGCAAGGGTATAAAAAGTTGCCTGCTGCTGGAGTTGAACTCGGGAACTAACATTAGGAAAAACCGACATATGCAAATGGCGACAGTGCAATACTATTTCTTGAATATCTTCCTTATTTATCGGCCGATCTTATTGAAACTTACGCAACACGCCCGCATGGTGGTTTTTATCACATGTATAAAAATGATGATGCTGTATTGCAGCTACAATCGAATGTTTTTCGATTTAAGGGCGCCGATGGAGGCGTGGCAAAAATCCAAAATAAACTTGATCTGCGGGCAGAATTAACACATTTTGTCCCCAAAGTTGGTAGCTCTAGCTCTTATAATAGTTGAGATCTAGGTTTTCATACGGACAGACAGACGGACAGACGGACATGGCTATATCGATCCGGCTGTTCATGCTGATTCAGAATATATATACTTTGTGGGGTCGGAGATTTATCCTTCTGCCTGTTACAAACATTTTCGGTTGGCACAAAGCTATAATACCCTTATACTCTTCGAGTAGCGGGTATAAAAACTGCCTGTCGGCGGAGTTAAACTTGGGGCCTCTCGATTTAAGAACTAGCATTAGAGAAAAACAGACAAAAACACAGTATTACTACTATTTCTTGAATAGATTCCATCTTTTTATACCCTTGCAGAGGGTATATTAATTTTAGCCAGAAGTTTGCAACGCACCTTAGGAGACATCTCCGACCCTATAAAGTATATATATTCTGAATCAGCATCACCAGAGGAGTCGAAAAATGGATGTCCGTCTGTCCGTCCGTCCGTCCGTCCGTCCGTCCGTCCGTCCGTCTGTTGCAACGCAAACTAGTCTCTCAGCTTTTGAGCTATCTTCATGAAACTTGGCACACAAGCTTCTTGTTGCTGTAGGCTGTAAATAAGTCGGAACGAGCCAGATCGGACCGATATATCGTATAGCTGTCATGGAAGCTATCGGCCGATTTTTGTTGTTTTTCAAGATATTGCAACAAGATTTGGCAAATCCTATTCTTATTACGTTCTTAATGTGCTGTCAAAATTATATCAAAATCGGACCACTATAACATATAGCTGCCATAGGAACAATCGGCTGAAATCACGGTTTTTGTATGCAAACCTATTTTGTTTTTTGAAATACCGCACATTATCAATACTTTTTATACCCTTGCAGAGGGTATATTAATTTTAGCCAGAAGTTTGCAACGCACCTTAGGAGACATCTCCGACCCTATAAAGTATATATATTCTGAATCAGCATCACCAGAGGAGTCGAAAAATGGATGTCCGTCTGTTCGTCCGTCCGTCCGTCCGTCCGTCCGTCCGTCTGTTGCAACGCAAACTAGTCTCTCAGTTTTTGAGCTATCTTCATGAAACTTGGCACACAAGCTTCTTATTGCTGTAGGCTGTAAATAAGTCGGAACGAACCAGATCGGACCGATATATCGTATAGCTGTCATAGAAGCTATCGGCCGATTTTTGTTGTTTTTCAAGATATTGCAACAAGATTTGGCAAATCCTATTCTTATTACGTTCTTAATGTGCTGTCAAAATTGTATCAAAATCGGACCACTATAACATATAGCTGCCATAGGAACAATCGGCTGAAATCAGGGTTTTTGTATGCAAACCTGTTTTGTTTTTGGAAATACCGCACATTATCAATACTTTTTAATGTTATACAGTAACCCGCCCTTAGTTTTTCCATTTAAATATCTCAGACGTTTATATTATATAGCTGCTATAGGAACAATCAGTCAGTCCGTCTGTCTGTTGCAACGCAAATTAGTCCCCCAGTTATTGAGCTATCTTCACGAAACTTTGCTCACAAGCTTCTTATTTCTGCCCTCTTTAAATAAGTCGGAACGGGCCAGATCGGACTGATATATCGTATAGCTGTCATTGAGCCTATCGGCCGATTTTCGTTATATTTCAAAATATAGCTATCAGGCTTACCACATCCAAATCTAAGTGTGTCCCTAATAATAAAGTTCGAAATCGAACTTTTATAACTTATAACGATCAACGTTCGGTCTAATGAAGGTTCATTTTGCAATTTTATGGAAACCTGAGTACTATTACATGTAGCTGTTAAACAAAAAATCATGTAGCTGTTATTCAAACGCATTTTTGAATGAGAACTTTCCAAATTTATTTATAGTTTATGACCAACAGATCCTTTACAACACAAAGACATTTCCTCATAACATTTTGTGTTAGGTATATAAGAAATCCAGGTATATACAAAAGCATTAAAAAGGTAGAATTATTTTTTTTCGAAGCAGGTGTTTGATTCATAGCCTTAATCAGGTAAAAATCTTGACTTCCTGTACTGTTATAATTGTTCAATAAATACCACAGAAACCAGCAGCAATCCAAATATATTTTATATTTTGTATAACTGCAAGGGTATGAAACCTTCGGCAAGCCGAAGGTAGCCTTGCTTTCTTGTTTAAATTTTTATACGTCTACTCGTGTATATAAAATTGTTATTGCAAAACTAAAATTAAGGCTGCAATTGATATTTGAATAATGGGGGCGAATAGAAGCGTGCAAAAAATCGAAAATGAACTTAATCTGCGTACTGTATTAAACCATATTGTCGCCAAATTTTGATACCTCTAAGTCTTATAATAGCTGTAATCTAGGTTCTCATACAGACGAAAATGGCTATATTGAATCGGCTGCTGACAATGATCAAGAATAAATAAACTTTGTGGGATCGAAGATATCTCCCTCTGCCTGCTACATACATTATCGGTGGCATAAAGCTATAATGCTCTACTACTCTTTGGGTCTTATTTACTTCTTAATGTGGAGCATACATAGGCTCTCTTTTATGTTTACATGGTGTATGCGCTCTCTTGAGTAGATTGCGCATGGATACTGATCAGCAAAGAATTTTAGCTGCGTAAGCAGATTTGACTCTTTCCGTGGGAACAACGAATTCTTCTGCGGATCAAAGCAGGTTGAATTTATTATTGTCATATATATACATATATATATTTCGCGGGTATAAATAACATCGTAGCCTTATCCTAGTTTTAGAACTTCTTTAGAATTTTTAAGTACTGTATAGCATGTGAAAAAATTTCAAGAATTTTACCTCCAAGAAGACCAGCAATAAAATCGACGATCATATTATAACTTCAGACGCTAGCGGATTTGGGAACTGTAAATATAATATATAATTAATATATTGCAAATAAAATAATATAAATAAAAAGAAGAAAAGTTCTGATATATTTAAATCGATTAAATATGCTGCTTTCTCATTTAATCCGTCTGTACCATACGTCCCCAATGTTGATTTTCTATTAAATCGTTATAAAGTCAATCCTGTATTCTAAAGAGAGAGCACCCGGACGAAAAAACTTATAATGTATGTAAATTGATTCTTCAGCATATGATTGCCTGGAAGTTTGCTATCAAACACAATTCCTAAGTCTAAAGTAAGAAATAAAAAATTCACATGGCCTATCCAACATTTTCTAAATGTGCTCAAATATAGAGAAATATTCGGAACTCTTTTCTCTATTTAATCTCTGGTGCAGTTCCAAGCACATCGTCCACATCCATTGCTTTCTTCTCAACACACGTACACTACTCGCCCTAAGAACCTTTTGATAAACTTCTCCCAACATTCTGTGAGAAGGAGAATATTTCTGTGAAGCCAATACTTTGTTCTTATTGGATGTTGCTTTATTGTAGCAGAAGGCTCTTAATGATGCAACCCCGAAAATCGGTTATTTGCGATTATTAACCAAAGTATTGAATTCCTAATATTCTATATTTAGCCATCATCCAAATCACAATCCAATTGGAACACAGGACACAGTGAGTGAGAGCAAGTAAGCAATAGCTGACAGAGCCATATATGCAGATTTATCTGTTTGGAATTATAAGTGTGCTTTAATACTAGGTAGCGGATTTTCCAAATTAGGCGAAAGATATATTACTGTCGGGAGCGCTCGACTATAGTCTTTCTTACTTGTTGATTTTTGCCACGTCTCCTATTCGCGAAAAAAATCGAGTGTGGCTGCAATTATCTCTCTGCAGCAACCGATTTTTATACACGTGCACATTATGTGCAAATAAGATTCATAAGATCTTCCAATAAATATTGAAAATATTAAAGAATCAGGTGTGCCTTATGTTAATACCCATCCACCATTGAAAATGGTAAACTAATAGAAGAAGGTGAGGTAGACCACCCAAAGCAATAATATATATTGCTGAGGATCACTAGCCGAGTCGATTGGGCCATGTCTGTCTGTCCGTCTGGTGTCTATGTGAACGAAAAATCTCTGCTATTATAAAAGCTGAAGACACCAAGGTTGAAGGTTCCTGTATATAAAAAGCAGATAAAGTTTATTTCAAAGTTCAGATGCAAAAGAACACCGCCCACGCAAATTGGTAATTTAAGTTTCTTAAGAAAAGTGAAGTCTTAACATTATATTTCGGTATACATATAGATGAATACTATATCCCTCTATCTCAAAATAGAACAATAACTCAGTTAACGTCTTCAGTAAATATGTTCGGTACGAGCAGCAGCTTCCACTCGGCTATGGATAGTTGACGTTGATGTCGCGAGGTGGCGCTTTATTTTTTACGCGTATGTAGGTGGTAGAATAATTTGTGAAGAATTATGTTTGAAATTATAAGTGTGGTTATAAGTTTGTAACGGAATTTAAAATAAAGCGAAGGGCATCTCACTGTCGGGTGAACTCGACTGTAGCCTTTCCGAATTGTTTTATCTATTTTTTAATCAATCAAGAAGACACAAATTCAACTCCGAAAGCTCGCAATTTTTATACCCGCTACTCGTAGAGTAGAAGGGTATTATAGCTTTGTGCCAACCGAAAATGTTTGTAACAGGCAGAAGGAGACATCTCCGACCCCACAAAGTATATATATTCTGAATCAGCATGAACAGCTGAGTCGATATAGCCCGTCTGTCCGTCTGTCTGTCTATCCGTCCGTGTGAAAACCTAGATCTCAGCTATTATAAGAGCTATAGATACCAAATTTGGAGACAATATGTGTTAATTCTTCACGCAGATCAAGTTTATTTTGGATTTTTGCCACGCCTCCACCCGCCCCCATAAATCGAAAAAAATTTGATTGTAGCTGCAAATATAGCTGATAAATAAGGAAGATATTCAAAAAATAGTATTGCCCTGTGACCATGTGCTTATGTCGGTTTTTTTTTAATGTTAGTTCCCGAGTTCAACTGCAGCAGCAGGCAACTTTTTTTTTAATTATGTGCACCGAAAATATTCATAATTCAAATTTAATCGGTCCTTGCGTAAGAAATGCAGCGGCCGAGTGGTGATGGTAGTTGACTGTTAAGCGAGAGGTTCGCGGAGTTCAACTCCTAAGTGCGGCGACCGACAGACTTATATTTATTTTGTTTCGTATCTTATATTTTTTTTTTATTTTACAGGGTGTTGCAAAATTCAAAATATGTTTTTAGTATATTTTAAGCCACTTAGAATCGAAGGAGACATTGAGCAGCAATGTAAAAAACAACCAAATCTAATTAAATATGTTGAGATGTATAGCCCTCTGCTGAGTTATAACTGCAAAGTTATAAAAGCAAAGGGCAACATCCAATAAGAAACGAGTGGAACTTGCATGGGCAAAACAAATTAGAGACGGAAAGTGTTGAAAATACAAAAGTCACACTTATACAAAGTTGTGTGTATGTGAGTGTGACGAAATGAAGAGGATCGTGGAAAGAGAGAACCCGCTCGATAAATGTTCTCTTAGAACTCTATCGTTGTTGCATCTCACATGCATGTTATAGAGTTATCGATTAAACCGATTACTATGCTAAGTGCAGCTAACTTTACTTGCTTGCAGTCAACGAGAGAGTGCGGTTCTACGAAGACTGTTAACTAATAGGTGTAGGTTTCTCCGCTCATTCCAATATGGCTGCCTCTTTGATTCTCTTCTGTGTCTCTATTCTAAACATGATTGTTTGGGATATTTTGATTTTTCATATTTGCTACTCCTTTCGTCTTTGCTCTTATGCCTTGCTTTGCAGCGTTGCCTATTTTCAATAGCTAACCTAGTATTTCAATTTGGGCAACTCGCTTGATTTTTGATTTTGGCTGCGAGCTGGCTGCCCTTCTCATGGCCTGGCTCTTGCAATTTGCTAGGCAGAATGTGCATTCAAGGCACTTTTAGTGCAAAATATGCATTAGGGTATTATGGCCTGCGAATTACTAGCACCCTTTTGCTCTTTTGCACTTGTCACGCAAGGCAACGCCAAGTGAACGATCAGGAGCCCAGCAGAAAAGGGAAGTTCCTCTACGTTCTAGCGCTGAACGAAGCAGAAGTATGCAAGGCAATTCAAGGCCAGCTGAAACAGCGCGAAAGCAGAAGAGCAGACGCACTAGATGTAAGCAAATACACCAGATGCATACAAGAAAAAGCGAGAGCGGAATAGTATATTCACTCACGCAGCAGCAAGTTGTTCTGTGCACATGCAGATTGTTCTGTGCGCCTGCTACACAGTTCTTCGCTGGGCCCATGCAAGTCAATGCTGCTACAATGTTTCACAATGATCATACACAAGACGAAGCCCAGAAATGAGACAAAACAAGAGGCAGTCGTTGTGAAGCCAAGAGAACGAATAAGCAGAAAGCAAGTGCGAGCGCGCAACAGAATCTCCCTTAGTGCGTCTCGCACAAAGAGAACCAAAATGTACGAAAGAGCGTGTGAGGCACCCGATACTGCGCTCCAACCTGCAATAAATCTCTCTGTTAATAAAATGTTATTTTACTTTGTGAGAAGTCTATTAGTTAACAGTCTTCGGTACAGCAACGAACATTTTACGAATGATATGTGTATGTATAACGATACACAACAACTTTTGGTTGTATATAAGTGTAAATGCACTACAGCAAGGAAAAGCGATTCTAAGAAGCACAAGGCAAAAGGAGAAACAAAGAAGAAAAATAAGTACAGTTAGTTTTATCATCGTGACGACGCATAGTCGGAAGCAAAAGTAACAAAAAAGAGACATGGATAAGGGAAAGAGGAATATAAAACCGTTTAACTGTGAAAAATATTCAATTTGGAAGTTCCGAGTAAGGGCACTGTTAGAGGAAAACGATTTGTTAAATGTAATTGATAAAGAAGTAAGCGAGGAAGTAAAAAGGGCAGAAAGAAATGCAAATCGGTTCATAATAGAATATTTGAGTGATTCTTTTTTTAAGTTTTGCCAACAATGAAAATACGGCAAAGTAGTTTTTTGAAAAATAGGATACTATTTATGAGTGTAAAAGCTTGGCATCTCAACTGTCACTACGCAAGCAATTCTCTTTAAAATTAAAAGGAAGGAAACTAGAATGTTCGATGGAAATAATGTTAGAGAGAGACAGGCTCAGATGGCGACAGAAACACAACGTGCGTTTGCATTTCTGATGAATGCAGAAGATAGAGAAAGACAAACTCAGAAAGTAGCAACGCGGCAAAAATGCGCATTTGCATTTATGGTGAAATTAGCAACGTGCGTTTGCATTTCTGATGAATGCAGAAGATAGAGAAAGACAAACTCAGAAAGTAGCAACGCGGCAAAAATGCGCATTTGCATTTATGGTGAAATTAGCAAATTACACTGAAAAGCCAGACGAAGTAATTTTTATATTAGATTCGGGGGCATCAGATCACCTAGTGAATGATATTAATTTATTTTCTGAGTATGAGAATTTAAATTTAAACGTGGCTATTGAGATTGCAAAGCGTGGAGAATTTGTTTATGCTACTGCAAAAGGACTAGTAAAACTTAACAATTCTGGAAACAACATTACATTACACAACGTGCTGTATTGTAAGGAAATCCCGCACAATTTTCTATCTGTAAAGAAGATGATAGATGCTGGAATATCCGTTGAGTTTAATACGAATGGCATTAAAGTAATTAAGAACGGTAACTTGATATTTGAAGGAGTATGTGAGTATAATGTACCGACTGTTAAATTTAATTTAAACAGTAAATTATATACATCTGCAATATCAAATGATGCAGAGTATCGCTTGTGGCATGAAAGATTGGGACATATAAGTGTTGGAAAATTCTTAGAAATTAAACGAGATGGCTTGTTTAAAGATAGTAAATTTATAAAAAACGTACAAGTAAATAGTAGTAAATTATGTGAGGCGTGTATTAACGGAAAGCAATCAAGATTAACATTTGAAAAACACAAAAATAAAGAAAATATTGATCGCCCACTATTTGTAATCCATTCGGATGTGTGTGGTCCGATTACGCCCTCAACTATTGAAAATAAAAACTACTATGTAGTATTTATTGATCAATATACACATTATTGTGTGACGTATTTAATAACTTATAAATCGGACGTGTTCTTTATATTTAAAGATTTTGTAGCAAAGAATGAGGCTCATTTCAATTTATAAATGGATAATCTATGTATTGATAACGGTTGAGAATATCTCTCTGCGTGAATTTTGTGTCGAAAAAGGTATCAGCTATAAATTAACGGTTCCTCATACCCCACAACTAAATGGTGTTGCAGAGCGGATGATTAGAACAATCACTGAAAAGTTCGCTCTATGATTAACTAACTAAATAAAAGTTTTTGGGGTGAAGCTGTTTTGACAGCAACATATTTAATTAACAGGTCCCCAAGTAGAGCTTTAAAAAAAAAATATAAGAAAGACACCATTTGATATGTGGCATAAAAAGAAGCCAGTATTGAAATATCTAAAGATATTTGGCTCGACATTATGTGCACTAAATAAAGTGCGAAAGCGAAAATTTGACGTGAAATCGATCAAAACTATACTTGTCGGATAGCAAAATGGCTATAAGTTGTGGAATAAGAACTCGAGAAAATGTATGACAGCTAGAGATGTAGTGGTGGATGAAATAAACATGAAATCTGTGATTTCAAGTGATAATGACTCTGTGGAAAAACATGATGTTTTTGACCAATATATGATTCTCTAATTGAAGAGAATGAAGAGTCGAATTTTCCATTGTAGGAAAATTGTGAATCTACGGATTCGAAGTTTGATGCAAATCTAAATGAAAATTCCACTTGTCTCGAGAATACCGATCCAATATGATGGAAATAAAGTGTGTAAACTTAATAAAGCCATTTATGGTCTAACAAGCTGCAAGATGCTGGTTTGAGATATTTGAAAGTGCACTACAAAATTTTGGATTTCGGAGTCTAGAAGTAGACAGATGTATTCTAGATGAAGGAGATATACATAAAAATATATATGTACTCTTATATGTTGACGATATAATAATTTCTACTAGTGATTCCGAAAAAATGTCTAAATTTAAAACATATCTTTTAAATAAGTTTCAAATGACCGATCTAAATGATATACTATATTTTATTGGCATAAAAATTGAAAGAATAAAATGATCAAATTTGTTTCGGTCAATCTGCATATATAAAAATGTTTTAAGAAAATTTAATATGGAAGATTGTAATACAGGACTCCTCTTCCAAGCAAAATAAATTATGAGGCTTTGCAAGTAGAAGAGTCATACGAAGCACCATGTAGGAATTTGATTGTTTGTTTAATGTACGTAATGTAATGTACACGACCGGACTTAAGTACATCGATATATATCTTAAGTCGATATACTAACTACAATAACAGAGAATTATGGCAATGTCTTAAAAGAATTTTAAGATACCTAAAAGAAACTGTCAATTTAAAGTTATCATTTAAAAGGAATTTGAAAGTAAATAAAATTCTTATGGGGTATGTTTATTCTGATTGGGCCGGAAATGAGACTGACAGAAGAAGTACTACAGGGTATATATACTATGAAACAAAAATCTGTTGCTGCTTCATCTACCGAAGCAACTCGCTTGATTTTTGATTTTGGCTGCGAGCTGGCTGCCCTTCTCATGGCCTGGCTCTTGCAATTTGCAAAATATGCATTAGGGTATTATGGCCTGCGAATTACTATCACCCTTTTGCTCTTTTGCACTTGTCACGCAAGGCAACGCCAAGTGAACGATCAGGAGCCCAGCAGAAAAGGGAAGTTCCTCTACGTTCTAGCGCTGAACGAAGCAGAAGTACCAAGCAAAGCAATGCAAGGCAATTCAAGGCCAGCTGAAACAGCGCGAAAGCAGAAGAGCAGACGCACTAGATGTAAGCAAATACACCAGATGCATACAAGAAAAAGCGAGAGCGGAATAGTATATTCACTCACGCAGCAGCAAGTTGTTCTGTGCACATGCAGATTGTTCTGTGCGCCTGCTACACAGTTCTTCGCTGGGCCCATGCAAGTTAATGCTGCTACAATGTTTCACAATGATCATACACAAGACGAAGCCCAGAAATGAGACAAAACAAGAGGCAGTCGTTGTGAAGCCAAGAGAACGAATAAGCAGAAAGCAAGTGCGAGCGCGCAACAGAATTTCCCTTAGTGAGTCTCGCACAAAGAGAACCAAAATGTACGAAAGAGCGTGTGAGGCAACCGATACTGCGCTCCAACCTGCAATAAATCTCTCTGTTATTAAAATGTTATTTTGCTTTGTGAGAAGTCTATTATGTTAACAGTCTTCGCTTTACTTGCTTGCAGTCAACGAGAGAGTGCGGTTCTATCGGTTGTTCAAAATGTATAATTATAAAACAATAAAAGTGTTTCACTATTTGGTTGATGGGCTGGCATATAATATACTTAAATGTTAAACTTAACAATAAACCCTATTATAGTTATAGTGGTCCGGTTTTTATTGACAGTTAAAAGTCGATGTATTAAGTTTTATTGCGATATCTTGAAAAATAATCAAAATCGATCAATATAGAACCTATCATCTCGATTTTTATTATTTTTCTAAAAATCGCAATAAAACTTAATACACCAGCAGCTATACGATGTATCGGTCCAAGCCGGCATGTTTCGACTTATAGATAGCCTGCAGTAGTAAGAAGCATGTGGGCCAAGTTTCAATAAGATAGCTATACAACTGAGCGACAGTTTCCTTTACAATACGCAGACGGACATTTCTAGATCGACTCCACTGTTCATATACAAATCTCTGTGCATGTTTAATATGCCCTCTGCGAAGGTATAAACAGAGCATTTTCTAAAAAGCCCATCTTATAGACCTAATATACAAACTCATGTACAGTATAGCTGCACACCATATAATGACCACTCATTGAGGGCCCGTCAAATTAGTGTACAATTTTAATTACCTGAATTAATGTTAATGCTGCTTTCCAAAATTGAGCATTAGGTCGAATAAAATCACAACAATAAGACAGACTAAGTTGTGCACTTTAAAAAACAATAAACTCTCTCTAAATATATCTATGCAATACACTTGTGATTAATCCTTGTATTGATACGACAACAAATTTTAACAGACTTGAAATATTAATAATTTTTTTTTTTAAATTACGACAGTGGTTACTGAGTTTTTTTTATACTCTTTGACCATTGAAAATTGTCAAAAAAGGCTATGGAGGCGTGACATAAAGAATATATATTTTTGCTCATGATTACAAGCTGAGTCGGTTGATCCATGTCCGACTGTCTGACCTTCTGCCCGTCTGTCCGAACGCACTGATATCAGTTGCGCAGGCTGCTGCTTGTACCATACATTTGTACTGAAAACGTAACTTAAATAACTTCTGTGTTATTAGACCGGGTCTCTAGCTTTAATAATGTTTGAGATCTGTGCGTTCACACAGACACACTTTTTTGCTTTGAATTTTTAGCCATGACATGATCAGGCTAGAAATTAGCTTAGCAAATCAGGTCATTTGGGATGCAAATTTTATAGGATATATAAGTTAACTAAAGCTAACGTCGCCTCACGGGCGCATGAAATACGACAACATCGGCATACTGCAACGTAAGCATTATGCCGGATGTCGATACGTAGCCGGCAGACACTGCTTATTTGCGTGGCCGCTACGAATATGAGATTGCAACAATATGTTTCGGTTTCATACTAGCTCCTAAGTTTGAATTATTGTATCTTATATTTAGTTCTGATTTTGCTTCCGACGCTACAGCTCCGCTTGGCTCGGTATAATAAAGCGTAAACAGTAAACTCCTAATCTTTTATTGTCACGGCTCCGCCGGACATATGATTAGTAAGAGCCGCGCGCGATAACGCCAGCAATAACATAGTAGAGTAGTTCTTTTCTACTCTCGTAAGCAGCAGCACTCGCTCTGCTCAATAAAGAGATACTTAAATATACTCCGTCGCGTCTTTATTTTGAAGCCACCGGCTCACCGGGAGTGACGTAAAACACCACAAACATAACACACCAGGTAACTGGTTAATTGGCGCCCAAGGTGGGGCCCGAATCCACGAACCCCCATTGGTTAATTGGCGCCCAACTAGTGGTATTTGAAAGTGCGTTTGTCATTACCCACGAGATAAAGAATCACAAGTAACTACAAGGGACTCAAACTCAGCCACGACAACAGGGCTGTAGTAACAAACTCCAAGTGCTAGCAGTGAAAACAAGTGCTTGTGACTACTGTTGCTCTCAACAGAACAATCCGACAAGTTGCCGCTGCTGACCTACGTCAACACAGGCAGCACAGCGACAACGTCATTAACCTCGCCTCTCGAATACAGTCGGCTGAGGTGCGCTATAGCGCAAATTCAACTTCAAGTTACACCGAAGCCGCTGGAGCTCTTCGGGCAGCGACTCACCGCCAGATCAGCGCGCAAGCTATCTGGATAGCGGAGACGGCAGAGGCAACGCAGCGCACGCAGCAGATACCAACTGCTGATTAGGACAACAACACCAAAAAATGTAAGTGGGCACTTTTATTTAAACTGTTCTTAGACCTGCGAGTTAGAAATAAGTATAGAAATACGTTTTTTTTGCAAGTGTCGTTACTAAAGTAGAATACAGTAAAAAAAGAGGTTGTAACACTCAGAACGACTTATGAAAGTAGTGATGGATTAGGTTGACGAGAAGTAATAAGCTACTGGCAGCAGGAATATTTTAAATAAAAAATAATTATTAAAAGCAGCGTATCAAATGCACGCGCACACAAATTCTTTTTCCGTCTGCCTTTGTCTCGTTCGTTTTGGTTTGTCGTCCGACGTAATACGATCCGTAGAATTTTGCAACTTTGTTGCCCCCATCCTCAAGCGTTGTATTCAAAGTTTCGTTGCTTATATTAGAAGCATATGACTTCACGCATCCTTTTCTATAGAACCACTCGCCGACAGCGTAGTGATTCTGACTCTGATTGCGACAATCATCGCATTCGCTCTCCAGTGCCAAGACGCACACCCTCACCCCCACCTCGTCCTACAGACAGCGTCATGGACCCAGACCAGCTGAAGCTCGTAATAAAGGCAGCCGTCACCGGCGCCTTAGCTGAGCAAGCCGCTGTAAATAAGGTCTTGCTTGACAAAGTCAACTCAATGTTTCAGCTGCTAGCGGCAGCGCACATTACGCCACCAGAGGTGCAATCTTATGCAACCATAGAGATAAGAAATGATATCCGCTGCGACGAGCCATTGGATGCCGTCAAATGCCTGCCCGAGTTTGCAGGCGCGCATGAATCGTATGTTTCATGGAGACAAGCGGCTCTCGCAGCCTATTGTATTTTTAAGCCGTACGACGGCAGTTCACGCCATTATCAGGCGGTTATAATCATAAGAAACAAAATCAGGGGGGCAGCGGACGTTGTTCTAGCCTCTTTCGGCACAGTACTTAACTTTGACGCGATTATAAGTCGCCTCGACTTCACGTACAGCGACAAACGTCCAGTTCACGTAATCGAGCAGGAGTTGGGCACGCTGAGGCAAGGCAGCATGTCTCTACTGCAGTATTACGACGAGGTCGGCAAAAAACTTACATTGTTGACTAATAAAGTCAACATGTCATATGAGCCCGTCCTAGCAAAGGGCCTCTGTGAAAAGTTCCGCGAAGATGCACTACGCGTGTTTGTTTCGGGACTCAAGCGTAGTCTCACCGATGTGCTATTCTCAGCAAAGCCAAGGGACCTACCGTCATCCCTGGCGCTCGCGCAAGAGGTAGAATCGAACCATGAAAGATATGCGTTCGCTGCCAGCTTCGCGAGGAGTGTGGAGGAAAAAGAGCACAAGGCAAGTGCCCAGCAGCGGGTCAAGCCACCCCAGCAAGCAGAAGCGCAGGCAAGCGGGTCAAAGAACCCACATTTTAGTAGGCAGCACGAGCAGCAAGGCGAATCCGGCCAGCGAAATGCCGAGCAACAAACTCGCGCCAGTGCTCCAGTACCAATGGAAGTGGACCCTTCGCTGTCAAAACTTATACAGCCTACCCAGGCCTCCATTGGCGTCAGCCAGCGGCCGGCCATGTCCGATCGCTCTAACGGTAAGAGCAAGCAACAAAGGGTAAATCATATAACCCAAGATGCTGGACAGGGGCAGATTTCGTACGCCAAAGCCGCCAACGGCGCTGCGGCACAGATCGAAGACGATGCTGAAAGCGATTCTGACGCCCTCAATTTTTTAGGGGAAAATCCCTGCTACCCGTCATCAGACGAAGATAAGTCGATTCACTCGGTCATCAACAGGAGACCGGCTGACAGCGTCCTAAAGCACCCTGACGAGCCACAGGTAGAGATCCACAATAGGATCCAGAAAGCTCAAACCGCGCTAAGGGCCATAGAAAACGCCTCGCGGCAGAATAGGGTATTCGATGTTGGCGAAAAGGTGTTGGTAAAATCCAACCGAAGACTCGGCAACCAGCTCACGCCGTCGTGCGAGGAAAGAGCTGTAGAAGCGGACATGGGGACCACGGTCCTTATCGAGGGGTGGGTGGTCCACAAGGACAATTTAAAATGACGCGCTCATTGCTCAGGTCCGTGTACCGCTTAATTTTAAATTTTTTTAGCCACTTGGCGCTACTTGTAGTAGATCTAAGCTCTCCCGTACCTTCATCGCCTAAATGAAGGTAACTTAGAGACAATCCGGAGGTTCAGAGAAGATTTCAACGCCGAACGACCCCAGCAAATGGCACTGACCGTAGCAGCATCATGTTACCTCCTGTTATGTGTTGCCATTGTGGGCTGGCGCGCCTGGAAGGCCAAGAGGTCCGCAAGACAACTGAACGTGGCGATTGCTGAGTTAAGGTCGGCCGAGGGCGGCCTCCGTCTTGAGGGGGGGATAGTTAACTAAAGCTAACGTCGCTCCCACGGGCGCATGAAATACGACAACATCGGCATACTGCAACGTAAGCATTATGCCGGATGTCGATACGTAGCCGGCAGACACTGCTTATTTGCGTGGCCGCTACGAATATGAGATCGCAACAATATGTTTCGGTTTCATACTAGCTCCTAAGTTTGAATTATTGTATCTTATATTTAGTTCTGATTTTGCTTCCGACGCTACAGCTCCGCTTGGCTCGGTATAATAAAGCGTAAACAGTAAACACCTAATCTTTTATTGTCACGGCTCCGTCGGACATATGATTAGTAAGAGCCGCGCGCGATAATGCCGGCAATAACATAGTAGAGTAATTCTTTTCTACTCTCGTAAGCAGCAGCACTCGCTCTGCTCAATAAAGAGATACTTAAATATACTCCGTTGCGTCTTTATTTTGAAGCCACCGGCTCACCGGGAGTGACGTAAAACACCACAAACATAACACACCAGGTAACTGGTTAATTTATATCCTTTTCTTATGAAAACTATATTTATTTCACCTTTATATATTGGGCATGAGATTTGCTTTGGATTCAAGCCATGCCATTTGAAGAATTGAGGTCAGATATTACAAATATTTACATCTTAGAAGGAATTCGTGTGTCATACTTAGGACCCACTGATATAAGATCAGTGGGAACAGCCTGTCCCGATAATCCCAAAGACTAGGTTGCCTGGAGGCCTAAAGGCCACCAAAACTCTTTTGGTATTAAGAGGAAAAATTCAAAGCGTACAATGTTAAGCAGTCCTAAGACTATCCGTAAGATAGTGCTGGTTGCCAAATTGTTTCAAAATATGGTCATCGTTCGAGGACAGCTGAGATAACTGACTATCATGGAATTTCCAACTGAATATTACCCTTACCAAGGAAACTTATCGCATGCGCGTTTGCAAGACATTCTCTGGTAGAACTTGGGGTTTTTAATCCTGAACCGTTCGGTGGTTATTTACGATGGTGATTAGACCAAACGTTACATACGCCACTGTTGCGGTGGGGCCGAAGGTACGTACTGCATTCCCATTATAAATGTAACACACTGCAGAAGCACCTCTTTATGACTGGAGTACTCCGCACCTATCCCACTGCAGGAATGGAGTCGATTTTAAAAATGACTGTTGCATACCTGAATAAAAGATATCGCAACTTTGGAAATTCTTTGAATTGAGCTTAAGTGTGGCCTGATAGCAAGAAAATCTATGCATCTTTTCTAAATTATAGGTATTTTTCTCTTCCAAGTGTACGGACGCGTTTTTTTTCTGTTCCCCGCTTTTTACTTTATAATTGCAACAATCGGCGTTTGGCTTTAAAATTATAATTTAAAAGTAACTTCAACATATCCGTTTACAATCGTGAGTGCATGCCTGCTGTTTTTACCCACTGGTTTGTAATTTATTAATTATACTTATTCTAAACTCTATTCCACTGCCATTTCGTTGTTTCTTTTTGCTCTTCGCTTTTCAGAGTGCAATTGTTTTTATTGTGCTCTTCTTTTTCGTCTGTTGTTGTTGCATTCTCGTAGCAGCAGTAACAACTTAACTCTCTCACATCTTTCAGTGTGTGTGTGCCTAACATTCTCTCGCGCTCACCTACTATTATCTTTTGCGTGCGCTCTTGACTCGCAATCCTCTGTCATTTATTTTATTTTTTCTCTCTTCTTTAATTTTTGCTTTTGTTCTTGCGGTAGTTTTTCTTGGCTACTGTAGAGACCCCGTATAATGGAAGGCGTAATCTGCTATAAGAAGTCCTGTCTAAAGCAGGTGACCGTTGCTCGGCCAAGCATCTCTTGCTGGCTTTGCGACAACGTCGTGCACATAAAATGTACCGGCTACACGGCCTCTACGACTGACGCCGTGGCCAAGCGCACTGGTTTGCGTTGTGACATCTGTCGGGAGGCGGAGAACGATATGATGTTGTTCATGCGACACACAAAGACAGGATTTCAGGAACTGTTTGGCAGTTTTCGTAAACTTGCCGGTCAGTTCTCAGCGTTGGACAACTCGTTTAATAGTTTAAAGCTATTAAATGAGTCGCCCAAGCGTAAGAAATCTGCTCACGTAGCGAAGCCATTGCCTGCTGTCATTCCGCCTCCTCTCATTGGCCAGCCATGCACTCCTGTCATGCACTCCTGTGATTCAGCCGGTGATGTCGTTCACTACTCCTGTGGTGACGAGATCATCGGTGTCAGAGAAAGTCATCAACGAGTGTGTGCAAATGGTGTCACACAAAATTTCTGATGTGTCCGCTGTGGATACTTTGCCTGTAACACAGATTATAGAAATACCTAAGGCAAGTTCTAGTTCGGGATTACCGGTTATGAATATCCCATAGGTGTAATACCCGTGGAGCCTAAAAAGGTGTTAGGAGTTCCACTAAGGAAACAAATTTTCGTTTTTTGGCTTGCCCTTGATCTTACATCTCAAGATGTAGCGGCTTATATTCAAGCCAAAATATAAGCTGTCAAGTTTAAAGTGGAAAAATTTAAATTCTCATATGAGAGGGACATATCGTCCTTTAAAATTAGTGTCCCGGCTGAACTGCTAGCCATTATATGTTCTCCAACATTTTGGCCAGAACATGTAATGGTTAAAGAGTTCGAAGCGAAGAAGAAAAAGATCGGAAACCAACTGCCAATCCCAGAAACGTCCACCCAAAAACAAAACGCAAAAAACTAATTGCTACTTTTCTTCTTACATACCAAAATGTTAGAGGATTATGTAGCAAATTATCTAATCTATTCCTAAACAGCCTTTCTTTTACCTCCCATGTTTTAGTGTTTACTGAAACTTGGTTAAAACCGGATATTTTAAGCACCGAAGTTTTACTAAGTAAGTATACAACCTACAGGCTTGATCGATCTGACCGACGTGGTGGGGGAGTTCTGATTGCAGTAAACTCCGCCATATCATAGGAACTTTTTCAACCGGAAGTTCAACATTGCATTGAATTTATTTGTGTAAAATTACACTTTCCCGGTTTTTTCTGTTTTATAAACTGTTCATATATTCCGCCGTCATCGGAATTGTCTGTCTATTTGCAACACTTGTCTGCAATAAAGACTGTTTTCAACCTGTTATCAGACAGTGATCATTTTATAGTCCTTGGTGACTTTAATGTTCCTGAATGTGACTGGACACCAAGTGTTGGTGAGACTTATTTATTGCCTTCTCGGCAGTATGATCTATTTGACGGTCTGTTTGATATGTCCTTGTCGCAGGTCAATCATATAAAAAAATTTAGAAACAGATCCTTGGATTTATGCTTCGTATCTGATCCATCTAGGGTGTCTCCAAAAAGGACTCAACCTCTTTCTTTACCAGAAGATTCTTATCATCCCACTTTTGAAGCTACTTTTGGTCTAGGTAAATGTTTTGTTAAATACGAAAAACTGTGCAAACGTATACGCTGCTTTAGAAAAGCAGACTTTGTATTATTGAACTCTTTAATTTCCAACTGCGACTGGTCAGAGCTTTACTCGACTTCTGATATTTCAGTGGCGGTAAGCATATTTTATAAGACCATTGACTCTTTCTTTGATATTTGTGTACCGCGCTTCTATCCGACATGCTCGAGTAAGCAACCTTGGTTTACAAAAGAGCTGTCTCGCCTTAAAAATTTAAAATCTAGCTTATTTAAAAAATATAAAATTAATAATTGCTATAAAACTAATAATTGTTTAGCTTTTTCCCGTTTTTTAACTGCACAATTAAATTTCTGGGTCCTTAATGCGAAATGTTATATAAACTATCTAGCTCGTCTAGGTCTCAGTTCCTTGAGAACCCTAAACAGTTTTATAGTTTTGTTAATATGAAGCGTAAATATTCTGTCTTTCCTTCAAAGTTGTCGTTTGAAAATACCACTGCAGATACCGACCAAGCCATGGCCAATATGTTTGCTAGGTTTTTTCAAACCACGTATTCGCCTACTGCACAAGAGATTCATGTTTATCCATACAATATTCTTTGCTCAAATGGTATCTTCACCCCTATTCTAAACGAGAATTCACTTGTTAAGGATCTTCACTTGGTTAAACCAGTTTTTTCACAAGGCCCAGACGGTGTTGCCGCTTGTGTACTTCGGTTCTGTGCCAACTCCCTAAGTAAGCCATTGCTCAAACTGTTTTCGCTGTCCTTAGATACTTCATCCTTTCCTTCCATTTGGAAGGAATCTTTTATCATTCCCTTGTTTAAGAAGGGCAGTAAGTCTGAAGCAAGCAATTATAGAGGTATCTCTAAATTGTCGGCTATACCTAAATTCTTCGAGAATGCTTTAACTCCTCACTTGCAACATTTCTGTAGATGCGTCATATCGCCTTCTCAGCACGGATTTATAAAACGTCGCTCAACTACGACAAACTTACTGGAGCTGACATCCTTTGTTATAAAAGGTTTTCAGGAAAATCTTCAAACTGATGTTATATACACTGATTTCAGTAAGGCTTTTGGCTCAGTGAATTATTCCTTTCTTGCACATAAACTCAGCCTCTTAGGCTTCACACCAAAAGTTCTTAATTGGATTGTGAGATATCTGAATGGCAGAACCCAAAGAGTTCTCTTTAAAAATTTATTTTCACACCTTCTTCATGTCACATCTGGCGTTCCTCAGGGTAGCCATCTAGGTCCCTCCTTTTTACGCTTTTCATCAATGACCTCCCTTTGGTCATACATAACTCCTGTACTCTCATGTATGCGGACGATGTAAAGCTTTGTTATCAATTTAAAGATGACTACTGCCACTCTTACTTACAAGCCGACCTAGAAAGTTTTCATTCCTGGTGTTGTGCAAATTTCTTAAACCTGAACAGCTGCAAATGCAAACTGATGATATTCTATCGAGCCAGTCCAAAGTAAATTTCCTATACTCTTTGTGGTTGTGTCTTAGAAAAAATTACTCTAGTTGATGATCTTGGGGTCCGTTTGGACCAAAAACTAAAGTTTTCTGAACATATTTCCCATATGGTCAATAAAGCCATGGGTGTGCTTGGCTTTATTAAGAGATGGTCTAAGGAGTTTGACGATCCTTATGTAATAAAGACCTTCTAAACCTCACTTGTTCCTCCAATTCTGGAATATGGATCATGCGTACGGTGTCCCCAGTACACTACTCACAAAAACCGCATTGAATCTGTACAAAAAAATTTTTTCATTTTCGCCTTACGAGGCCTTAACTGGGACGTAAATTTAAGACTTCCTTCCTATGGCAGTAGACTTCTACTACTTAACTTACCTTCTCTAGCTAATCGTAGAACCATGCTGGGTGTAGTATTTATTAATAACCTCATCCAAGGTGACATTGACAGTGTTGACCTGGTTAGCCAGCTACACTTTTCTGTCCCTTGCAGATTAACACGTAATTACTTACCACTAACTCTTCCTAATTGTAGGTGGAACTATGCCCTTCACGATCCGTTTAGGGTATAATGTTTGGACTATAATAATCTTTCTTTTTTTTTTTTTTCAAACGCCTCCCCTGTTGCATGCCTAAAATTTGAAATTTTGTCCTACCTATCTAGAAATTAAGTAATCTTTCCTCGAAATTCTTTTCTATCTCGGTATCTTTGCATGCCCGCGTTCTCTATTTCGCGTTTCGCGTTTCGAGTCGTACGTCCCGCGGGGAGGACTCGACTGTGCCGCCTCGGTCACAAGCATCGGCTTGGTTTTGCAAGGACCATTTGATTATACATTCATTGTATCAACGTCACAAAAAAAAAAAAAAAAAAATCAGGCAAAAAAAGACATCTACCGACCCCATAAAGTATATAATATTCTGAATTGGCAAGAACATCACGAGCGATATAGCCATGACCGTCAGTCCGTACTGTACTGTCCATGAAAACATAGATCTCAGCTCTTATAAGAGCTAGAGCTACAAAATTTGCGGACAATATATGTTAAATCTACCCAAAAATCAAGTTTATTTTGGATTTTTGCCACACCCCTATAAGTCGAAAAAAGTCGATTGTAGTTGTAAATATAGCTCTACAGCAATCATTTTTATACAAGTGATAAAAACCACCATTCAGGCGTGTTGCGAAAGTTTCAATAAGATCGGCCGATTAATAAGGAAAATATTCAAGAAAAAGTATTGCCCTGTGACCATGTGCTTATGTCGATTTTTCTAATGTTAGTTCCAGAGTTCAACTCCGACCCTATAAAGTATATATATTCTGAATCAGCATCACCAGAGGAGTCGAAAAATGGATGTCCGTCTGTCCGTCCGTCCGTCTGTTGCAACGCAAACTAGTCTCTCAGTTTTTGAGCTATCTTCATGAAACTTGGCACACAAGCTTATTATTGCTGTAGGCTGTAAATAAGTCGGAACGAGCCAGATCGGACCGATATATCGTATAGCTGTCATAGAAGCTATCGGGCGATTTTTGTTGTTTTTCAAGATGTTGCAACAAGATTTGGCAAATCCTATTCTTATTACGTTCTTAATATGCTGTCAAAATTGTATCAAAATCGGACCACTATAACATATAGCCATAGTCGAAGCCATATTAATTTATATTTCATATGTACAGTGTAAATTCATGGCCCATGCAATATTAAAGTTTTACTTTAAGGCAAAAATCAAGGACAATTGGACTTGGTCTTGCAGAAGTTTTCTATTTTAATGCCTATAAAGTAAAGTAATAATTATGACATTTGTTTTGCAATGTATGTAAAGTACAAAATAAGTTTTTAATATATCTAATTAATAATAGAAAGAGATAGTCAGCAGCAATAGACACGAGAAATCTGATTTAAATAATTCACTTTATTTTTTTTTAATTATGTGCACCGAAAATATTCATAATGCAATTTTATCGGTCACGTCGGTCGGTCGCGTAAGAAATGCAGTGGTCGAGTGGTGATGGTAGTTTACTGTTAAGCGAGAGGTTCGGAGTTCAACTCCTGTGTGCGGCGACCGACTTATATTTATTTGTTTTTCGTATCTTATATTTTTATACCCGCTACTCGAAGAGTATAAGGGTATTATAGCTTTGTGCCAAGCGAAAATGTTTGTAACATGCAGAAGGAGAAATGTCCGACCCCATAAAGTATATATATTCTAAATCAGCATGAACAGCCAAGTCGATATAGCCATGTCCGTCTGTCCGTCTGTCCGTCTGTCTGTCCGTCTGTCCGCCTGTCTGTCCGTATGAAAACCTAGATCTCAGCTATTATAAGAGCTAGAGCTACCAAATTTGGAGACAATATGTGTTAATTTTGCCACGCCTCCATCCGCCCCCATAAATCGAAAAAAGTCGATTGTAGCTGCAAAAATAGCTGTACAGCAAACTACCATGCGGGCGTGTTGCGAAAGTTTCAATACTATCGGCTGATAAATAAGGAAGATATTCAAGAAATAGTAATGCCCTGTGGCCATGTGCTTGTGTCGGTTTTTCCTAATGTTAGTTCCCGAGTTCAACTCCAGCAGCAGGCAACTTTTTTTAAATTATGTGCACCGACAATATTCACAATGCAATTTTATCGGTCATTGCGTAAGAAATGCAGTGGCAAGGCACAGGAAAGTGTAGCTGGCTAACCAGGTTCACACTGTCAATGTCGCCTTGGATGAGGTTATTAATAAATACTAAACCCAGCATGGGTTTCAATAATACAAAGTCTGCTTTTCTAAAGCAGCGTTTACGTTTGCACAGTTTTTCATATTTAACAAAATATTTGCCTAGATCAAAAGTAGCTTCAAAAGTGGGATGATAAGAAATTTCTGATAAAAAAAATTGGTTGAGTCCTTTTTAGAGACACCCTAGATGGATCAGATACGAAGCATAAATCCGAGCATCTGTTTCTAAAGTTTTTGATATGATTGACCTGCGACAATGACATATCAAACAGACCGTCAAATAGGTCATGCTGACGAGAAGGCTATCAGGATTATTAAAGTCACCAAAGACTATAAAATGATCCCTGTCTGATAACATGTTGAAAACAGTCTTTATTGCAGACATGTGTTGCAAATAGACTGACAATTTCGATGACGGCGGAATATATGAACAGCTTATAAAACAGAAAATACCTGGAAAGCGTAATTTGACATAAATAAATTCAATACAATGTTGAACTTCCGGATGAAAAACTTCCGATGATATGGCGGAGTTTACTGCAATCAGAACTCCGGTCGATCAAGCCTGCAGGTTGTATACTTACTTGGTAAAACTTCGGAGCTTAAAATATCCGGATAACAGTAAACACTAAAACATGGGAGGTAAAAGAAAGGCTGTTTAGGAATAGATTAGATAATTTGCTACATAATCCTCTGCGTTTTGTTTTTGAGTCGACGTTTCTGGGATTGGCAGTGAGAGAGCAATCGGGTTCCGATTCTTTTTCTTCTTCGCCTCAAACTCTTTAACCATTACATGTTCTGGCCAAAATGTTGGAGAACATATAATGGCTAACAGTTCAGCAGGGACACTAATTTTAAAGGGACAATATATCTCTCTCATATGATAATTTAAATTTCTCCACTTTAAACTCGACAGCTTGTATTTTGGCTTGAATATAAGCCGCTACATCTTGAGATGTAAGATCAGGGGCAAGCCGGGAAACGAAAATTTGTTTCCTTAGTGGAACTCCTAACACCTTTTTAGGCTGCACGGGTATTTCACCTATGGGATAGTTTATAACCGGTAATGCCGAACTAGAACTTGCCTTAGGTATTTCTATAATCTGTGGTATAGGCAAGGTATCCACAGCGGACACATCAGAAATTTTGTGTGACACCATTTGCACACACTCGTTGATGACTTTCTCTGACACCGATGATCTCGTCACCATAGAAGTAGTGAACGACATCACCGGCTGAGTCACAGGAGTGCATGGCTGGTCAATGAAAGGGGGCGGAATGACAGCAGGCAAAGGCTTCGCTACGTGAGCAGATTTCTTACGCTTGGGCGACTCATTTAATAGCTTTAAACTATTAAACGAGTTGTCCAACGCTGAGAACTGATCGGCAAGTTTACGAAAACTGCCAAACAATTCCCGAAATCCAGTCTTTGTCTGCCGCATGAACGACATCATATCATTCTCCAACTCCCGACACATGTCACAACAGTATCGCAAACCAGTGCGCTTGGCCACGGCGTCAGCCGAAGAGGCCGTGTAGCCGGCACATTTTATGTGCACGACGTTGTCGCAAAGCCAGCAAGAGATGCTTGGCTGAGCAACGGTCACCTGCTGTAGGCAGGATTTCTTATAGCAGATTACGCCTTCCATTATACTCTACTGTAGTCAAAAAAAACTACCGCAAGAACAAAAGCAAAAGTGAATGAAGAAAGAAAAAATAAAATAAGTGAGAGAGTATATCGAGCCAAAAGCGCACGCAAAAGATATTGAGAGTAGGTGAGTGAGCGCGAGAGAGTGTTAGGCACACACACACTAAAAGATGTGAGAGAGTTAAGTTGTTACTGAAATAGCTGCAACGAGAATGAAACAACAACAAACGAAAAAAAAGAAGTACTACTAAACAATTACAATCTGAAAAGAAGACCAGAAAGAACAAGTCCGAAAGGCAACAGTCGAGCGAATCGACTGTGATATAGCCGCTACAACTCTTCGGAAAAACACGTGCCAAATGTGAACAATGCGTTCTTGCTTTTTATTTCTTTCCGTCTCTTATATGTTTTGCCTATGCAAGTTCAACTCGATTCGTATTGGCTATTGTCCTTTGCTTTTATTACTTTGCAGTTATAACTCAGCAGATGGCTTTAAATTATTAATGTGTGAAAGGAACGCCTACACATACATACATATATGGTGCCTCACAATACATTCAATATAAATAAGTATAAATAATATAAATAAAAAATAAATATATAAATAAATAAATATACTAAAAACTTATTTTGAATTTTGCAACACACTGTAAAATAAAAAAAAATAAGAGACGAAAAAAAATATAAGTCGGTCGCCGCACCCAGGAGTGGAACTCCGAACCTCTCGCTTAACAGTAAACTACCATTGCCTGCTGCTGGAATTGAACTCGGGAACTTTCATTAGGAAAAACCGAGATAAGCACATGGTCACAGGGCAATACTATTTCTTGAATATCTTCTTTATTTATCGGCCGATCTTATTGAAACTTTCATGGCAAACTTGCGTGGAAAATTTCCAAAATAAACTTAATCCGCGTGCAGAAGTATCTTATATTGTCCCCAAATTTGGTAGTTCTAGCAATTATAAGAGCTGAGATATCTATTTGCATACGGACGGACAGACGGTCAGATGGACAGGCGGATAGACGGACATTGCTATATTATATTTTATATTACTATATTATATTTTAGTCTTTCTTTTTGTTTAAAACCTTTATCAGTCAATACACTCAAAAAATGTATAAAAACATTTTGTAAATGTATGTAACAGTTATAAGTAAAAACAAACAAATTACATTTTAATCATCTCAAGCCAATTTTTGGTTTGATTTTATTATCGCAAAGATGTGTGCAGTTACACAGACTTAGGACAGCCAGACAGATGGATATGGCTCAATCGACTAGGGTACTTAAATACAGTTAATAATTTTCAGACCACACTTCTACGTAAAGGCAGAAATAAATTAAAATCTTATTTTGAATACTTACTCCTTCCACTGTATTTATATGATTGTTTCCTATGCTCAATATGATTAAATTTTCCAGTGATTCCAAATTTTCAATTTTCGTAATTTTGTTATTGTAGAGTGAAAGAGATTCAAGATGGATTAGGGTGTCAAGATTTTCAATTTTTTCTATTAAATTAAAACTTAAATTTAATTCTTTCAATCCTGTTAGCATTTCTAAGTGTTCAATTATTTCAATTTTATTGAAGCTTAAACTTAGTCTAGTTAAATTCGGCAATATCCACAAATGATCAATCCGCAGAATATCTAAAATAAAAAATGATTATTTTAGCCAGCCGAAGGTTTATTACTAAAGCAGACCTTATCAGACCTCATTAGATATAGATATATATATGTAAGGTTATTATTAAAGTGAGTTTATTATAATGGTTCAAATCAATTCAGTAAGGTTAAATAATACAAAATAATGGCGTTACAACTTGAGTGTTCTTCGAAACCTAATATTTGGGCAACTGTTACAACTTAATAGCGGTTTGTTCAACTGTCAACTTTTTACGCAAGACGACCGACTACGACTCTCCTTCGCTACTCTCCTCGGCATGCCAACTGTCCTCCATTAGTGGGGTTGCCAACTTGCATCGAAGTATACCATCTTACATATATATATATAAATAGATAAATATAGAGATATAGATGTATAGATAAAGATATAGATATATATAAATAGTTACATTTCCACTACACGAATATCGGACTTACACAAAGGTCCCTACACAACACCACACGCACACATACAATTATAAACATTTGTACTTAAAAGAATTCGGAAAGGCTACAGTCGAGCTGACTCGACTGTGATATAGCCACTACAATTCTTCGGAAAAACACGTGCCAAATGTGAGCAATGCGTTCTTGCTTTTTAATTCTTTCCGTCTCTAATTTGTTTTTGCCTATGCAAGTTCCACTCGATTCTTATTGGATGTTGCCCTTTGCTTTAATTACTTTGCAATTAGAACTCACCAGAGGGTTAAATTATGCATGTGTGAAAGTGAAGCATATACATACATACATATATGCTGCCTCACAATACATCTCAACATATCTAATTAGATTTGTCGTTTGGTTTTTGCTTTTATTACTTTGCTTTTATTACTTTGCAATTAGAACTCACCAGAGGGTTAAATTATGCATGTGTGAAAGTGAAGCATATACATACATGTCACATGTCATGCTGCCTCACAATACATCTCAACATATCTAATTAGATTTGTCGTTTGTTTTTTGTGTTGCTGCTCAATGTCTCTTTCGATTCTAAGAGGCCTTAAATATACTTAAAATTTATTTTGAATTTTGCAATTCACTATAAAATAAAAAAAAATATAAGATACAAAAAATAAATATAAGTCGCCGCGGCACCAAGGAGTTAAACTCCGGACCTCTCGCTTTACAGTCAACTACCATCACCACTCGACCACTGCATTTCTAACGCGATGACCGATAAAATTGCACTATGAATATTTTCGGTGCACATCATTTAAAAAAAGAGTTGCCACATAATTAAAAAAAGTTGTCTGCTGCTGGAGTTGAACTCGGGTACTAACATTAGGAAAAACCGACATAAGCACATGGCCACAGTGCAATACTATTTCTTGAATATCTTCCTTATTTATCGGCCGATCTTATTGAAACCTTGCCAACACGCCCGCATGGTGGCGTTTATCACATGTATAAAAAATGATTGCTGTAGAGCTATATTTGAAGCTACAATCGACTTTTTTTTTCGATTTATGGCATGACATATCTATATCGACTCGGCTGTTCATACTGATTCAGAATATATATACCTTATGGGGTCGGAGATGTCTCCTTCTGCCTGTTACAAACATTTTCGGTTGGCTCAAAGCTATAATACCCTTCTACTCTTCGAGTAGCGGGTATAATGATTGCTGTAGAGCTATATTTGCAGCTACAACCGACTTTTTTCGATTTATGGGGGCGGATGGAGGCGTGGTATAAATCCAAAATAAACTTGATCTGCGGGCAGAATTAACACATATTGTTCCCAAATTTGGTAGCTCTAGCAATTATAAAAGTTGTGATCTAGGTTTCATACGGGCGGACAGCTACAATCGATTCTTATACCCATGCAGAGGTTATATTCATTTTAGCCAGAAGTTTGCAACGCACCTTAGGAGACATCTCCGACCCTATAAAGTATATATATTCTGAATCAGCATCACCAGAGAAGTCGAAAAATGGATGTCCGTCTGTCCGTCCGCCGGCCGTCCGTCTGTTGCAACGCAAACTAGTCCCCCAGTTATTGAGGTATCTTCATGAAACTTGGCACACAAGCTTATTATTGCTGTAGGCTGTAAATAAGTCGGAACGAGCCAGATCAGACCGATATATCGTATAGCTGTCATAGAAGCTATCGGGCGATTTTTGTTGTTTTTCAAGATGTTGCAACAAGATTTGTCAAATCCTATTCTTATTACGTTCTTAATGTTCTGTCAAAATTGCATCATAATCGGACCACTATAACATATAGCTGCCATAGGAACAATCGGCTGAAATCAGGGTTTTTGTATGCAAACCTGTTTTATTTTTGGAAATACCGCACATTATCAATACTTTTTAATGTTATACAGTAACCCGCCCTTAGTTATTCCATTTAAATATCTCAGACGTTTATATTCTATAGCTGTTTTAGGAACAATCAGTCAGTCTGTCTGTCTGTTTCAACGCAAATTAGTCCCCCAGTTATTGAGCTATCTTCATGAAACTTTGCTCACAAGCTTCTTATTTCTGCCCTCTTTAAATAAGTCGCAACGGGCCAGATCGAACTGATATATCGTATAGCTGTCATGGAGCCTATCGGCCGATTTTCGTTATATTTCAAGATATAGCAATCAGGCTTACCACATCCAAATCTAAGTGTGTCCCTAATAATAAAGTTCGAAATCGAACTTTTATAACTTATAAAGATCAACGATCGGCCTAATGAAGGTTCATGTTGCAATTTTATGGAAATCTGAGTACTATTACATATAGCTGTTAAACAAAAAATCATGTAGCTGTTATTCAAACGCATTTTTGAATGTGATCTTTCCAAATTTATTTATATTTTATGACCAAAAGATCCTTTACAACACAAAGACATTTCCTCATAACATATTGTAATTAATTTATCTCATTATAATAAGACTTTTTTATTATTTCGGCACAAACCATTTTTCTCGGTCATTTGTTGTTCCTGTTTTAAACATATAAATATACTGTTAGTTCTATCACAATGAATATTAATATTTTTTGTTTTTGAGGATGTGTATGTGCTGTGTCTTTGCTATGATGTTTCGAGAGTTGACATATCCAAAGAAAAAAATTGAATTCATTTACTGATGTTTACAAACATTAACTTCCATATAAATCTATATATGCTAACACTTATTCGAACAATTCGTAGCATATGCCGATTTGTTTCTTTTCTTTTTAATTTTTCTTGTTTAAAGAATAAAGACAGTCTTTTATAATATTTTATGAGAATTTTAGCTGCGTTCCTAAAGTTTTTGCATTTGCCAAGTAATATTGCATTTGATTTGTTGGCAATTTAGTGATCAAGTGTGCGTTATGTGTATGTGTGGACGAATACGATTACAAAGAGGAATATAATTGAATGAACTCATAAAGGACAAGATAAAAAGATGAGGGTGATATGACTGATTACCAAGGTATACAAGGCAAGCGACATAAAAAATATGAATCGCAACAATACAAAGAACTCAAATTGATAGCTTAAGATTATAGTCTAAAATAAATTGGTTAAATAATAGATATATATATATAACAACAATAATGCAAAAACGCCCGATTTTAGTTAAACGTATTATAACGCAAATTGCTGTCGACCTCGCCAACATTGTCACCGTCAACGTCCCCATCAAACGGGGCACCACTAAATGATGGTTGATCTGCCATAAGATCTGTGGTAGACTGCGTGAAGTGACGCCATCTGGGCCAGGGCCATGCGTCGCATATGCTGTCGATCAAACGCTGCTGGAATGTCTTACACTCCATAGACTGTGTGTCCCCGAAATTGAAATCAGCCACCTCCACGTTGAAGCAATTACGGCTTTGCATGTAGTAGGATACTCCAAAGATGACCAGGCAAACGGCAACAAGCGTGCAAGTGATCGGTACAACAACAACAGAGAGCTGCGACTGTCGTTTAGCTTCGTAGATGTTAATTGTCACCTGATTGACCGTCTCAGATATTTCATTGCGTATAAAGAATAGAATTGTTCGGCTATCGGGGAAATAACGATCATACGGAATATCGCATTTATCGTAAGTTATGTAGTAATCGCACGTTTCGTTGCCAGTGGCATTGTAGGGCGCATTGTAGGTGTTAATGCAGACATTAAATGGTCCAGATCCTTTGCAGGTTACTTGCAAATTCACCATCTCCCAGTGTTGCACCCAATTTTTTCCAGAAGTCGCGAAACCGGAAATCGGCGTTTTCGTCACAATACGATGTTCGAAAAAAACTTTGTGCCAACTGAAAATGTTTGTAACGGGCAGAAGGAGAAATCTCCGACCCCATAAAGTATATATATTCTGAATCAGCATGAACAGCCGAGTCGATATAGCCATGTCCGTCTGTCCGTCTGTCCGTCCGTGTGAAAACCTAGATCTCAGCTATTATAAGAGCTAGAGCTACCAAATTTGGAGACAATATGTGTTAATTCTGCACGCAGATCAAGTTTATTTTGGATTTTTGCCACGCCTCCATCCGCCCCCATAAATCGAAAAAAAGTCGATTGTAGCTGCAAATAAAAATCTACAGCAATCATTTTTTATACATGTGATAAAAACCACCATGCGGGCGTGTTGGCAAAGTTTCAATAAGATCGGCCGATAAATAAGGAAGATATTCAAGAAATAGTATTGCACTGTGGCCATGTGCTTATGTCGGTTTTTCCTAATGTCAGAACCCGAGTTCAACTCCAGCAGCAGACAACTTTTTTTAATTGTGTGGCAACCTTTTTTTTTTTTTTTAATTATGTGGCAACTTTTTTTTTAATGATGTGCACCGAAAATATTCATAGTGCAATTTTATTGGTCATTGCGTTAGAAATGCAGTGGTCGAGTGGTGATGGTAGTTGACTGTTAAGCGAGAGGTCCGGAGTTCAACTCCTGGGTGCCGCGGCGAATTATATTTATTTTTTTTGTATCTTATATTTTTTTTTATTTTATAGTGTGTTGCAAAATTCAAAATAAATTTATAGTATATTTAAAGCCACTTAGAATCGAAAGAGACATTGAGCAGCAACACAAAAAACAAACGACAAATCTAATTAGATATGTTGAGATGTATTGTGAGGCAACATATATGTATGTATAGGCGTCTCTTTCCCACATGCATAATTTATAACTGCAAAGTAATAAAAGCAAAGGGCAACATCCAATAAAAATCGAGTGGAACCCGCATAGGCAAAACAAATTAGAGACGGAAAGAAATAAAAAGCAAGAACGCATTGTTCACATTTGGCACGTGTTTTTCCGAAGAATTGTAGCGGGTATATCACAGTCGAGTCAGCTCGACTGTAGCCTTTCCGACTTGTTCCTAATGTCAGAACCCGAGTTCAACTCCAGCAGCAGACAACTTTTTTTTAATTATGTGGCAACCTTTTTTATACCCGCTACTCGAAGAGTATAAGGGTATTATAACTTTGTGCCAACTGAAAATGTTTGTAACGGGCAGAAGGAGAAATCTCCGACCCCATAAAGTATATATATTCTGAATCAGCATGAACAGCCGAGTCGATATAGCCATGTCCGTCTGTCCGTCTGTCCGTCCGTGTGAAAACCTAGATCTCAGCTATTATAAGAGCTAGAGCTACCAAATTTGGAGACAATATGTGTTAATTCTGCACGCAGATCAAGTTTATTTTGGATTTTTGCCACGCCTCCATCCGCCCCCATAAATCGAAAAAAAGTTGATTGTAGCTGCAAATATAAATCTACAGCAATCATTTTTTATACATGTGATAAAAACCACCATGCGGGCGTGTTGGCAAAGTTTCAATAAGATCGGCCGATAAATAAGGAAGATATTCAAGAAATAGTATTGCACTGTGGCCATGTGCTTATGTCGGTTTTTCCTAATGTCAGAACCCGAGTTCAACTCCAGCAGCAGACAACTTTTTTTAATTGTGTGGCAACCTTTTTTTTTTTTTTAATTATGTGGCAACTTTTTTTTTAATGATGTGCACCGAAAATATTCATAGTGCAATTTTATTGGTCATTGCGTTAGAAATGCAGTGGTCGAGTGGTGATGGTAGTTGACTGTTAAGCGAGAGGTCCGGAGTTCAACTCCTGGGTGCCGCGGCGAATTATATTTATTTTTTTTGTATCTTATATTTTTTTTTTTTTATAGTGTGTTGCAAAATTCAAAATAAATTTATAGTATATTTAAAGCCACTTAGAATCGAAAGAGACATTGAGCAGCAACACAAAAAACAAACGACAAATCTAATTAGATATGTTGAGATGTATTGTGAGGCAACATATATGTATGTATAGGCGTCTCTTTCCCACATGCATAATTTATAACTGCAAAGTAATAAAAGCAAAGGGCAACATCCAATAAAAATCGAGTGGAACCCGCATAGGCAAAACAAATTAGAGACGGAAAGAAATAAAAAGCAAGAACGCATTGTTCACATTTGGCACGTGTTTTTCCGAAGAATTGTAGCGGGTATATCACAGTCGAGTCAGCTCGACTGTAGCCTTTCCGACTTGTTCCTAATGTCAGAACCCGAGTTCAACTCCAGCAGCAGACAACTTTTTTTTTAATTATGTGGCAACCTTTTTTATACCCGCTACTCGAAGAGTATAAGGGTATTATAACTTTGTGCCAACTGAAAATGTTTGTAACGGGCAGAAGGAGAAATCTCCGACCCCATAAAGTATATATATTCTGAATCAGCATGAACAGCCGAGTCGATATAGCCATGTCCGTCTGTCCGTCTGTCCGTCCGTGTGAAAACCTAGATCTCAGCTATTATAAGAGCTAGAGCTACCAAATTTGGAGACAATATGTGTTAATTCTGCACGCAGATCAAGTTTATTTTGGATTTTTGCCACGCCTCCATCCGCCCCCATAAATCGAAAAAAAGTTGATTGTAGCTGCAAATAAAAATCTTTTTTTTTTTTTTATATTTTATATTATCCTTTTTTTGGTTTTTTTTTTTTTTTTTTTTTTTTTATTTTTTTCTATTTTTCTTTTTTCGTTTTTTTTTTTTAATTATTATGTTTCGCCCCGCGTTTTTTTTTTTCTATACCTCTTTTTTTTTTTTTCTCTCCCCCCACCACTCGGTTATTTCATTTTTTTCGCAATGACCGATAAAATTGCATTATGAATATTTTCGGTGCACATAATTAAGAAAAAATTGCCTGCTGCTGGAGTTAGTGAACTAGTTAAATTTTATAAAAAAAAAAAAAAAAGAAACAGGCCACGGTGCAAAATTATTTCTTGAATATTTTCCTTTTTTTTTATGTTTTAAAAATTAAAATTTTTTCACACCCCCCCCGTGTGGTGTTTAAAAAAAATATTAAAAAAATTAAAAGTTAAAAATATATTTGAAAACTTTAAATGGCCCAGCAAAACCCCGCGTGGGGGGTATAAAAATGATTGCTGTAGAGCTATATTTGCAGCTAAAATCGACTTTTTCGATTTATGGCGCGGATGGAGGCGTGGCAAAAATCCAAAATAAACTTGATCTGCGGGTAAAATTAACACATATTGTCCCCAAATTTGGTATCTCTAGCTCTTATAATAGCTGAGATCTAGGTTTTCATACGGACAGACAGACGGGGTAATAATATTTTTCTTTAAATAATTGAGTTTGTTTCTCTATACCTGGGTGTAATAAATTTGTGAGTTTTTAGAATGACTTCTTTGTATTGGGCATACGTTTGTATGTCTGTTAACTTGGAAATAGTTTTCATTAATTTGGTAAAATTATCAGGATTTATCATTTGAAGGTTAGCGTTCTTAAATGTTTGGAAGTCTATGATGTCGGGAAAATATATAACGCTTTTCTTGGTACATATGTTCTTTTTAATTAATTCTTTTGCTGATGATTCTGTCATCTCTTTGTAAGTTAATTTGATTCTAGTTTTTTGAAAATACTTTATTGTTTCTACTTCGTCTGAGTTTTCTTTCTGTTATTTCAATGTGGTTTTGATTATCTTCTTGTACGCTATGCACTGTTGCTGCTGTGGAGATGGATACTTGGCTATCTTCTCCCCAGAAATTTTCTTGTATTTGAATTCTGGAAAGGGCATCAGCTACGTGATTTTATTTACCAGAAAGACATTGAATATTATAGTCATATTCGTTTAATTTTATTTTCAATCTTTGGAGTTTCATGTTGGGGTCTTTTATGTTGCTAAGCCAAACTAAAGGTTTATGGTCGCTTAGTATATCGAATTTTCTTCCAAATAGGTAAGATCTAAAATATTTTGTGGCCCCGACTATAGCTAATAGTTTTTTTTCTATTGCCGAATAGTTGAGTTCGTATTCATTGAGGGTTCTATTTGCGTAGCAAATGGGTATGTGACCCTGGGATAATACAGCACCTATAGCTATATTACCTGCATCTGTAGTTAATGCAAATTTCATTTCGAAATTGGGATAAATTAGAATTGGATCGGATGTGATGAGTGACTTTACTTTCTCAAAGGCGGACATATAATCGTTGTCTTTTATATTAATTGAAGCTCCTTTGTTTAGTTTAAGGGTCATTGGTTTTGCTATTCCAGCGAGGTTTGGAATGAACTTGCGATAAAAGCCGCATAGTCCAAGGAAAGATTTTATTTCTTTCGGAGTTTACGGAATTGGAAATTTTATTACTGCGTTGATTTTGTTTGGGTTAGGTTTTATACCTTCAGTTGTGATAATGTGACCGAGAAATTCGGTTTCTTTCATATATCATATATCTAACTGTAATTTAAAGTTAGCTATTCATAACTTTTCGAATACTTTTCTGATTGACATTATATGTTCTTCTAATGAAGTGGAATAAACGATAATATCATCTAAGTAAACAAGAAAATCCTTATAGATTAGTTCTTCTAAAAGGTTGTTCTTGCAACGTTGAAATGTTGCTGGTGCATTTTTGAGACCAAAGGGCATTCGAGTGTATTCGTAATGTCCATATTTGGTTGAGAATGCAGTTTTAGCTATTGATCGCTGGTCCATTTGGATTTGATGGAAACCTATTGCTAGATCAATAGTGGTGAAGTACTGGCAACGTCCAAGTTTGTCTAGTATCTCATCCATTACAGGGATGGCGAACTTGTCATCAATGGTTATTTCATTGAGACTGCGGTAGTCAATGACTAAACGGTATTTCTGTTTGCCTGAGGCATCACTCTTCTTTGGAACTATCCAAATAGGAGAACAGTATGGAAATTTTGATTTTTGAATGATGCTTTGTTATAACATTTCGTTTATTTGATTGTTGACTTCCTTGTCAAATGCTTGTGGGTATTTGTAGGGTTTTTTATAAATGGGGTCATTATGTTTTGATACTATTCAAGTATGTTTAATCGTACTAGTGAAAGTCAAATTTTCACCTTCCTTGTACTGAATATCAGTGTATTCTAGCAAAACTTGTGTGATTTGTTGATTTTCTTCTGTATTCAGGTGTTCTTACCTGAATACATTTGATTCTGTTAACTCGTCGTCAATGACATAGTTATCAGGCATTGCTAGAAGGGTTTCTTCTATGTTTAGAAGCTCTTCCTTTATTTTAGATAGACTGGGGCACTCATTGGTAACTTGGGACCTATCTTTTTTGAAAGAGGCTTTCTTTCTTTTTTGTGTTTTAAGATAGACTGGGGAACTCATTGGTAACCTTGGACTCATCTAGTTGTTCGTAGGAATTCCACATTTTAAATGGGTAGCCATTTATTATGACTGTTTGGTTTGCATAATTTATTTAATAAAAATGATCATATTTTTTCTTAAATCCTTTATTTATCGTTTATTATGACTGTTTGGTTTGCATAATTTATTTAATACAAATGATCATATTTTTTCTTAAATCCTCCTTCAAATAACTCTTTCCATTTTTTTCTCATTTTTCAACTTAAATACTTCTTTAAATCATTCTTTTAATTTTCATATTTCAACTTAAGAACTTTTTCAAATATTCCATTTTCCTCAGTTAAATTATTTTCATAATCTCTTTTCTTTTCAGGTACCGCCACGTAGCAATCGACAACCTTGTATCCCAATACACCTTCCGCTAATCAACTGTCAATTTCAACGGCTTCACTACTGTCTCTTTCAACAGCTTTCTCTGGCAGGCTAACCTAGATATCCAGCTCGCTTGGCACCTGCTCAATTGGCAATCTTCTTAATCTTTGCGCATATTTATACCGTTCATACTTTTTAACGTGTATCTGTCGTTCTCCAAAACGTCAGTAATCTCGAATGGACCTCTATATTTAGGATCCGTTTTAGCCTGGTTTCTTTAGCTATTATTAAGTAACACAAAATCTCCAACACTACATTTTACTATTTAATTTCTGCCTTTATCAAATCTTTTCTTTGTCTACCTCATCAAGGCAACAAGCCAAAAGATCGAGCTTCCTTACCAATAATTAATTCTTAAAGGTCGAACTTAGTCGATTAATCGCGCAATTCATTGCTAGCTGCACTTCAGCCAACGCATCCTACCATGATCTCTGCCTAGTTTCGACAGCCATCAGCAACCCTTTCAGGGTACTCATGACCCGTTCTACCTGACCGTATGCTCTACTTGCACGAGTAGCAATTAAATGTAGATTAATTATTTGAGGAACAAAATTCGCGAAAAGTTTTACTTGCGAAACTACGTCCTTGCTCTACAATAATTTAAGTGGGTAAACCAAACAAGGACACGGCTGATTTTACAGCCTTAATGCAGCTTTCAGAATCTATATTTAGTGTGTGATAAAAGTAAACAAACTTGGTGAAGGCATCTATAAGGACGATGACGTATTCCTTCAAATCATTTTTACCACTCAATTTGCCTGTGATTTAGGAATAGGATGCAGCTCATCCTGCACTTTTCCCTCAAGTGGCTTAGATACTTTACATGTAATGCAGTTTTTCTACAAATCTACGCACGTATTTAGACATATTTTTAAACCAGTAATAACAATAGACTTTGTCCAGCGTGTTTTTGTCCATCCTATATGCATAATAGCTTCATGGACGTGATTTATGACGACCCATCGAAAACCTCTTGGTATTACCGGCAAACATTTGGTCTTACTATTTCGCTGTTTTTTTCTATGTAGTATTCCCTTTCGCAATTCATATGTTTTGTCCAGATTTCCTGGTAACTCATTATTCTTTTACTTTAAAATTATTTCTTGTATCTGAATCATGAATGGGACAAGGCCTTAAGGACGAGCCACCTTTCCCATTAATAACTCTAAGGGACTCGCTTTAGTTATCTTATTAGCAGTACAATTTATGGCAAATTGCACGTCGCCCAATGCCTCTTTCCACGATCGAGAACTTGTTTCAACAGCTGTTAGTAAATTTTTCAAAGTGCTCATAACCCTCTCAACTTTGCCATTACCATGGCTTGCTCCGGTTGCAATTAAATTTAATTTTATATTTTGTGAAGAGCAAAATTTAACAAACTTAGCACCTGTGAAACTCCTTCCCGGATCGGCCACAATACGAATAGGGACTCCGAACAAAAAAATTGAAGATTTTAACGCCATTACACAAGTTTCTCCACTCAAAGTGAATGTGTGATTGAGATAGACATATTTAGTAAATGCATCAATCTGTAGAATAACATATTCTTTACGATCACTTTTACCAATAATATTTATCGGCGACGCTTTCCTTAACCAAGGAATATTCAGCGCCAGAGTCAAAGCAAAATGGAACAGACTCGCCGGTTGAACTTCTTATTGTTCCTGTTGGTGGAACTACAGTACAGATGTCTACACGTTTCTCGAATACTCGGTCGTTTCCTCGTGATCGTCCTTTTAGACACGCGGAAGCGAAGTGTCCAGGCTCGTCGCATTTGATACATTTGACTGTTGACCGGTCTTTTGATCCATGCGTTGAACTACCGTTGTGGCTTTGTGGATTTTGTGTGCTCTGCCGTGCACGACATTCGGCATATTTATGTCCAGACTTTCCACAATAATTACATTTCACTTGAAAAGGATACTTTTTACGCTCCGGGCCTGTTGTAGATGCGTCGTCATCAAGGTTGTAGTTGTTGTTGTTGAATGTCATTTCGAGTTTTTATATTGTTTGTAAAAACAATAGCCATATGGGTCAGAGCTAGTGAAACCGCCATTTCTTCCAGATCAATAGATTTAAATTTTGACATAAGTAAGGTGACGATTCGGCTCCCATATTCAGTGTAACTTTCTCCAGACTTTGGTCGCCCGTTCAAAATTTGCATCAGTGTGGCAGCAGACGTTTCGATGCCAATAAAGCTTGGAGTTCTTTAAAGCGTGGAGTTCTTTAAATTTTGGCCATGTGATGCTTCCCTCTAGCGCATTACTTAAAGTTATCATCAGGTTGCTACCTTCTGGCATTTTATTAGCAAATTTTGTATCAAAATACATTTATAATGCGACATATACTTTGTGGGGTCGGAGATTTCTCCTTCTGCCTGTTACAAACCAATGCTTGTTACGCGCGGATCCCAGACACAGCGAATGTCCCGCCCAACCGACCGAGGGGCACAGGCGACTGACGTACGACTCGAAACTCGAAATAGAGAACGCGGGCATGCAAAGATACCGAGATAGAAAAGAATTTCGAGGAAAGCTTACTTAATTTTTAGATAGGCAGGACAAAATTTCAAATTTTAGGCATGCAACAGAGGAAGCGTTAGAAAAAAAAGTAAAGATTATTATAGTGCGAACATAATACCCTAAACGGATCGTGAAGGGCATAGTTCGACCTACAATTAGGAATAGTTAGTGGTAAGTAATTACGTGTTAATCTACAAGGGACAGAAAAGTGTAGCTGGCTAACCAGGTCAACACTGTCAATGTCACCTTGGATGAGGTTATTAATAAATACTACACCCAGCATGGTTCTACGATTAGCTAGAGAAGGTAAGTTAAGTGGTAGAAATCTAGTGCCATAGGCAGGAAGTCTTAAATTTACGTCCTAGTTAAGGCCTCGTAAGGCGAAAATTAAAAAAACAGATTCAATGCGGTTTTTGTGACTAGTGTACTGGGGACACCATACGCATGATCCATATTCCAGAATTGGACGAACAAGTGAGGTGTAGAGGGTCTTTGTTGCATAAGGATCGTCAAACTCCTTAGACCATCTCTTAATAAAGCCAAGCACACCCATGGCTTTATTGACCATATGGGAAATATGTTCGGAAAACTTTAGTTTTCGGTCCAAACGGACCCCAAAATCATCAACTTGAGTAATTCTTTCTAAGACACAACCACAAAATTCTCGAAAACTTTTACTTGCGAAACTACGTTCTTGATCTGCTTGAATTTAAGTGCGTAAACCAAACAAGGACACTGCTGATTTTACAGCCTTAATGCAGCTTTCAGAATCTATATTTAGTGTGTGATAAAAGTAAACAAACTTGGTGAAGGCATCTATAAGGACAATGACGTATTCCTCTTGGTATTACCGGCAAACATTTGGTCTTACTATTTCGCTGTTTTTTTCTATGTAGTATTCCCTTTCGCAATTCATATGTTTTGTCCAGATTTCCTGGTAACTCATTATTCTTTTACTTTAAAATTATTTCTTGTATCTGAATCATGAATGGGACAAGGCCTTAAGGACGAGCCACCTTTCCCATTAATAACTCTAAAGGACTCGCTTTTAGTTATCTTATTAGCAGTACAATTTATGGCAAATTGCACGTCGCCCAATGCCTCTTTCCACGATCGAGAACTTGTTTCAACAGCTGTTAGTAAATTTTTCAAAGTGCTTATAACCCTCTCAACTTTGCCATTACCATGGCTTGCTCCGGTTGCAATTAATTTAATTTTATATTTAATTTAACAACTTTAAAAACTTAGCACCTGTGAAACTCCTTTCCGGATCGGCCACAATACGAATAGGGACTCCGAACAAAGAAATTGAAGATTTTAACGCCATTACACAAGTTTCTCCACTCAAAGTGAATGTGTGATTGAGATAGACATATTTAGTGAATGCATCAATCTGTACAATAACATATTCTTTACTATCGCTTTTACCAATAATGTTAATCGGCGACGCTTTCCTTAACCAAGGAATATTCAGAGCCAGAGTCAAAGCAAAATGGAACAGACTCACCGGTTGAACTTCTTATTGTTCCTGTTGGTGGAGCTACAGTACAGATGTCAAAACGTTTCTCGAATACTCGGTCGATTCATCGTGATCGTCCTTTTAGACACGCGGAAGCGAAGTGTCCAGGCTCGTCGCATTTAAAACCTTTGACTGTTGACCGGTCTTTTGATCCATGCGTTGAACTACCTTTTGGCTTTTTCCTTGATTTTGTGTCCTTTGCCGAGCACGACATTCGGCATATTTATGTCCAGACTTTCCACAATAATTACATTTCACTTGAAAAGGATACTTTTTACGCTCCGGGCCTGTTGTAGATGCGTCGTCATCAAGGTTGTATTTGTAATTGTTGTTGCATATCATTTCGAGTTTTTATATTGTTTGTAAAAACAATGGCCATATGGGCCAGAGCTAGTGAAACCGCCATTTCTTCCAGATCAATAGATTTAAATTTTGACATAAGTAAGGTGACGATTCGGCTCCCATATTCAGTGTAACTTTCTCCAGACTTTGGTCGCCCGTTCAAAATTTTCATCAGTGTGGCAGCAATAAAGCTTGGAGTTCTTTAAAGCTTGGAGTTCTTTAAATTGTGGCCATGTGATGCCAGCAAAGCATATTTAGGTCAGCCATTGTGATGCACTTCCCTCTAGCGCATTACTTAAAGTTATCGTCCGGCTGTTTCCTTCTGGCATTTTATCAGCAAAAATGAGATCCACTATTGTACACCGGCTGAGGCATCTGCGCCAGCTCCCTCAGGATAAAATTTTGGCAGAGTTATATGTTTTCCATTTTCATCAGTGGCCGATGCCTTTTGTGTCTTCATATTTTTGATGATCTTCAATAGGTTATTGTTTTGCACTTGTAAAGCTGCCAAGTATGTATCGGTGATATTTGTAGGCAAAGCATATTCCACTTCTGATGTCGCAGAATGGTTATATTCTTGTGTCGGGTCTGCCATGTTAACACAATCTTTTCGAGTGAAGCGAATTCCAACCGGCGTGTGCAACCGTCTGCATACGCCTGCCCGCATTTTCTACTCACGCATTGATCTAATCTTTACACACGCTAGCTGGACTTCACTCGGCGACAACGCCGTCGCCTCACTCTTCTCCGTATTTTGGCACCAGTCATATTCATTGTAGTCAAATTCTAAGAATGATTTCACAATATACCAAACTCATTGCGCAGCTGAGTCTTGCAAGCGCAGTGGTCTAACTATGTTAATAATGTGACAAATACGTACATTGTTCCAAATACATTTATAAAACGACATATACTTTGTGGGGTCGGAGACTTCTCCTTCTGTCTGTTATAAACAATTTCGGTTGGCAAAAAGCTTTAATACCATTATACTCTTCAAGTAGTGGGTATAAGAGAATATAAGATACGAAAAAAAACAAGTTGGAAAGGCTACAGTCGAGCTGACTCGACTGTGATATACCCGCTACAATTCTTCGGAAAACACGTGCCAAATGTGAACAATGCGTTCTTGCTTTTTATTTTCTTTCCGTCTCTAATTTGTTTTGCCAATGCGGGTTCCACTCGATTTTTATTGGATGTTGCCCTTTGCTTTTATTACTTTGCAGTTATAAATTATGCATGTGGGAAAGAGACGCCTATACATACATATATGCTGCCTCACAATACATCTCAACATATCTAATTAGATTTGTTCGTTTGTTTTTTGTGTTGCTGCTCAATGTCTCTTTCGATTCTAAGTGGCTTTAAATATACTAAAAATTTATTTTGAATTTTGCAACACACTATAAAATAAAAAAAAATATAAGTATTAAATAATTTTATTCTCCCCCCCCTCCCTTTCCTTCCCTCTCGCTCCTTTTTTTTTTATTTTACTCTCTCACCCCCTCCCCTCTTTTTTTTTTTATTTAAAAAAAAATAATTATTAAATTTTTTTTTTTTTTTTTTTAAAAAAAAAAAATTTTGGTTCCTAAATAAAAAAAGTTGTTTGCTGGTGGTGGTGTATTAGGGGGGTTTTAATAGGAAAAAAACTGACATAAGCACATGGCCACAGTGCAATACTATTTCTTGAATATCTTCCTTATTTATCGGCCGATTTTTGAAACTTTGCCAACACGCCCGCATGGTGGCTTTTATCACATGTATAAAAAATGATTGCTGTAGAGCTATATTTGCAGCTACAATCGACTTTTTTTCGATTTGTGGGGGCGGATGGAGGCGTGGCGAAAATCCAAAATAAACTTGATCTGCGTGCAGAATTAACACATATTGTCCCCAAATTTGGTAGCTCTAGCTCTTATAATAGCTGAGATCTAGGTTTTCACACGGACGGACAGACAGACAGACACAGACAGACGACAGACGGACATGGCTATATCGACTCGGCTGTTCATGCTGATTCAGAATATATATACTTTGTGGGGGTCGGAGATGTCTCCTTCTGCCTGTTACAAACATTTTCGGTTGGTTACACAAAAATTAAAATACCCTTATACTCTTCGAGTCTCAGTAGCGGGTATAAAAATGATTGCTGTAGAGCTATATTTGCAGCTACAATCGACTTTTTTTCGATTTGTGGGGGCGGATGGAGGCGTGGCGAAAATCCAAAATAAACTTGATCTGCGTGCAGAATTAACACATATTGTCCCCAAATTTGGTAGCTCTAGCTCTTATAATAGCTGAGATCTAGGTTTTCACACGGACGGACAGACAGACAGAGGACAGACGGACAGACGGACATGGCTATATCAACTCGGCTGTTCATGCTGATTCAGAATATATATACTTTATGGGGTCGGAGATGTCTCCTTCTGCCTGTTACAAACATTTTCGGTTGGCACAAAGTTATAATACCCTTATACTCTTCGAGTAGCGGGTATAAAAAATGATTGCTGTAGAGCTATATTTGCAGCTACAATCGACTTTTTTTCGATTTGTGGGGGCGGATGGAGGCGTGGCGAAAATCCAAAATAAACTTGATCTGCGTGCAGAATTAACACATATTGTCCCCAAATTTGGTAGCTCTAGCTCTTATAATAGCTGAGATCTAGGTTTTCACACGGACGGACAGACGGACAGACGGACAGACGGACAGACGGCCAGACGGCCAGACGGACAGACGGACATGGCTATATCGACTCGGCTGTTCATGCTGATTCAGAATATATATACTTTATGGGGTCGGAGATGTCTCCTTCTGCCTGTTACAAACATTTTCGGTTGGCACAAAGTTATAATACCCTTATACTCTTCGAGTAGCGGGTATAAAAATGATTGCTGTAGAGCTATATTTGCAGCTACAATCGACTTATTTTTCGATTTGTGGGGGCGGATGGAGGCGTGGCGAAAATCCAAAATAAACTTGATCTGCGTGCAGAATTAACACATATTGTCCCCAAATTTGGTAGCTCTAGCTCTTATAATAGCTGAGATCTAGGTTTTCACACGGACGGACAGACAGACAGACGGACAGACGGCCAGACGGACAGCACATGGCTATATCGACTCGGCTGTTCATGCTGATTCAGAATATATATACTTTATGGGGTCGGAGATGTCTCCTTCTGCCTGTTACAAACATTTTCGGTTGGCACAAAGTTATAATACCCTTATACTCTTCGAGTAGCGGGTATAAAAATGATTGCTGTAGAGCTATATTTGCAGCTACAATCGACTTTTTTTCGATTTGTGGGGGCGGATGGAGGCGTGGCGAAAATCCAAAATAAACTTGATCTGCGTGCAGAATTAACACATATTGTCCCCAAATTTGGTAGCTCTAGCTCTTATAATAGCTGAGATCTAGGTTTTCACACGGACGGACAGACAGACAGACGGACAGACGGCCAGACGGACAGACGGACATGGCTATATCGACTCGGCTGTTCATGCTGATTCAGAATATATATACTTTATGGGGTCGGAGATGTCTCCTTCTGCCTGTTACAAACATTTTCGGTTGGCACAAAGTTATAATACCCTTATACTCTTCGAGTAGCGGGTATAAAAAATGATTGCTGTAGAGCTATATTTGCAGCTACAATCGACTTTTTTTCGATTTGTGGGGGCGGATGGAGGCGTGGCGAAAATCCAAAATAAACTTGATCTGCGTGCAGAATTAACACATATTGTCCCCAAATTTGGTAGCTCTAGCTCTTATAATAGCTGAGATCTAGGTTTTCACACGGACGGACAGACAGACAGACGGACAGACGGCCAGACGGACATGGCTATATCGACTCGGCTGTTCATGCTGATTCAGAATATATATACTTTATGGGGTCGGAGATGTCTCCTTCTGCCTGTTACAAACATTTTCGGTTGGCACAAAGTTATAATACCCTTATACTCTTCGAGTAGCGGGTATAAAAATGATTGCTGTAGAGCTATATTTGCAGCTACAATCGACTTTTTTTCGATTTGTGGGGGCGGATGGAGGCGTGGCGAAAATCCAAAATAAACTTGATCTGCGTGCAGAATTAACACATATTGTCCCCAAATTTGGTAGCTCTAGCTCTTATAATAGCTGAGATCTAGGTTTTCACACGGACGGACAGACAGACACAGACGGACAGACGGACAGACGGCCAGACGGACAGACGGACATGGCTATATCGACTCGGCTGTTCATGCTGATTCAGAATATATATACTTTATGGGGTCGGAGATGTCTCCTTCTGCCTGTTACAAACATTTTCGGTTGGCACAAAGTTATAATACCCTTATACTCTTCGAGTAGCGGGTATAAAAAATGATTGCTGTAGAGCTATATTTGCAGCTACAATCGACTTTTTTTCGATTTGTGGGGGCGGATGGAGGCGTGGCGAAAATCCAAAATAAACTTGATCTGCGTGCAGAATTAACACATATTGTCCCCAAATTTGGTAGCTCTAGCTCTTATAATAGCTGAGATCTAGGTTTTCACACGGACGGACAGACAGACAGACGGACAGACGGCCAGACGGACAGACGGACATGGCTATATCGACTCGGCTGTTCATGCTGATTCAGAATATATATACTTTATGGGGTCGGAGATGTCTCCTTCTGCCTGTTACAAACATTTTCGGTTGGCACAAAGTTATAATACCCTTATACTCTTCGAGTAGCGGGTATAAAAATGATTGCTGTAGAGCTATATTTGCAGCTACAATCGACTTTTTTTCGATTTGTGGGGGCGGATGGAGGCGTGGCGAAAATCCAAAATAAACTTGATCTGCGTGCAGAATTAACACATATTGTCCCCAAATTTGGTAGCTCTAGCTCTTATAATAGCTGAGATCTAGGTTTTCACACGGACGGACAGACAGACAGACGGACAGACGGACAGACACAGACGGACAGACGGACATGGCTATATCGACTCGGCTGTTCATGCTGATTCAGAATATATATACTTTATGGGGTCGGAGATGTCTCCTTCTGCCTGTTACAAACATTTTCGGTTGGCACAAAGTTATAATACCCTTATACTCTTCTCTTCGAGTAGCGGGTATAAAAACGACTAAGCAATGGCTACAGTGCAACTACTATTTCTTGAATACTTCCTTATTTATCGGCGATCTTTTTGAAAGCCGACACGCCCGCGTGGCGAAATTATCACATGATAAATAATGATACTATACTCGCGTGCAGAATTAACACATATTGTCCCCAAATTTGGTAGCTCTAGCTCTTATAATAGCTGAGATCTAGGTTTTCACACGGACGGACAGACAGACAGACGGACAGACGGACAGACGGACATGGCATGCTATATCGACTCGGCTGTTCATGCTGATTCAGAATATATATACTTTATGGGGTCGGAGATGTCTCCTTCTGCCTGTTACAAACATTTTCGGTTGGCACAAAGTTATAATACCCTTATACTCTTCGAGTAGCGGGTATAAAAATGATTGCTGTAGAGCTATATTTGCAGCTACAATCGACTTTTTTTCGATTTGTGGGGGCGGATGGAGGCGTGGCGAAAATCCAAAATAAACTTGATCTGCGTGCAGAATTAACACATATTGTCCCCAAATTTGGTAGCTCTAGCTCTTATAATAGCTGAGATCTAGGTTTTCACACGGACGGACAGACAGACAGACGGACAGACGGACCAGACGGACAGACGGACATGGCTATATCGACTCGGCTGTTCATGCTGATTCAGAATATATATACTTTATGGGGTCGGAGATGTCTCCTTCTGCCTGTTACAAACATTTTCGGTTGGCACAAAGTTATAATACCCTTATACTCTTCGAGTAGCGGGTATAAAAATGATTGCTGTAGAGCTATATTTGCAGCTAAAATCGACTTTTTTTCGATTTGTGGGGGCGGATGGAGGCGTGGCGAAAATCCAAAATAAACTTGATCTGCGTGCAGAATTAACACATATTGTCCCCAAATTTGGTAGCTCTAGCTCTTATAATAGCTGAGATCTAGGTTTTCACACGGACGGAAAAAGACGGACAGACGGACAGACGGCCAGACGGACAGACGGACATGGCTATATCGACTCGGCTGTTCATGCTGATTCAGAATATATATACTTTATGGGGTCGGAGATGTCTCCTTCTGCCTGTTACAAACATTTTCGGTTGGCACAAAGTTATAATACCCTTATACTCTTCGAGTAGCGGGTATAAAAATGATTGCTGTAGAGCTATATTTGCAATTTGCTACAATCACTTTTTTTCGATTTGTGGGGGCGGATGGAGGCGTGGCGAAAATCCAAAATAAACTTGATCTGCGTGCAGAATTAACACATATTGTCCCCAAATTTGGTAGCTCTAGCTCTTATAATAGCTGAGATCTAGGTTTTCACACGGACGGACAGACAGACAGACGGACAGACGGACAGACGGACAGACGGACATGGCTATATCGACTCGGCTGTTCATGCTGATTCAGAATATATATACTTTATGGGGTCGGAGATGTCTCCTTCTGCCTGTTACAAACATTTTCGGTTGGCACAAAGTTATAATACCCTTATACTCTTCGAGTAGCGGGTATAAAAATGATTGCTGTAGAGCTATATTTGCAGCTACAATCGACTTTTTTTCGATTTGTGGGGGCGGATGGAGGCGTGGCGAAAATACAAAATAAACTTGATCTGCGTGCAGAATTAACACATATTGTCCCCAAATTTGGTAGCTCTAGCTCTTATAATAGCTGAGATCTAGGTTTTCACACGGACGGACAGACAGACAGACGGACAGACGGACAGACGGACAGACGGACATGGCTATATCGACTCGGCTGTTCATGCTGATTCAGAATATATATACTTTATGGGGTCGGAGATGTCTCCTTCTGCCTGTTACAAACATTTTCGGTTGGCACAAAGTTATAATACCCTTATACTCTTCGAGTAGCGGGTATAAAAATGATTGCTGTAGAGCTATATTTGCAGCTACAATCGACTTTTTTCGATTTGTGGGGCGGATGGAGGCGTGGCGAAAATCCAAAATAAACTTGATTTGCTTGCAAAATTAACACATATTTCCCCAAATTTGGTAGCTCTAGCTCTTATAATAGCTGAGATCTAGGTTTTCACACGGACGGAAAAAAAAAAAAAAAAAAAAAGGGAAAGAGGGACAGACGGACATGGCTATATCGACTCGGCTGTTCATGCTGATTCAGAATATATATACTTTATGGGGTCGGAGATGTCTCCTTCTGCCTGTTACAAACATTTTCGGTTGGCACAAAGTTATAATACCCTTATACTCTTCGAGTAGCGGGTATAAAAATGATTGCTGTAGAGCTATATTTGCAGCTACAATCGACTTTTTTTTCGATTTGTGGGGGCGGATGGAGGCGTGGCGAAAATCCAAAATAAACTTGATCTGCGTGCAGAATTAACACATATTGTCCCCAAATTTGGTAGCTCTAGCTCTTATAATAGCTGAGATCTAGGTTTTCACACGGACGGACAGACAGACAGACGGACAGACGGACAGACGGACAGACGGACATGGCTATATCGACTCGGCTGTTCATGCTGATTCAGAATATATATACTTTATGGGGTCGGAGATGTCTCCTTCTGCCTGTTACAAACATTTTCGGTTGGCACAAAGTTATAATACCCTTATACTCTTCGAGTAGCGGGTATAAAAATGATTGCTGTAGAGCTATATTTGCAGCTACAATCGACTTTTTTTCGATTTGTGGGGGCGGATGGAGGCGTGGCGAAAATCCAAAATAAACTTGATCTGCGTGCAGAATTAACACATATTGTCCCCAAATTTGGTAGCTCTAGCTCTTATAATAGCTGAGATCTAGGTTTTCACACGGACGGACAGACGGACAGACAGACAGACGGACAGACGGACAGACGGACAGACGGACAGACGGCCAGACGGACAGACGGACATGGCTATATCGACTCGGCTGTTCATGCTGATTCAGAATATATATACTTTATGGGGTCGGAGATGTCTCCTTCTGCCTGTTACAAACATTTTCGGTTGGCACAAAGTTATAATACCCTTATACTCTTCGAGTAGCGGGTATAAAAATGATTGCTGTAGAGCTATATTTGCAGCTACAATAGACTTTTTTTCGATTTGTGGGGGCGGATGGAGGCGTGGCGAAAATCCAAAATAAACTTGATCTGCGTGCAGAATTAACACATATTGTCCCCAAATTTGGTAGCTCTAGCTCTTATAATAGCTGAGATCTAGGTTTTCACACCAAAAAAGAAAAGACGGACAGACGGACAGACGGACAGACGGACAGACGGACATGGCTATATCGACTCGGCTGTTCATGCTGATTCAGAATATATATACTTTATGGGGTCGGAGATGTCTCCTTCTGCCTGTTACAAACATTTTCGGTTGGCACAAAGTTATAATACCCTTATACTCTTCGAGTAGCGGGTATAAAAAATGATTGCTGTAGAGCTATATTTGCAGCTACAATCTACTTTTTTTCGATTTGTGGGGGCGGATGGAGGCGTGGCGAAAATCCAAAATAAACTTGATCTGCGTGCAGAATTAACACATATTGTCCCCAAATTTGGTAGCTCTAGCTCTTATAATAGCTGAGATCTAGGTTTTCACACGGACGGACAGACAGACAGACGGACAGACGGACCAGACGGACAGACGGACATGGCTATATCGACTCGGCTGTTCATGCTGATTCAGAATATATATACTTTATGGGGTCGGAGATGTCTCCTTCTGCCTGTTACAAACATTTTCGGTTGGCACAAAGTTATAATACCCTTATACTCTTCGAGTAGCGGGTATAAAAATGATTGCTGTAGAGCTATATTTGCAGCTACAATCGACTTTTTTTCGATTTGTGGGGGCGGATGGAGGCGTGGCGAAAATCCAAAATAAACTTGATCTGCGTGCAGAATTAACACATATTGTCCCCAAATTTGGTAGCTCTAGCTCTTATAATAGCTGAGATCTAGGTTTTCACACGGACGGACAGACAGACAGACGGACAGACGGACAGACGGACAGACGGACAGACGGACATGGCTATATCGACTCGGCTGTTCATGCTGATTCAGAATATATATACTTTATGGGGTCGGAGATGTCTCCTTCTGCCTGTTACAAACATTTTCGGTTGGCACAAAGTTATAATACCCTTATACTCTTCGAGTAGCGGGTATAAAAATGATTGCTGTAGAGCTATATTTGCAGCTACAATCGACTTTTTTTCGATTTGTGGGGGCGGATGGAGGCGTGGCGAAAATCCAAAATAAACTTGATCTGCGTGCAGAATTAACACATATTGTCCCCAAATTTGGTAGCTCTAGCTCTTATAATAGCTGAGATCTAGGTTTTCACACGGACGGACAGACAGACAGACGGACAGACGGACAGACGGCCAGACGGACAGACAGACGGACATGGCTATATCGACTCGGCTGTTCATGCTGATTCAGAATATATATACTTTATGGGGTCGGAGATGTCTCCTTCTGCCTGTTACAAACATTTTCGGTTGGCACAAAGTTATAATACCCTTATACTCTTCGAGTAGCGGGTATAAAAATGATTGCTGTAGAGCTATATTTGCAGCTACAATCGACTTTTTTTCGATTTGTGGGGGCGGATGGAGGCGTGGCGAAAATCCAAAAATAAACTTGATCTGCGTGCAGAATTAACACATATTGTCCCCAAATTTGGTAGCTCTAGCTCTTATAATAGCTGAGATCTAGGTTTTCACACGGACGGACAGACAGACAGACGGACAAGACGGACAGACGGACAGACTGACAGACGGACATGGCTATATCGACTCGGCTGTTCATGCTGATTCAGAATATATATACTTTATGGGGTCGGAGATGTCTCCTTCTGCCTGTTACAAACATTTTCGGTTGGCACAAAGTTATAATACCCTTATACTCTTCGAGTAGCGGGTATAAAAATGATTGCTGTAGAGCTATATTTGCAGCTACAATCGACTTTTTTTCGATTTGTGGGGGCGGATGGAGGCGTGGCGAAAATCCAAAATAAACTTGATCTGCGTGCAGAATTAACACATATTGTCCCCAAATTTGGTAGCTCTAGCTCTTATAATAGCTGAGATCTAGGTTTTCACACGGACGGACAGACAGACAGACAGACGGACAGACTGACAGACGGACAGACGGACAGACGGACATGGCTATATCGACTCGGCTGTTCATGCTGATTCAGAATATATATACTTTATGGGGTCGGAGATGTCTCCTTCTGCCTGTTACAAACATTTTCGGTTGGCACAAAGTTATAATACCCTTATACTCTTCGAGTAGCGGGTATAAAAATGATTGCTGTAGAGCTATATTTGCAGCTACAATCGACTTTTTTTCGATTTGTGGGGGCGGATGGAGGCGTGGCGAAAATCCAAAATAAACTTGATCTGCGTGCAGAATTAACACATATTGTCCCCAAATTTGGTAGCTCTAGCTCTTATAATAGCTGAGATCTAGGTTTTCACACGGACGGACAGACAGACAGACGGACAGACGGACAGACGGACAGACGGACAGACGGACATGGCTATATCGACTCGGCTGTTCATGCTGATTCAGAATATATATACTTTATGGGGTCGGAGATGTCTCCTTCTGCCTGTTACAAACATTTTCGGTTGGCACAAAGTTATAATACCCTTATACTCTTCGAGTAGCGGGTATAAAAATGATTGCTGTAGAGCTATATTTGCAGCTACAATCGACTTTTTTTCGATTTGTGGGGGCGGATGGAGGCGTGGCGAAAATCCAAAATAAACTTGATCTGCGTGCAGAATTAACACATATTGTCCCCAAATTTGGTAGCTCTAGCTCTTATAATAGCTGAGATCTAGGTTTTCACACGGACGGACAGACAGACAGACGGACAGACGGCCAGACGGACAGACGGACAGACGGACAGACGGACATGGCTATATCGACTCGGCTGTTCATGCTGATTCAGAATATATATACTTTATGGGGTCGGAGATGTCTCCTTCTGCCTGTTACAAACATTTTCGGTTGGCACAAAGTTATAATACCCTTATACTCTTCGAGTAGCGGGTATAAAAATGATTGCTGTAGAGCTATATTTGCAGCTACAATCGACTTTTTTTCGATTTGTGGGGGCGGATGGAGGCGTGGCGAAAATCCAAAATAAACTTGATCTGCGTGCAGAATTAACACATATTGTCCCCAAATTTGGTAGCTCTAGCTCTTATAATAGCTGAGATCTAGGTTTTCACACGGACGGACAGACAGACAGACGGACAGACGGACAGACGGACAGACGGACATGGCTATATCGACTCGGCTGTTCATGCTGATTCAGAATATATATACTTTATGGGGTCGGAGATGTCTCCTTCTGCCTGTTACAAACATTTTCGGTTGGCACAAAGTTATAATACCCTTATACTCTTCGAGTAGCGGGTATAAAAATGATTGCTGTAGAGCTATATTTGCAGCTACAATCGACTTTTTTTCGATTTGTGGGGGCGGATGGAGGCGTGGCGAAAATCCAAAATAAACTTGATCTGCGTGCAGAATTAACACATATTGTCCCCAAATTTGGTAGCTCTAGCTCTTATAATAGCTGAGATCTAGGTTTTCACACGGACGGACAGACAGACAGACGGACAGACGGACAGACGGCCAGACGGACAGACGGACATGGCTATATCGACTCGGCTGTTCATGCTGATTCAGAATATATATACTTTATGGGGTCGGAGATGTCTCCTTCTGCCTGTTACAAACATTTTCGGTTGGCACAAAAGTTATAATACCCTTATACTCTTCGAGTAGCGGGTATAAAAATGATTGCTGTAGAGCTATATTTGCAGCTACAATCGACTTTTTTTCGATTTGTGGGGGCGGATGGAGGCGTGGCGAAAATCCAAAATAAACTTGATCTGCGTGCAGAATTAACACATATTGTCCCCAAATTTGGTAGCTCTAGCTCTTATAATAGCTGAGATCTAGGTTTTCACACGGACGGACAGACAGACAGACGGACAGACGGACAGACGGACAGACGGACAGACGGACATGGCTATATCGACTCGGCTGTTCATGCTGATTCAGAATATATATACTTTATGGGGTCGGAGATGTCTCCTTCTGCCTGTTACAAACATTTTCGGTTGGCACAAAGTTATAATACCCTTATACTCTTCGAGTAGCGGGTATAAAAATGATTGCTGTAGAGCTATATTTGCAGCTACAATCGACTTTTTTTCGATTTGTGGGGGCGGATGGAGGCGTGGCGAAAATCCAAAATAAACTTGATCTGCGTGCAGAATTAACACATATTGTCCCCAAATTTGGTAGCTCTAGCTCTTATAATAGCTGAGATCTAGGTTTTCACACGGACGGACAGACAGACAGACGGACAGACGGACAGACGGACAGACGGACAGAGGACATGGCTATATCGACTCGGCTGTTCATGCTGATTCAGAATATATATACTTTATGGGGTCGGAGATGTCTCCTTCTGCCTGTTACAAACATTTTCGGTTGGCACAAAGTTATAATACCCTTATACTCTTCGAGTAGCGGGTATAAAAATGATTGCTGTAGAGCTATATTTGCAGCTACAATCGACTTTTTTTCGATTTGTGGGGGCGGATGGAGGCGTGGCGAAAATCCAAAATAAACTTGATCTGCGTGCAGAATTAACACATATTGTCCCCAAATTTGCTAGCTCTAGCTCTTATAATAGCTGAGATCTAGGTTTTCACACGGACGGACAGACAGACGGACAGACTGACAGACGGCCAGACGGACAGACAGGCATGGCTATATCGACTCGGCTGTTCATGCTGATTCAGAATATATATACTTTATGGGGTCGGAGATGTCTCCTTCTGCCTGTTACAAACATTTTCGGTTGGCACAAAGTTATAATACCCTTATACTCTTCGAGTAGCGGGTATAAAAATGATTGCTGTAGAGCTATATTTGCAGCTACAATCGACTTTTTTTCGATTTGTGGGGGCGGATGGAGGCGTGGCGAAAATCCAAAATAAACTTGATCTGCGTGCAGAATTAACACATATTGTCCCCAAATTTGGTAGCTCTAGCTCTTATAATAGCTGAGATCTAGGTTTTCACACGGACGGACAGACAGACAGACGGACAGACTGACAGACGGCCAGACGGACAGACGGACATGGCTATATCGACTCGGCTGTTCATGCTGATTCAGAATATATATACTTTTATGGGGTCGGAGATGTCTCCTTCTGCCTGTTACAAACATTTTCGGTTGGCACAAAGTTATAATACCCTTATACTCTTCGAGTAGCGGGTATAAAAATGATTGCTGTAGAGCTATATTTGCAGCTACAATCGACTTTTTTTCGATTTGTGGGGGCGGATGGAGGCGTGGCGAAAATCCAAAATAAACTTGATCTGCGTGCAGAATTAACACATATTGTCCCCAAATTTGGTAGCTCTAGCTCTTATAATAGCTGAGATCTAGGTTTTCACACGGACGGACAGACAGACAGACGGACAGACGGCCAGACGGACGGACAGACGGACATGGCTATATCGACTCGGCTGTTCATGCTGATTCAGAATATATATACTTTATGGGGTCGGAGATGTCTCCTTCTGCCTGTTACAAACATTTTCGGTTGGCACAAAGTTATAATACCCTTATACTCTTCGAGTAGCGGGTATAAAAATGATTGCTGTAGAGCTATATTTGCAGCTACAATCGACTTTTTTTCGATTTGTGGGGGCGGATGGAGGCGTGGCGAAAATCCAAAATAAACTTGATCTGCGTGCAGAATTAACACATATTGTCCCCAAATTTGGTAGCTCTAGCTCTTATAATAGCTGAGATCTAGGTTTTCACACGGACGGACAGACAGACAGACGGACAAGACGGACAGACGGACAACGGCAGACGGACAGACGGACATGGCTATATCGACTCGGCTGTTCATGCTGATTCAGAATATATATACTTTATGGGGTCGGAGATGTCTCCTTCTGCCTGTTACAAACATTTTCGGTTGGCACAAAGTTATAATACCCTTATACTCTTCGAGTAGCGGGTATAAAAATGATTGCTGTAGAGCTATATTTGCAGCTACAATCGACTTTTTTTCGATTTGTGGGGGCGGATGGAGGCGTGGCGAAAATCCAAAATAAACTTGATCTGATTAAAAAAATATATAATTAATATATTTTTTTTTTTATTTTTTTTTTTTTTATTTTTATATTTTTTGATTTTTAGGTTGACAGACAGACGGACAGACGGACAGACGGACAGACGGACAGACGGACATGGCTATATCGACTCGGCTGTTCATGCTGATTCAGAATATATATACTTTATGGGGTCGGAGATGTCTCCTTCTGCCTGTTACAAACATTTTCGGTTGGCACAAAGTTATAATACCCTTATACTCTTCGAGTAGCGGGTATAAAAATGATTGCTGTAGAGCTATATTTGCAGCTACAATCGACTTTTTTTCGATTTGTGGGGGCGGATGGAGGCGTGGCGAAAATCCAAAATAAACTTGATCTGCGTGCAGAATTAACACATATTGTCCCCAAATTTGGTAGCTCTAGCTCTTATAATAGCTGAGATCTAGGTTTTCACACGGACGGACAGACAGACAGACGGACAGACGGACAGACGGACAGACGGCCAGACGGACAGACGGACATGGCTATATCGACTCGGCTGTTCATGCTGATTCAGAATATATATACTTTATGGGGTCGGAGATGTCTCCTTCTGCCTGTTACAAACATTTTCGGTTGGCACAAAGTTATAATACCCTTATACTCTTCGAGTAGCGGGTATAAAAATGATTGCTGTAGAGCTATATTTGCAGCTACAATCGACTTTTTTTCGATTTGTGGGGGCGGATGGAGGCGTGGCGAAAATCCAAAATAAACTTGATCTGCGTGCAGAATTAACACATATTGTCCCCAAATTTGGTAGCTCTAGCTCTTATAATAGCTGAGATCTAGGTTTTCACACGGACGGACAGACAGACAGACGGACAGACGGCCAGACGGACAGACGGACAGACGGACATGGCTATATCGACTCGGCTGTTCATGCTGATTCAGAATATATATACTTTATGGGGTCGGAGATGTCTCCTTCTGCCTGTTACAAACATTTTCGGTTGGCACAAAGTTATAATACCCTTATACTCTTCGAGTAGCGGGTATAAAAATGATTGCTGTAGAGCTATATTTGCAGCTACAATCGACTTTTTTTCGATTTGTGGGGGCGGATGGAGGCGTGGCGAAAATCCAAAATAAACTTGATCTGCGTGCAGAATTAACACATATTGTCCCCAAATTTGGTAGCTCTAGCTCTTATAATAGCTGAGATCTAGGTTTTCACACGGACGGACAGACAGACAGACGGACAGACGGACAGACGGCAGACGAGACAGACGGACATGGCTATATCGACTCGGCTGTTCATGCTGATTCAGAATATATATACTTTATGGGGTCGGAGATGTCTCCTTCTGCCTGTTACAAACATTTTCGGTTGGCACAAAGTTATAATACCCTTATACTCTTCGAGTAGCGGGTATAAAAATGATTGCTGTAGAGCTATATTTGCAGCTACAATCGACTTTTTTTCGATTTGTGGGGGCGGATGGAGGCGTGGCGAAAATCCAAAATAAACTTGATCTGCGTGCAGAATTAACACATATTGTCCCCAAATTTGGTAGCTCTAGCTCTTATAATAGCTGAGATCTAGGTTTTCACACGGACGGACAGACAGACAGACGGACAGACGGACGGACAGACGGACAGACGGACATGGCTATATCGACTCGGCTGTTCATGCTGATTCAGAATATATATACTTTGTGGGGTCGGAGATGTCTCCTTCTGCCTGTTACAAACATTTTCGGTTGGCACAAAGTTATAATACCCTTATACTCTTCGAGTAGCGGGTATAAAAATGATTGCTGTAGAGCTATATTTGCAGCTACAATCGACTTTTTTTCGATTTGTGGGGGCGGATGGAGGCGTGGCGAAAATCCAAAATAAACTTGATCTGCGTGCAGAATTAACACATATTGTCCCCAAATTTGGTAGCTCTAGCTCTTATAATAGCTGAGATCTAGGTTTTCACACGGACGGACAGACAGACAGACGGACAGACGGACAGACGGCCAGACGGACAGACGGACATGGCTATATCGACTCGGCTGTTCATGCTGATTCAGAATATATATACTTTATGGGGTCGGAGATGTCTCCTTCTGCCTGTTACAAACATTTTCGGTTGGCACAAAGTTATAATACCCTTATACTCTTCGAGTAGCGGGTATAAAAATGATTGCTGTAGAGCTATATTTGCAGCTACAATCGACTTTTTTTCGATTTGTGGGGGCGGATGGAGGCGTGGCGAAAATCCAAAATAAACTTGATCTGCGTGCAGAATTAACACATATTGTCCCCAAATTTGGTAGCTCTAGCTCTTATAATAGCTGAGATCTAGGTTTTCACACGGACGGACAGACAGACAGACGGACAGACGGACAGACGGACAGACGGACAGACGGACATGGCTATATCGACTCGGCTGTTCATGCTGATTCAGAATATATATACTTTATGGGGTCGGAGATGTCTCCTTCTGCCTGTTACAAACATTTTCGGTTGGCACAAAGTTATAATACCCTTATACTCTTCGAGTAGCGGGTATAAAAATGATTGCTGTAGAGCTATATTTGCAGCTACAATCGACTTTTTTTCGATTTGTGGGGGCGGATGGAGGCGTGGCGAAAATCCAAAATAAACTTGATCTGCGTGCAGAATTAACACATATTGTCCCCAAATTTGGTAGCTCTAGCTCTTATAATAGCTGAGATCTAGGTTTTCACACGGACGGACAGACAGACAGACGGACAGACGGACAGACGGCCAGACGGACAGACGGACAGACGGACATGGCTATATCGACTCGGCTGTTCATGCTGATTCAGAATATATATACTTTGTGGGGTCGGAGATGTCTCCTTCTGCCTGTTACAAACATTTTCGGTTGGCACAAAGTTATAATACCCTTATACTCTTCGAGTAGCGGGTATAAAAATGATTGCTGTAGAGCTATATTTGCAGCTACAATCGACTTTTTTTCGATTTGTGGGGGCGGATGGAGGCGTGGCGAAAATCCAAAATAAACTTGATCTGCGTGCAGAATTAACACATATTGTCCCCAAATTTGGTAGCTCTAGCTCTTATAATAGCTGAGATCTAGGTTTTCACACGGACGGACAGACAGACAGACGGACAGACGGACAGACGGACAGACGGACAGACGGACAGACGGACATGGCTATATCGACTCGGCTGTTCATGCTGATTCAGAATATATATACTTTGTGGGGTCGGAGATGTCTCCTTCTGCCTGTTACAAACATTTTCGGTTGGCACAAAGTTATAATACCCTTATACTCTTCGAGTAGCGGGTATAAAAATGATTGCTGTAGAGCTATATTTGCAGCTACAATCGACTTTTTTTCGATTTGTGGGGGCGGATGGAGGCGTGGCGAAAATCCAAAATAAACTTGATCTGCGTGCAGAATTAACACATATTGTCCCCAAATTTGGTAGCTCTAGCTCTTATAATAGCTGAGATCTAGGTTTTCACACGGACGGACAGACAGACAGACGGACAGACGGACAGACGGACAGACGGACAGACGGACATGGCTATATCGACTCGGCTGTTCATGCTGATTCAGAATATATATACTTTATGGGGTCGGAGATGTCTCCTTCTGCCTGTTACAAACATTTTCGGTTGGCACAAAGTTATAATACCCTTATACTCTTCGAGTAGCGGGTATAAAAATGATTGCTGTAGAGCTATATTTGCAGCTACAATCGACTTTTTTTCGATTTGTGGGGGCGGATGGAGGCGTGGCGAAAATCCAAAATAAACTTGATCTGCGTGCAGAATTAACACATATTGTCCCCAAATTTGGTAGCTCTAGCTCTTATAATAGCTGAGATCTAGGTTTTCACACGGACGGACAGACAGACAGACGGACAGACGGACAGACGGACGGACAGACGGACAGACGGACATGGCTATATCGACTCGGCTGTTCATGCTGATTCAGAATATATATACTTTGTGGGGTCGGAGATGTCTCCTTCTGCCTGTTACAAACATTTTCGGTTGGCACAAAGTTATAATACCCTTATACTCTTCGAGTAGCGGGTATAAAAATGATTGCTGTAGAGCTATATTTGCAGCTACAATCGACTTTTTTTCGATTTGTGGGGGCGGATGGAGGCGTGGCGAAAATCCAAAATAAACTTGATCTGCGTGCAGAATTAACACATATTGTCCCCAAATTTGGTAGCTCTAGCTCTTATAATAGCTGAGATCTAGGTTTTCACACGGACGGACAGACAGACAGACGGACAGACGGACAGGCCAGACGGACAGACGGACATGGCTATATCGACTCGGCTGTTCATGCTGATTCAGAATATATATACTTTGTGGGGTCGGAGATGTCTCCTTCTGCCTGTTACAAACATTTTCGGTTGGCACAAAGTTATAATACCCTTATACTCTTCGAGTAGCGGGTATAAAAATGATTGCTGTAGAGCTATATTTGCAGCTACAATCGACTTTTTTTCGATTTGTGGGGGCGGATGGAGGCGTGGCGAAAATCCAAAATAAACTTGATCTGCGTGCAGAATTAACACATATTGTCCCCAAATTTGGTAGCTCTAGCTCTTATAATAGCTGAGATCTAGGTTTTCACACGGACGGACAGACAGACAGACGGACAGACGGACAGACGGACAGACGGACAGACGGACATGGCTATATCGACTCGGCTGTTCATGCTGATTCAGAATATATATACTTTGTGGGGTCGGAGATGTCTCCTTCTGCCTGTTACAAACATTTTCGGTTGGCACAAAGTTATAATACCCTTATACTCTTCGAGTAGCGGGTATAAAAATGATTGCTGTAGAGCTATATTTGCAGCTACAATCGACTTTTTTTCGATTTGTGGGGGCGGATGGAGGCGTGGCGAAAATCCAAAATAAACTTGATCTGCGTGCAGAATTAACACATATTGTCCCCAAATTTGGTAGCTCTAGCTCTTATAATAGCTGAGATCTAGGTTTTCACACGGACGGACAGACAGACAGACGGACAGACGGACAGACGGACAGACGGACATGGCTATATCGACTCGGCTGTTCATGCTGATTCAGAATATATATACTTTATGGGGTCGGAGATGTCTCCTTCTGCCTGTTACAAACATTTTCGGTTGGCACAAAGTTATAATACCCTTATACTCTTCGAGTAGCGGGTATAAAAATGATTGCTGTAGAGCTATATTTGCAGCTACAATCGACTTTTTTTCGATTTGTGGGGGCGGATGGAGGCGTGGCGAAAATCCAAAATAAACTTGATCTGCGTGCAGAATTAACACATATTGTCCCCAAATTTGGTAGCTCTAGCTCTTATAATAGCTGAGATCTAGGTTTTCACACGGACGGACAGACAGACAGACGGACAGACGGACAGACGGCCAGACGGACAGACGGACATGGCTATATCGACTCGGCTGTTCATGCTGATTCAGAATATATATACTTTGTGGGGTCGGAGATGTCTCCTTCTGCCTGTTACAAACATTTTCGGTTGGCACAAAGTTATAATACCCTTATACTCTTCGAGTAGCGGGTATAAAAATGATTGCTGTAGAGCTATATTTGCAGCTACAATCGACTTTTTTTCGATTTGTGGGGGCGGATGGAGGCGTGGCGAAAATCCAAAATAAACTTGATCTGCGTGCAGAATTAACACATATTGTCCCCAAATTTGGTAGCTCTAGCTCTTATAATAGCTGAGATCTAGGTTTTCACACGGACGGACAGACAGACAGACGGACAGACGGACAGACGGCCAGACGGACAGACGGACATGGCTATATCGACTCGGCTGTTCATGCTGATTCAGAATATATATACTTTATGGGGTCGGAGATGTCTCCTTCTGCCTGTTACAAACATTTTCGGTTGGCACAAAGTTATAATACCCTTATACTCTTCGAGTAGCGGGTATAAAAATGATTGCTGTAGAGCTATATTTGCAGCTACAATCGACTTTTTTTCGATTTGTGGGGGCGGATGGAGGCGTGGCGAAAATCCAAAATAAACTTGATCTGCGTGCAGAATTAACACATATTGTCCCCAAATTTGGTAGCTCTAGCTCTTATAATAGCTGAGATCTAGGTTTTCACACGGACGGACAGACAGACAGACGGACAGACGGACAGACGGACAGACGGACAGACGGACATGGCTATATCGACTCGGCTGTTCATGCTGATTCAGAATATATATACTTTATGGGGTCGGAGATGTCTCCTTCTGCCTGTTACAAACATTTTCGGTTGGCACAAAGTTATAATACCCTTATACTCTTCGAGTAGCGGGTATAAAAAATGATTGCTGTAGAGCTATATTTGCAGCTACAATCGACTTTTTTTCGATTTGTGGGGGCGGATGGAGGCGTGGCGAAAATCCAAAATAAACTTGATCTGCGTGCAGAATTAACACATATTGTCCCCAAATTTGGTAGCTCTAGCTCTTATAATAGCTGAGATCTAGGTTTTCACACGGACGGACAGACAGACAGACGGACAGACGGACAGACGGACAGACAGACGGACATGGCTATATCGACTCGGCTGTTCATGCTGATTCAGAATATATATACTTTATGGGGTCGGAGATGTCTCCTTCTGCCTGTTACAAACATTTTCGGTTGGCACAAAGTTATAATACCCTTATACTCTTCGAGTAGCGGGTATAAAAAATGATTGCTGTAGAGCTATATTTGCAGCTACAATCGACTTTTTTTCGATTTGTGGGGGCGGATGGAGGCGTGGCGAAAATCCAAAATAAACTTGATCTGCGTGCAGAATTAACACATATTGTCCCCAAATTTGGTAGCTCTAGCTCTTATAATAGCTGAGATCTAGGTTTTCACACGGACGGACAGACAGACAGACAACGGACAGACGGACAGACGGACAGACGGACGACGGACAGTGGCTATATCGACTCGGCTGTTCATGCTGATTCAGAATATATATACTTTATGGGGTCGGAGATGTCTCCTTCTGCCTGTTACAAACATTTTCGGTTGGCACAAAGTTATAATACCCTTATACTCTTCGAGTAGCGGGTATAAAAAAATGATTGCTGTAGAGCTATATTTGCAGCTACAATCGACTTTTTTTCGATTTGTGGGGGCGGATGGAGGCGTGGCGAAAATCCAAAATAAACTTGATCTGCGTGCAGAATTAACACATATTGTCCCCAAATTTGGTAGCTCTAGCTCTTATAATAGCTGAGATCTAGGTTTTCACACGGACGGACAGACAGACAGACGGACAGACGGACAGACGGACATGGCTATATCGACTCGGCTGTTCATGCTGATTCAGAATATATATACTTTATGGGGTCGGAGATGTCTCCTTCTGCCTGTTACAAACATTTTCGGTTGGCACAAAGTTATAATACCCTTATACTCTTCGAGTAGCGGGTATAAAAAAAAAATGATTGCTGTAGAGCTATATTTGCAGCTACAATCGACTTTTTTTCGATTTGTGGGGGCGGATGGAGGCGTGGCGAAAATCCAAAATAAACTTGATCTGCGTGCAGAATTAACACATATTGTCCCCAAATTTGGTAGCTCTAGCTCTTATAATAGCTGAGATCTAGGTTTTCACACGGACGGACAGACAGACAGACGGACAGACGGACAGGACAGACGACGGACATGGCTATATCGACTCGGCTGTTCATGCTGATTCAGAATATATATACTTTATGGGGTCGGAGATGTCTCCTTCTGCCTGTTACAAACATTTTCGGTTGGCACAAAGTTATAATACCCTTATACTCTTCGAGTAGCGGGTATAAAAAAAAAAATGATTGCTGTAGAGCTATATTTGCAGCTACAATCGACTTTTTTTCGATTTGTGGGGGCGGATGGAGGCGTGGCGAAAATCCAAAATAAACTTGATCTGCGTGCAGAATTAACACATATTGTCCCCAAATTTGGTAGCTCTAGCTCTTATAATAGCTGAGATCTAGGTTTTCACACGGACGGACAGACAGACAGACGGACAGACGGAAGACAGACGGACAGAGACATGGCTATATCGACTCGGCTGTTCATGCTGATTCAGAATATATATACTTTATGGGGTCGGAGATGTCTCCTTCTGCCTGTTACAAACATTTTCGGTTGGCACAAAGTTATAATACCCTTATACTCTTCGAGTAGCGGGTATAAAAAATTATTTTTTTTTTTTTTTTTTTTTTTTTTTTTTTTTGGCCGATTTTTTTTAAATTTTTCCCACCCCCCCCGCTGGTTGTTTTTATCACATGTATAAAAAATGATTGCTGTAGAGCTATATTTGCAGCTACAATCGACTTTTTTTCGATTTGTGGGGGCGGATGGAGGCGTGGCGAAAATCCAAAATAAACTTGATCTGCGTGCAGAATTAACACATATTGTCCCCAAATTTGGTAGCTCTAGCTCTTATAATAGCTGAGATCTAGGTTTTCACACGGACGGACAGACAGACAGACGGACAGACGACAGACGGACATGGCTATATCGACTCGGCTGTTCATGCTGATTCAGAATATATATACTTTATGGGGTCGGAGATGTCTCCTTCTGCCTGTTACAAACATTTTCGGTTGGCACAAAGTTATAATACCCTTATACTTAATGATTGCTGTAGAGCTATATTTGCAGCTACAATCGACTTTTTTCGATTTGTGGGGGATGGAGGCTGGCGAAAATCCAACATAAGACTTGGCCTGCGTGCAGAATTAACACATATTGTCCCCAAATTTGGTAGCTCTAGCTCTTATTATAGCTGACGATCTATTTTCAAAACGTTGACAGACAGACTGACATTGGTTTTTATCGACACGTTAAAAAACACAAGCCATAGTATAAAAAATGATTGCTGTAGAGCTATATTTGCAGCTACAATCGACTTTTTTCGATTTGTGGGGGCGGATGGAGGCGTGGCGAAAATCCAAAATAAACTTGATCTGCGTGCAGAATTAACACATATTGTCCCCAAATTTGGTAGCTCTAGCTCTTATAATAGCTGAGATCTAGGTTTTCACACGGACGGACAGACAGACAGACGGACAGACGGACAGACGGACAGGATGGCTATATCGACTCGGCTGTTCATGCTGATTCAGAATATATATACTTTATGGGGTCGGAGATGTCTCCTTCTGCCTGTTACAAACATTTTCGGTTGGCACAAAGTTATAATACCCTTATACTCTTCGAGTAGCGGGTATAAAAAAAAAAAAAAAAAAAATTATTTTTTTTTTTTTTATTTTTTTTTTTTTTTTTTGGTTGTTTTTTTTTAAATTTTTCCCACCCCCCCCGTTTTTGTTTTTTTTACATGTATAAAAAATGATTGCTGTAGAGCTATATTTGCAGCTACAATCGACTTTTTTTCGATTTGTGGGGGCGGATGGAGGCGTGGCGAAAATCCAAAATAAACTTGATCTGCGTGCAGAATTAACACATATTGTCCCCAAATTTGGTAGCTCTAGCTCTTATAATAGCTGAGATCTAGGTTTTCACACGGACGGACAGACAGACAGACGGACAGACGGACAGACGGACATGGCTATATCGACTCGGCTGTTCATGCTGATTCAGAATATATATACTTTATGGGGTCGGAGATGTCTCCTTCTGCCTGTTACAAACATTTTCGGTTGGCACAAAGTTATAATACCCTTATACTCTTCGAGTAGCGGGTATAAAAAAAAAAAAAAATTCCCCAAATTTTTTTTTTTTTTTTTTTTTTTTTTTTTTTTTTTTCGGCCTTTTTTTTTTAATTTTTTCCCCCCCCCCCCCTTGTGGTTTTTATCACATGTAAAAAAAATGATTGCTGTAGAGCTATATATGAAGTTACAATCGACTTTTATTTAATTTATGGGGGCGGATGGAGGCGTGGCAAAATTCCAAAGTAAACTTGATCTGCGTGCAGAATTAACACATATTGTCCCCAAATTTGGTAGCTCTAGCTCTTATAATAGCTGAGATCTAGGTTTTCACACGGACGGACAGACAGACAGACGGACAGACGGACAGACATATATATATACTTTATGGGGTCGGAGATGTCTCCTTCTGCCTGTTACAAACATTTTCGGTTGGCACAAAGTTATAATACCCTTATACTCTTCGAGTAGCGGGTATAAAAAAAAAAAAAAAAAACCAAAAAATTTTTTTTTTTTTTTTTATTTTTTTTTTTTTTTTTGGGCTTTTTTTTTAAAATTTTTCCCACCCCCCCGCATTTTTGTTTTTATCACATGTAAAAAAAATGATTGCTGTAGAGCTATATTTGCAGCTACAATCGACTTTTTTTCGATTTGTGGGGGCGGATGGAGGCGTGGCGAAAATCCAAAATAAACTTGATCTGCGTGCAGAATTAACACATATTGTCCCCAAATTTGGTAGCTCTAGCTCTTATAATAGCTGAGATCTAGGTTTTCACACGGACGGACAGACAGACAACAAGACGGACAGACGGACATGGCTATATCGACTCGGCTGTTCATGCTGATTCAGAATATATATACTTTATGGGGTCGGAGATGTCTCCTTCTGCCTGTTACAAACATTTTCGGTTGGCACAAAGTTATAATACCCTTATACTCTTCGAGTAGCGGGTATAAAAAACCGACATAAGCACACGGCCACATAAACAATTCTATTTCATGAATATCTTCCTTATTTATCGGCCGATCTTATTGAAACTTTGCCAACACGCCCGCATGGTGGTTTTTATCACATGTATAAAAAATGATTGCTGTAGAGCTATATTTGCAGCTACAATCGACTTTTTTTCGATTTGTGGGGGCGGATGGAGGCGTGGCGAAAATCCAAAATAAACTTGATCTGCGTGCAGAATTAACACATATTGTCCCCAAATTTGGTAGCTCTAGCTCTTATAATAGCTGAGATCTAGGTTTTCACACGGACGGACAGACAGACAGACGGACAGACGGACATGGCTATATCGACTCGCCTGTTCATGCTGATTCAGAATATATATACTTTATGGGGTCGGAGATGTCTCCTTCTGCCTGTTACAAACATTTTCGGTTGGCACAAAGTTATAATACCCTTATACTCTTCGAGTAGCGGGTATAAAAACCGACATAAGCACATGGCCACAGTGCAATTCTATTTCATGAATATCTTCCTTATTTATCGGCCGATCTTATTGAAACTTTGCCAACACGCCCGCATGGTGGTTTTTATCACATGTATAAAAAATGATTGCTGTAGAGCTATATTTGCAGCTACAATCGACTTTTTTCGATTTGTGGGGGCGGATGGAGGCGTGGCGAAAATCCAAAATAAACTTGATCTGCGTGCAGAATTAACACATATTGTCCCCAAATTTGGTAGCTCTAGCTCTTATAATAGCTGAGATCTAGGTTTTCACACGGACGGACAGACAGACAGACGGACAGACGGACATGGCTATATCGACTCGCCTGTTCATGCTGATTCAGAATATATATACTTTATGGGGTCGGAGATGTCTCCTTCTGCCTGTTACAAACATTTTCGGTTGGCACAAAGTTATAATACCCTTATACTCTTCGAGTAGCGGGTATAAAAACCGACATAAGCACATGGCCACAGTGCAATTCTATTTCATGAATATCTTCCTTATTTATCGGCCGATCTTATTGAAACTTTGCCAACACGCCCGCATGGTGGTTTTTATCACATGTATAAAAAATGATTGCTGTAGAGCTATATTTGCAGCTACAATCGACTTTTTTTCGATTTGTGGGGGCGGATGGAGGCGTGGCGAAAATCCAAAATAAACTTGATCTGCGTGCAGAATTAACACATATTGTCCCCAAATTTGGTAGCTCTAGCTCTTATAATAGCTGAGATCTAGGTTTTCACACGGACGGACAGACAGACAGACGGACAGACGGACATGGCTATATCGACTCGCCTGTTCATGCTGATTCAGAATATATATACTTTATGGGGTCGGAGATGTCTCCTTCTGCCTGTTACAAACATTTTCGGTTGGCACAAAGTTATAATACCCTTATACTCTTCGAGTAGCGGGTATAAAAACCGACATAAGCACATGGCCACAGTGCAATTCTATTTCATGAATATCTTCCTTATTTATCGGCCGATCTTATTGAAACTTTGCCAACACGCCCGCATGGTGGTTTTTATCACATGTATAAAAAATGATTGCTGTAGAGCTATATTTGCAGCTACAATCGACTTTTTTTCGATTTGTGGGGGCGGATGGAGGCGTGGCGAAAATCCAAAATAAACTTGATCTGCGTGCAGAATTAACACATATTGTCCCCAAATTTGGTAGCTCTAGCTCTTATAATAGCTGAGATCTAGGTTTTCACACGGACGGACAGACAGACAGACGGACAGACGGACATGGCTATATCGACTCGCCTGTTCATGCTGATTCAGAATATATATACTTTATGGGGTCGGAGATGTCTCCTTCTGCCTGTTACAAACATTTTCGGTTGGCACAAAGTTATAATACCCTTATACTCTTCGAGTAGCGGGTATAAAAACCGACATAAGCACATGGCCACAGTGCAATTCTATTTCATGAATATCTTCCTTATTTATCGGCCGATCTTATTGAAACTTTGCCAACACGCCCGCATGGTGGTTTTTATCACATGTATAAAAAATGATTGCTGTAGAGCTATATTTGCAGCTACAATCGACTTTTTTTCGATTTGTGGGGGCGGATGGAGGCGTGGCGAAAATCCAAAATAAACTTGATCTGCGTGCAGAATTAACACATATTGTCCCCAAATTTGGTAGCTCTAGCTCTTATAATAGCTGAGATCTAGGTTTTCACACGGACGGACAGACAGACAGACGGACAGACGGACATGGCTATATCGACTCGGCTGTTCATGCTGATTCAGAATATATATACTTTATGGGGTCGGAGATGTCTCCTTCTGCCTGTTACAAACATTTTCGGTTGGCACAAAGTTATAATACCCTTATACTCTTCGAGTAGCGGGTATAAAAACCGACATAAGCACATGGCCACAGTGCAATTCTATTTCATGAATATCTTCCTTATTTATCGGCCGATCTTATTGAAACTTTGCCAACACGCCCGCATGGTGGTTTTTATCACATGTATAAAAAATGATTGCTGTAGAGCTATATTTGCAGCTACAATCGACTTTTTTTCGATTTGTGGGGGCGGATGGAGGCGTGGCGAAAATCCAAAATAAACTTGATCTGCGTGCAGAATTAACACATATTGTCCCCAAATTTGGTAGCTCTAGCTCTTATAATAGCTGAGATCTAGGTTTTCACACGGACGGACAGACAGACAGACGGACAGACGGACATGGCTATATCGACTCGCCTGTTCATGCTGATTCAGAATATATATACTTTATGGGGTCGGAGATGTCTCCTTCTGCCTGTTACAAACATTTTCGGTTGGCACAAAGTTATAATACCCTTATACTCTTCGAGTAGCGGGTATAAAAACCGACATAAGCACATGGCCACAGTGCAATTCTATTTCATGAATATCTTCCTTATTTATCGGCCGATCTTATTGAAACTTTGCCAACACGCCCGCATGGTGGTTTTTATCACATGTATAAAAAATGATTGCTGTAGAGCTATATTTGCAGCTACAATCGACTTTTTTTCGATTTGTGGGGGCGGATGGAGGCGTGGCGAAAATCCAAAATAAACTTGATCTGCGTGCAGAATTAACACATATTGTCCCCAAATTTGGTAGCTCTAGCTCTTATAATAGCTGAGATCTAGGTTTTCACACGGACGGACAGACAGACAGACGGACAGACGGACATGGCTATATCGACTCGCCTGTTCATGCTGATTCAGAATATATATACTTTATGGGGTCGGAGATGTCTCCTTCTGCCTGTTACAAACATTTTCGGTTGGCACAAAGTTATAATACCCTTATACTCTTCGAGTAGCGGGTATAAAAACCGACATAAGCACATGGCCACAGTGCAATTCTATTTCATGAATATCTTCCTTATTTATCGGCCGATCTTATTGAAACTTTGCCAACACGCCCGCATGGTGGTTTTTATCACATGTATAAAAAATGATTGCTGTAGAGCTATATTTGCAGCTACAATCGACTTTTTTTCGATTTGTGGGGGCGGATGGAGGCGTGGCGAAAATCCAAAATAAACTTGATCTGCGTGCAGAATTAACACATATTGTCCCCAAATTTGGTAGCTCTAGCTCTTATAATAGCTGAGATCTAGGTTTTCACACGGACGGACAGACAGACAGACGGACAGACGGACATGGCTATATCGACTCGGCTGTTCATGCTGATTCAGAATATATATACTTTATGGGGTCGGAGATGTCTCCTTCTGCCTGTTACAAACATTTTCGGTTGGCACAAAGTTATAATACCCTTATACTCTTCGAGTAGCGGGTATAAAAACCGACATAAGCACATGGCCACAGTGCAATTCTATTTCATGAATATCTTCCTTATTTATCGGCCGATCTTATTGAAACTTTGCCAACACGCCCGCATGGTGGTTTTTATCACATGTATAAAAAATGATTGCTGTAGAGCTATATTTGCAGCTACAATCGACTTTTTTTCGATTTGTGGGGGCGGATGGAGGCGTGGCGAAAATCCAAAATAAACTTGATCTGCGTGCAGAATTAACACATATTGTCCCCAAATTTGGTAGCTCTAGCTCTTATAATAGCTGAGATCTAGGTTTTCACACGGACGGACAGACAGACAGACGGACAGACGGACATGGCTATATCGACTCGCCTGTTCATGCTGATTCAGAATATATATACTTTATGGGGTCGGAGATGTCTCCTTCTGCCTGTTACAAACATTTTCGGTTGGCACAAAGTTATAATACCCTTATACTCTTCGAGTAGCGGGTATAAAAACCGACATAAGCACATGGCCACAGTGCAATTCTATTTCATGAATATCTTCCTTATTTATCGGCCGATCTTATTGAAACTTTGCCAACACGCCCGCATGGTGGTTTTTATCACATGTATAAAAAATGATTGCTGTAGAGCTATATTTGCAGCTACAATCGACTTTTTTTCGATTTGTGGGGGCGGATGGAGGCGTGGCGAAAATCCAAAATAAACTTGATCTGCGTGCAGAATTAACACATATTGTCCCCAAATTTGGTAGCTCTAGCTCTTATAATAGCTGAGATCTAGGTTTTCACACGGACGGACAGACAGACAGACGGACAGACGGACATGGCTATATCGACTCGCCTGTTCATGCTGATTCAGAATATATATACTTTATGGGGTCGGAGATGTCTCCTTCTGCCTGTTACAAACATTTTCGGTTGGCACAAAGTTATAATACCCTTATACTCTTCGAGTAGCGGGTATAAAAACCGACATAAGCACATGGCCACAGTGCAATTCTATTTCATGAATATCTTCCTTATTTATCGGCCGATCTTATTGAAACTTTGCCAACACGCCCGCATGTTGGTTTTTATCACATGTATAAAAAATGATTGCTGTAGAGCTATATTTGCAGCTACAATCGACTTTTTTTCGATTTGTGGGGGCGGATGGAGGCGTGGCGAAAATCCAAAATAAACTTGATCTGCGTGCAGAATTAACACATATTGTCCCCAAATTTGGTAGCTCTAGCTCTTATAATAGCTGAGATCTAGGTTTTCACACGGACGGACAGACAGACAGACGGACAGACGGACATGGCTATATCGACTCGCCTGTTCATGCTGATTCAGAATATATATACTTTATGGGGTCGGAGATGTCTCCTTCTGCCTGTTACAAACATTTTCGGTTGGCACAAAGTTATAATACCCTTATACTCTTCGAGTAGCGGGTATAAAAACCGACATAAGCACATGGCCACAGTGCAATTCTATTTCATGAATATCTTCCTTATTTATCGGCCGATCTTATTGAAACTTTGCCAACACGCCCGCATGGTGGTTTTTATCACATGTATAAAAAATGATTGCTGTAGAGCTATATTTGCAGCTACAATCGACTTTTTTTCGATTTGTGGGGGCGGATGGAGGCGTGGCGAAAATCCAAAATAAACTTGATCTGCGTGCAGAATTAACACATATTGTCCCCAAATTTGGTAGCTCTAGCTCTTATAATAGCTGAGATCTAGGTTTTCACACGGACGGACAGACAGACACAACAGACACAGACGGACAGACGGACATGGCTATATCGACTCGGCTGTTCATGCTGATTCAGAATATATATACTTTATGGGGTCGGAGATGTCTCCTTCTGCCTGTTACAAACATTTTCGGTTGGCACAAAGTTATAATACCCTTATACTCTTCGAGTAGCGGGTATAAAAACCGACATAAGCACATGGCCACAGTGCAATTCTATTTCATGAATATCTTCCTTATTTATCGGCCGATCTTATTGAAACTTTGCCAACACGCCCGCATGGTGGTTTTTATCACATGTATAAAAAATGATTGCTGTAGAGCTATATTTGCAGCTACAATCGACTTTTTTTCGATTTGTGGGGGCGGATGGAGGCGTGGCGAAAATCCAAAATAAACTTGATCTGCGTGCAGAATTAACACATATTGTCCCCAAATTTGGTAGCTCTAGCTCTTATAATAGCTGAGATCTAGGTTTTCACACGGACGGACAGACAGACAGACGGACAGACGGGCGACATGGCTATATCGACTCGCCTGTTCATGCTGATTCAGAATATATATACTTTATGGGGTCGGAGATGTCTCCTTCTGCCTGTTACAAACATTTTCGGTTGGCACAAAGTTATAATACCCTTATACTCTTCGAGTAGCGGGTATAAAAACCGACATAAGCACATGGCCACAGTGCAATTCTATTTCATGAATATCTTCCTTATTTATCGGCCGATCTTATTGAAACTTTGCCAACACGCCCGCATGGTGGTTTTTATCACATGTATAAAAAATGATTGCTGTAGAGCTATATTTGCAGCTACAATCGACTTTTTTTCGATTTGTGGGGGCGGATGGAGGCGTGGCGAAAATCCAAAATAAACTTGATCTGCGTGCAGAATTAACACATATTGTCCCCAAATTTGGTAGCTCTAGCTCTTATAATAGCTGAGATCTAGGTTTTCACACGGACGGACAGACAGACAGACGGACAGACGGACATGGCTATATCGACTCGCCTGTTCATGCTGATTCAGAATATATATACTTTATGGGGTCGGAGATGTCTCCTTCTGCCTGTTACAAACATTTTCGGTTGGCACAAAGTTATAATACCCTTATACTCTTCGAGTAGCGGGTATAAAAACCGACATAAGCACATGGCCACAGTGCAATTCTATTTCATGAATATCTTCCTTATTTATCGGCCGATCTTATTGAAACTTTGCCAACACGCCCGCATGGTGGTTTTTATCACATGTATAAAAAATGATTGCTGTAGAGCTATATTTGCAGCTACAATCGACTTTTTTTCGATTTGTGGGGGCGGATGGAGGCGTGGCGAAAATCCAAAATAAACTTGATCTGCGTGCAGAATTAACACATATTGTCCCCAAATTTGGTAGCTCTAGCTCTTATAATAGCTGAGATCTAGGTTTTCACACGGACGGACAGACAGACAACCAGACGGACAGACGGACATGGCTATATCGACTCGGCTGTTCATGCTGATTCAGAATATATATACTTTATGGGGTCGGAGATGTCTCCTTCTGCCTGTTACAAACATTTTCGGTTGGCACAAAGTTATAATACCCTTATACTCTTCGAGTAGCGGGTATAAAAACCGACATAAGCACATGGCCACAGTGCAATTCTATTTCATGAATATCTTCCTTATTTATCGGCCGATCTTATTGAAACTTTGCCAACACGCCCGCATGGTGGTTTTTATCACATGTATAAAAAATGATTGCTGTAGAGCTATATTTGCAGCTACAATCGACTTTTTTTCGATTTGTGGGGGCGGATGGAGGCGTGGCGAAAATCCAAAATAAACTTGATCTGCGTGCAGAATTAACACATATTGTCCCCAAATTTGGTAGCTCTAGCTCTTATAATAGCTGAGATCTAGGTTTTCACACGGACGGACAGACAGACAGACGGACAGACCACCGATGGCTATATCGACTCGCCTGTTCATGCTGATTCAGAATATATATACTTTATGGGGTCGGAGATGTCTCCTTCTGCCTGTTACAAACATTTTCGGTTGGCACAAAGTTATAATACCCTTATACTCTTCGAGTAGCGGGTATAAAAACCGACATAAGCACATGGCCACAGTGCAATTCTATTTCTTGAATATCTTCCTTATTTATCGGCCGATCTTATTGAAACTTTGCCAACACGCCCGCATGGTGGTTTTTATCACATGTATAAAAAATGATTGCTGTAGAGCTATATTTGCAGCTACAATCGACTTTTTTTTTGATTTGTGGGGGCGGATGGAGGCGTGGCGAAAATCCAAAATAAACTTGATCTGCGTGCAGAATTAACACATATTGTCCCCAAATTTGGTAGCTCTAGCTCTTATAATAGCTGAGATCTTTTTTAAAAAAAAAAAAAAAAAAAAAAAAAAAAAAAAGAAATTTTTTTTTTTTTTTTTTTTTTTTTTTTTTTTTTTTAAAATTTTTTTTTTTTTGGGGGGGGGGGTTTTTTTCTTTTTGCTTTTTAAAAAATTTTTGGGTGGGCAAAAAGTTAAAATCCCCTTATACTCTTCATAGGAAAAAAACAAAGCACATAAACTATTTCATGAAATCTTCCTTATTTATCGGCCGATCTTATTGAAACTTTGCCAACACGCCGTTTTTTTTTTTTTATTTTTTTAAAAAAAATTTTTTTTTGTTTTATTTTTTTTGCTACTATTAACTTTTTTTTTGTTTTTGGGGGGGGGTGGGGGCGTGGCGAAAATCCAAAATAAACTTGATCTGCGTGCAGAATTAACACATATTGTCCCCAAATTTGGTAGCTCTAGCTCTTATAATAGCTGAGATCTAGGTTTTCACACGGACGGACAGACAGACAGACGGACAGACGGACAGACGGACATGGCTATATCGACTCGGCTGTTCATGCTGATTCAGAATATATATACTTTATGGGGTCGGAGATGGCTCCTTCTGCCTGTTACAAACATTTTCGGTTGGCACAAAGTTATAATACCCTTATACTCTTCGAGTAGCGGGTATAAAAACCGACATAAGCACATGGCCACAGTGCAATACTATTTCTTGAATATCATCCTTATTTATCGGCCGATCTTATTGAAACTTTGCCAACACGCCCGCATGGTGGTACAATCGACTTTTTTCGATTTGTGGGGGCGGATGGAGGCGTGGCGAAAATCCAAAATAAACTTGATCTGCGTGCAGAATTAACACATATTCTTCCCAAATTTGGTAGCTCTAGCTCTTATAATAGCTGAGATCTAGGTTTTCACACGGACGGACAGACAGACAGACGGACAGACGGACAGACGGACGACAGACGGACATGGCTATATCGACTCGGCTGTTCATGCTGATTCAGAATATATATACTTTATGGGGTCGGAGATGTCTCCTTCTGCCTGTTACAAACATTTTCGGTTGGCACAAAGTTATAATACCCTTATACTCTTCGAGTAGCGGGTATAAAAACCGACATAAGCACATGGCCACAGTGCAATACTATTTCTTGAATATCATCCTTATTTATCGGCCGATCTTATTGAAACTTTGCCAACACGCCCGCATGGTGGTACAATCGACTTTTTTCGATTTGTGGGGGCGGATGGAGGCGTGGCGAAAATCCAAAATAAACTTGATCTGCGTGCAGAATTAACACATATTGTTCCCAAATTTGGTAGCTCTAGCTCTTATAATAGCTGAGATCTAGGTTTTCACACGGACGGACAGACAGACAGACGGACAGACGGACAGACAGACGGACAGACGGACAGACGGACAGACGGCTATATCGACTCGGCTGTTCATGCTGATTCAGAATATATATACTTTATGGGGTCGGAGATGTCTCCTTCTGCCTGTTACAAACATTTTCGGTTGGCACAAAGTTATAATACCCTTATACTCTTCGAGTAGCGGGTATAAAAAACCGACATAAGCACATGGCCACAGTGCAATACTATTTCTTGAATATCTTCCTTATTTATCGGCCGATCTTTTTGAAACTTTGCCAACACGCCCGCATGGTGGTTTTTATCACATGTATAAAAAATGATTGCTGTAGAGCTATATTTGCAGCTACAATCGACTTTTTTTCGATTTGTGGGGGCGGATGGAGGCGTGGCGAAAATCCAAAATAAACTTGATCTGCGTGCAGAATTAACACATATTCTTCCCAAATTTGGTAGCTCTAGCTCTTATAATAGCTGAGATCTAGGTTTTCACACGGACGGACAGACAGACAGACGGACAGACGGACAGACGGACAGACGGACAGACGGACATGGCTATATCGACTCGGCTGTTCATGCTGATTCAGAATATATATACTTTATGGGGTCGGAGATGTCTCCTTCTGCCTGTTACAAACATTTTCGGTTGGCACAAAGTTATAATACCCTTATACTCTTCGAGTAGCGGGTATAAAAACCGACATAAGCACATGGCCACAGTGCAATACTATTTCTTGAATATCTTCCTTATTTATCGGCCGATCTTTTTGAAACTTTGCCAACACGCCCGCATGGTGGTTTTTATCACATGTATAAAAAATGATTGCTGTAGAGCTATATTTGCAGCTACAATCGACTTTTTTTCGATTTGTGGGGGCGGATGGAGGCGTGGCGAAAATCCAAAATAAACTTGATCTGCGTGCAGAATTAACACATATTGTCCCCAAATTTGGTAGCTCTAGCTCTTATAATAGCTGAGATCTAGGTTTTCACACGGACGGACAGACAGACAGACGGACAGACGGACAGAGGCCAGACGGACAGACGGACATGGCTATATCGACTCGGCTGTTCATGCTGATTCAGAATATATATATTTTATGGGGTCGGAGATGTCTCCTTCTGCCTGTTACAAACATTTTCGGTTGGCACAAAGTTATAATACCCTTATACTCTTCGAGTAGCGGGTATAAAAACCGACATAAGCACATGGCCACAGTGCAATACTATTTCTTGAATATCTTCCTTATTTATCGGCCGATCTTTTTGAAACTTTGCCAACACGCCCGCATGGTGGTTTTTATCACATGTATAAAAAATGATTGCTGTAGAGCTATATTTGCAGCTACAATCGACTTTTTTTCGATTTGTGGGGGCGGATGGAGGCGTGGCGAAAATCCAAAATAAACTTGATCTGCGTGCAGAATTAACACATATTGTCCCCAAATTTGGTAGCTCTAGCTCTTATTATAGCTGAGTTCTAGGTTTTCACACGGACGGACAGACAGACAGACGGACAGACGGACAGACGGCAGACGGACAGACGGACATGGCTATATCGACTCGGCTGTTCATGCTGATTCAGAATATATATACTTTATGGGGTCGGAGATGTCTCCTTCTGCCTGTTACAAACATTTTCGGTTGGCACAAAGTTATAATACCCTTATACTCTTCGAGTAGCGGGTATAAAAACCGACATAAGCACATGGCCACAGTGCAATACTATTTCTTGAATATCTTCCTTATTTATCGGCCGATCTTTTTGAAACTTTGCCAACACGCCCGCAAAATGGTTTTTAAACATGATCTGCGTGCAGAATTAACACATATTGTTCCAAAATTTGGTAGCTCTAGCTCTTATAATAGCTAGATCTAGGTTTTCACACGGACGGACAGGGACAGACGGACGGACGGCGGGCGAAAACGGACATGGCTATATCGACTCGGCTGTTCATGCTGATTCAGAATATATATACTTTATGGGGTCGGAGATGTCTCCTTCTGCCTGTTACAAACATTTTCGGTTGGCACAAAGTTATAATAGTTTTTTATAAGTTTGCCAACACGCCCGCATGGTGGCGTTTATCACATGTATAAAAAATGATTGCTGTAGAGCTATATTTGCAGCTACAATCGACTTTTTTCCGATTTGTGGGGGCGGATAGAGGCGTGGCGAAAATCCAAAATAAACTTGATCTGCGTGCAGAATTAACACATATTGTCCCCAAATTTGGTAGCTCTAGCTCTTATTATAGCTGAGTTCTAGGTTTTCACACGGACGGACAGACAGACGGACAGACAGACGGACAGACGGACAGACGGACATGGCTATATCGACTCGGCTGTTCATGCTGATTCAGAATATATATACTTTATGGGGTCGGAGATGTCTCCTTCTGCCTGTTACAAACATTTTCGGTTGGCACAAAGTTATAATACCCTTATACTCTTCGAGTAGCGGGTATAAAAACCGACATAAGCACATGGCCACAGTGCAATACTATTTCTTGAATATCTTCCTTATTTATCGGCCGATCTTTTTGAAACTTTGCCAACACGCCCGCATGGTGGTTTTTATCACATGTATAAAAAATGATTGCTGTAGAGCTATATTTGCAGCTACAATCGACTTTTTTTTCGATTTGTGGGGGCGGATGGAGGCGTGGCGAAAATCCAAAATAAACTTGATCTGCGTGCAGAATTAACACATATTGTCCCCAAATTTGGTAGCTCTAGCTCTTATAATAGCTGAGATCTAGGTTTTCACACGGACGGACAGACAGACAGACGGACAGACGGACAGACGGACAGACGGACAAGACATGGCTATATCGACTCGGCTGTTCATGCTGATTCAGAATATATATACTTTATGGGGTCGGAGATGTCTCCTTCTGCCTGTTACAAACATTTTCGGTTGGCACAAAGTTATAATACCCTTATACTCTTCGAGTAGCGGGTATAAAAACCGACATAAGCACATGGCCACAGTGCAATACTATTTCTTGAATATCTTCCTTATTTATCGGCCGATCTTTTTTAAACTTTGCCAACACGCCCGCATGGTGGTTTTTATCACATGTATAAAAAATGATTGCTGTAGAGCTATATTTGCAGCTACAATCGACTTTTTTCGATTTGTGGGGGCGGATGGAGGCGTGGCGAAAATCCAAAATAAACTTGATCTGCGTGCAGAATTAACACATATTGTTCCCAAATTTGGTAGCTCTAGCTCTTATAATAGCTGAGATCTAGGTTTTCACACGGACGGACAGACAGACAGACGGACAGACGGACAGACGGACAGACGGACAGACGGACAGACGGACATGGCTATATCGACTCGGCTGTTCATGCTGATTCAGAATATATATACTTTATGGGGTCGGAGATGTCTCCTTCTGCCTGTTACAAACATTTTCGGTTGGCACAAAGTTATAATACCCTTATACTCTTCGAGTAGCGGGTATAAAAAACCGACATAAGCACATGGCCACAGTGCAATACTATTTCTTGAATATCTTCCTTATTTATCGGCCGATCTTTTGAAACTTTGCCAACACGCCCGCATGGTGGTTTTTATCACATGTATAAAAAATGATTGCTGTAGAGCTATATTTGCAGCTACAATCGACTTTTTTCGATTTGTGGGGGCGGATGGAGGCGTGGCGAAAATCCAAAATAAACTTGATCTGCGTGCAGAATTAACACATATTGTCCCCAAATTTGGTAGCTCTAGCTCTTATAATAGCTGAGATCTAGGTTTTCACACGGACGGACAGACAGACAGACGGACAGACGGACAGACGGACAGACGGACAATGGCTATATCGACTCGGCTGTTCATGCTGATTCAGAATATATATACTTTATGGGGTCGGAGATGTCTCCTTCTGCCTGTTACAAACATTTTCGGTTGGCACAAAGTTATAATACCCTTATACTCTTCGAGTAGCGGGTATAAAAACCGACATAAGCACATGGCCACAGTGCAATACTATTTCTTGAATATCTTCCTTATTTATCGGCCGATCTTTTTGAAACTTTGCCAACACGCCCGCATGGTGGTTTTTATCACATGTATAAAAAATGATTGCTGTAGAGCTATATTTGCAGCTACAATCGACTTTTTTTCGATTTGTGGGGGCGGATGGAGGCGTGGCGAAAATCCAAAATAAACTTGATCTGCGTGCAGAATTAACACATATTGTCCCCAAATTTGGTAGCTCTAGCTCTTATAATAGCTGAGATCTAGGTTTTCACACGGACGGACAGACAGACAGACGGACAGACGGACAGAGACGGCAGACGACGGACAGACGGACATGGCTATATCGACTCGGCTGTTCATGCTGATTCAGAATATATATACTTTATGGGGTCGGAGATGTCTCCTTCTGCCTGTTACAAACATTTTCGGTTGGCACAAAGTTATAATACCCTTATACTCTTCGAGTAGCGGGTATAAAAACCGACATAAGCACATGGCCACAGTGCAATACTATTTCTTGAATATCTTCCTTATTTATCGGCCGATCTTTTTGAAACTTTGCCAACACGCCCGCATGGTGGTTTTTATCACATGTATAAAAAATGATTGCTGTAGAGCTATATTTGCAGCTACAATCGACTTTTTTTCGATTTGTGGGGGCGGATGGAGGCGTGGCGAAAATCCAAAATAAACTTGATCTGCGTGCAGAATTAACACATATTGTCCCCAAATTTGGTAGCTCTAGCTCTTATAATAGCTGAGATCTAGGTTTTCACACGGACGGACAGACAGACAGACGGACAGACGGACAGACGGACAGACGGACAGACGGACACACATGGCTATATCGACTCGGCTGTTCATGCTGATTCAGAATATATATACTTTATGGGGTCGGAGATGTCTCCTTCTGCCTGTTACAAACATTTTCGGTTGGCACAAAGTTATAATACCCTTATACTCTTCGAGTAGCGGGTATAAAAACCGACATAAGCACATGGCCACAGTGCAATACTATTTCTTGAATATCTTCCTTATTTATCGGCCGATCTTTTTGAAACTTTGCCAACACGCCCGCATGGTGGTTTTTATCACATGTATAAAAAATGATTGCTGTAGAGCTATATTTGCAGCTACAATCGACTTTTTTTTCGATTTGTGGGGGCGGATGGAGGCGTGGCGAAAATCCAAAATAAACTTGATCTGCGTGCAGAATTAACACATATTGTCCTTTCTAATATCTTCCTTATTTATCGGCCGATCTTTTTAAACTTGCAAAACTTGATCTGCGTGCAGAATTAACACATATTGTTCCAAAATTTGGTAGCTCTAGCTCTTATAATAGCTGAGATCTAGGTTTTCACACGGACGGACAGACAGACAGACGGACAGACGGACAAACGGCCAGACGGACAGACGGACATGGCTATATCGACTCGGCTGTTCATGCTGATTCAGAATATATATACTTTATGGGGTCGGAGATGTCTCCTTCTGCCTGTTACAAACATTTTCGGTTGGCACAAAGTTATAATACCCTTATACTCTTCGAGTAGCGGGTATAAAAACCGACATAAGCACATGGCCACAGTGCAATACTATTTCTTGAATATCTTCCTTATTTATCGGCCGATCTTTTTGAAACTTTGCCAACACGCCCGCATGGTGGTTTTTATCACATGTATAAAAAATGATTGCTGTAGAGCTATATTTGCAGCTACAATCGACTTTTTTTCGATTTGTGGGGGCGGATGGAGGCGTGGCGAAAATCCAAAATAAACTTGATCTGCGTGCAGAATTAACACATATTGTTCCAAAATTTGGTAGCTCTAGCTCTTATAATAGCTGAGATCTAGGTTTTCACACGGACGGACAGACAGACAGACGGACAGACGGACAGACGGCCAGACGGACAGACGGACATGGCTATATCGACTCGGCTGTTCATGCTGATTCAGAATATATATACTTTATGGGGTCGGAGATGTCTCCTTCTGCCTGTTACAAACATTTTCGGTTGGCACAAAGTTATAATACCCTTATACTCTTCGAGTAGCGGGTATAAAAACCGACATAAGCACATGGCCACAGTGCAATACTATTTCTTGAATATCTTCCTTATTTATCGGCCGATCTTATTGAAACTTTGCCAACACGCCCGCATGGTGGTACAATCGACTTTTTTCGATTTGTGGGGGCGGATGGAGGCGTGGCGAAAATCCAAAATAAACTTGATCTGCGTGCAGAATTAACACATATTGTTCCCAAATTTGGTAGCTCTAGCTCTTATAATAGCTGAGATCTAGGTTTTCACACGGACGGACAGACAGACAGACGGACAGACGGACAGACGGACAGACGGACAGACGGACATGGCTATATCGACTCGGCTGTTCATGCTGATTCAGAATATATATACTTTATGGGGTCGGAGATGTCTCCTTCTGCCTGTTACAAACATTTTCGGTTGGCACAAAGTTATAATACCCTTATACTCTTCGAGTAGCGGGTATAAAAAACCGACATAAGCACATGGCCACAGTGCAATACTATTTCTTAAATATCTTCCTTATTTATCGGCCGATCTTTTTGAAACTTTGCCAACACGCCCGCATGGTGGTTTTTATCACATGTATAAAAAATGATTGCTGTAGAGCTATATTTGCAGCTACAATCGACTTTTTTCGATTTGTGGGGGCGGATGGAGGCGTGGCGAAAATCCAAAATAAACTTGATCTGCGTGCAGAATTAACACATATTGTTCCCAAATTTGGTAGCTCTAGCTCTTATAATAGCTGAGATCTAGGTTTTCACACGGACGGACAGACAGACAGACGGACGGACAACAGACGGACAGACGGACAGACGGACAGACGGACATGGCTATGCTATATCGACTCGGCTGTTCATGCTGATTCAGAATATATATACTTTATGGGGTCGGAGATGTCTCCTTCTGCCTGTTACAAACATTTTCGGTTGGCACAAAGTTATAATACCCTTATACTCTTCGAGTAGCGGGTATAAAAACCGACATAAGCACATGGCCACAGTGCAATACTATTTCTTGAATATCTTCCTTATTTATCGGCCGATCTTTTTGAAACTTTGCCAACACGCCCGCATGGTGGTTTTTATCACATGTATAAAAAATGATTGCTGTAGAGCTATATTTGCAGCTACAATCGACTTTTTTTCGATTTGTGGGGGCGGATGGAGGCGTGGCGAAAATCCAAAATAAACTTGATCTGCGTGCAGAATTAACACATATTGTTCCCAAATTTGGTAGCTCTAGCTCTTATAATAGCTGAGATCTAGGTTTTCACACGGACGGACAGACAGACAGACGGACAGACGGACAGACGGACAGACGGCCAGACGGACAGACGGACATGGCTATATCGACTCGGCTGTTCATGCTGATTCAGAATATATATACTTTATGGGGTCGGAGATGTCTCCTTCTGCCTGTTACAAACATTTTCGGTTGGCACAAAGTTATAATACCCTTATACTCTTCGAGTAGCGGGTATAAAAACCGACATAAGCACATGGCCACAGTGCAATACTATTTCTTGAATATCTTCCTTATTTATCGGCCGATCTTATTGAAACTTTGCCAACACGCCCGCATGGTGGTTTTTATCACATGTATAAAAAATGATTGCTGTAGAGCTATATTTGCAGCTACAATCGACTTTTTTTCGATTTGTGGGGGCGGATGGAGGCGTGGCGAAAATCCAAAATAAACTTGATCTGCGTGCAGAATTAACACATATTGTTCCAAAATTTGGTAGCTCTAGCTCTTATAATAGCTGAGATCTAGGTTTTCACACGGACGGACAGACAGACAGACGGACAGACGGACAGACGGACAGACGGACACAGACGGACATGGCTATATCGACTCGGCTGTTCATGCTGATTCAGAATATATATACTTTATGGGGTCGGAGATGTCTCCTTCTGCCTGTTACAAACATTTTCGGTTGGCACAAAGTTATAATACCCTTATACTCTTCGAGTAGCGGGTATAAAAACCGACATAAGCACATGGCCACAGTGCAATACTATTTCTTGAATATCTTCCTTATTTATCGGCCGATCTTTTTGAAACTTTGCCAACACGCCCGCATGGTGGTTTTTATCACATGTATAAAAAATGATTGCTGTAGAGCTATATTTGCAGCTACAATCGACTTTTTTTCGATTTGTGGGGGCGGATGGAGGCGTGGCGAAAATCCAAAATAAACTTGATCGACTCGGCTGTTTATGCTGATTCAGAATATATATACTTTATGGGGTCGGAGATGTCTCCTTCTGCCTGTTACAAACATTTTCGGTTGGCACAAAGTTATAATACCCTTATACTCTTCGAGTAGTTTTGAAACTTTGCCAACACGCCCGGCGAAAATCCAAAATAAACTTGATCTGCGTGCAGAATTAACACATATTGTTCCAAAATTTGGTAGCTCTAGCTCTTATAATAGCTGAGATCTAGGTTTTCACACGGACGGACAGACAGACAGACGGACAGACGGACAGACGGCCAGACGGACAGACGGACATGGCTATATCGACTCGGCTGTTCATGCTGATTCAGAATATATATACTTTATGGGGTCGGAGATGTCTCCTTCTGCCTGTTACAAACATTTTCGGTTGGCACAAAGTTATAATACCCTTATACTCTTCGAGTAGCGGGTATAAAAACCGACATAAGCACATGGCCACAGTGCAATACTATTTCTTAAATATCTTCCTTATTTATCGGCCGATCTTTTTGAAACTTTGCCAACACGCCCGCATGGTGGTTTTTATCACATGTATAAAAAATGATTGCTGTAGAGCTATATTTGCAGCTACAATCGACTTTTTTTCGATTTGTGGGGGCGGATGGAGGCGTGGCGAAAATCCAAAATAAACTTGATCTGCGTGCAGAATTAACACATATTGTTCCAAAATTTGGTAGCTCTAGCTCTTATAATAGCTGAGATCTAGGTTTTCACACGGACGGACAGACAGACAGACGGACAGACGGACAGACGGACAGACGGACAGACGGACATGGCTATATCGACTCGGCTGTTCATGCTGATTCAGAATATATATACTTTATGGGGTCGGAGATGTCTCCTTCTGCCTGTTACAAACATTTTCGGTTGGCACAAAGTTATAATACCCTTATACTCTTCGAGTAGCGGGTATAAAAACCGACATAAGCACATGGCCACAGTGCAATACTATTTCTTAAATATCTTCCTTATTTATCGGCCGATCTTTTTGAAACTTTGCCAACACGCCCGCATGGTGGTTTTTATCACATGTATAAAAAATGATTGCTGTAGAGCTATATTTGCAGCTACAATCGACTTTTTTTCGATTTGTGGGGGCGGATGGAGGCGTGGCAAAAATCCAAAATAAACTTGATCTGCGTGCAGAATTAACACATATTGTTCCAAAATTTGGTAGCTCTAGCTCTTATAATAGCTGAGATCTAGGTTTTCACACGGACGGACAGACAGACAGACGGACAGACGGACAGACGGCCAGACGGACAGACGGACATGGCTATATCGACTCGGCTGTTCATGCTGATTCAGAATATATATACTTTATGGGGTCGGAGATGTCTCCTTCTGCCTGTTACAAACATTTTCGGTTGGCACAAAGTTATAATACCCTTATACTCTTCGAGTAGCGGGTATAAAAACCGACATAAGCACATGGCCACAGTGCAATACTATTTCTTAAATATCTTCCTTATTTATCGGCCGATCTTTTAAACGCCCGCAGGTGTTTTTATTAAAAATATCTTCTATATTTACAGCACAATCTTTTTTTTCGAAACTTTGGCCAACGGACGCCCGGCGAAAATCCAAAATAAACTTGATCTGCGTGCAGAATTAACACATATTGTTCCAAAATTTGGTAGCTCTAGCTCTTATAATAGCTGAGATCTAGGTTTTCACACGGACGGACAGACAGACAGACGGACAGACGGACAGACGGCCAGACGGACAGACGGACATGGCTATATCGACTCGGCTGTTCATGCTGATTCAGAATATATATACTTTATGGGGTCGGAGATGTCTCCTTCTGCCTGTTACAAACATTTTCGGTTGGCACAAAGTTATAATACCCTTATACTCTTCGAGTAGCGGGTATAAAAACCGACATAAGCACATGGCCACAGTGCAATACTATTTCTTAAATATCTTCCTTATTTATCGGCCGATCTTTTTGAAACTTTGCCAACACGCCCGGCGAAAATCCAAAATAAATTTGATCTGCGTGCAAATGATCTGCGTGCAGAATTAACACATATTGTTCCAAAATTTGGTAGCTCTAGCTCTTATAATAGCTGAGATCTAGGTTTTCACACGGACGGACAGACAGACAGACGGACAGACGGACAGACGGCCAGACGGACAGACGGACATGGCTATATCGACTCGGCTGTTCATGCTGATTCAGAATATATATACTTTATGGGGTCGGAGATGTCTCCTTCTGCCTGTTACAAACATTTTCGGTTGGCACAAAGTTATAATACCCTTATACTCTTCGAGTAGCGGGTATAAAAACCGACATAAGCACATGGCCACAGTGCAATACTATTTCTTAAATATCTTCCTTATTTATCGGCCGATCTTTTTGAAACTTTGCCAACACGCCCGGCGAAAATCCAAAATAAATTTGATCTGCGTGCAGAATTAACACATATTGTTCCAAAATTTGGTACTCGCTCTTAGAATTAGCTGAGATATAGTTAAAATTTAGGTTTTCACACGGACGGACAGACAGACAGACGGACAGACGGACCAGACGGCCAGACGAACGGACATGGCTATATCGACTCGGCTGTTCATGCTGATTCAGAATATATATACTTTATGGGGTCGGAGATGTCTCCTTCTGCCTGTTACAAAACATTTTCGGTTGGCACAAAGTTATAATACCCTTATACTCTTCGAGTAGCGGGTATAAAAACCGACATAAGCACATGGCCACAGTGCAATACTATTTCTTAAATATCTTCCTTATTTATCGGCCGATCTTTTTTAAACTTTGCCAACACGCCCGCATGGTGGTTTTTATCACATGTATAAAAAATGATTGCTGTAGAGCTATATTTGCAGCTACAATCGACTTTTTTTCGATTTGTGGGGGCGGATGGAGGCGTGGCGAAAATCCAAATAAACTTGATCTGCGTGCAGAATTAACACATATTGTTCCCAAATTTGGTAGCTCTAGCTCTTATAATAGCTGAGATCTAGGTTTTCACACGGACGGACAGACAGACAGACGGACAGACGGACAGACAGACGGACAGACGGACATGGCTATATCGACTCGGCTGTTCATGCTGATTCAGAATATATATACTTTATGGGGTCGGAGATGTCTCCTTCTGCCTGTTACAAACATTTTCGGTTGGCACAAAGTTATAATACCCTTATACTCTTCGAGTAGCGGGTATAAAAACCGACATAAGCACATGGCCACAGTGCAATACTATTTCTTGAATATCTTCCTTATTTATCGGCCGATCTTATTGGCGAAATCCAAAATAAACTTGATCTGCGTGCAGAATTAACACATATTGTCCCCAAATTTGGTAGCTCTAGCTCTTATAATAGCTGAGATCTAGGTTTTCACACGGACGGACAGACAGACAGACGGACAGACGGACAGACGGCCAGACGGACAGACGGACATGGCTATATCGACTCGGCTGTTCATGCTGATTCAGAATATATATACTTTATGGGGTCGGAGATGTCTCCTTCTGCCTGTTACAAACATTTTCGGTTGGCACAAAGTTATAATACCCTTATACTCTTCGAGTAGCGGGTATAAAAACCGACATAAGCACATGGCCACAGTGCAATACTATTTCTTGAATATCTTCCTTATTTATCGGCCGATCTTTTTTAAACTTTGCCAACACGCCCGTTTTTATTTAAATTATTTATAAAAATTTTTTTTTTTAAATATATATTTTTTTTTTTAATTTTTGGGGGGGGTGGGGGCGTGGCGAAAATATAAAATAAACTTGATCTGCGTGCAGAATTAACACATATTGTTCCAAAATTTGGTAGCTCTAGCTCTTATAATAGCTGAGATCTAGGTTTTCACACGGACGGACAGACAGACAGACGGACAGACAGCGGCCAGACGGACAGACGGACATGGCTATATCGACTCGGCTGTTCATGCTGATTCAGAATATATATACTTTATGGGGTCGGAGATGTCTCCTTCTGCCTGTTACAAACATTTTCGGTTGGCACAAAGTTATAATACCCTTATACTCTTCGAGTAGCGGGTATAAAAACCGACATAAGCATATGGCCACAGTGCAATACTATTTCTTGAATATCTTCCTTATTTATCGGCCGATCTTGTTGGAACTTTGCCAACACGGAGGCGTGGCGAAAATCCAAAATAAACTTGATCTGCGTGCAGAATTAACACATATTGTTCCAAAATTTGGTAGCTCTAGCTCTTATAATAGCTGAGATCTAGGTTTTCACACGGACGGACAGACAGACAGACGGACAGACGGCCAGACAACGGACAGAGACGGACAGACGGACATGGCTATATACGACTCGGCTGTTCATGCTGATTCAGAATATATATATCACGGCTTTTTGTTTTATGGGGGTCGAAAAATCCAAAATAAACTTGATCTGCGTGCAGAATTAACACATATTGTCCCCAAATTTGGTAGCTCTAGCTCTTATAATAGCTGAGATCTAGGTTTTCACACGGACGGACAGACAGACAGACGGACAGACGGACGCCAGACGGACAGACGGACATGGCTATATCGACTCGGCTGTTCATGCTGATTCAGAATATATATACTTTATGGGGTCGGAGATGTCTCCTTCTGCCTGTTACAAACATTTTCGGTTGGCACAAAGTTATAATACCCTTATACTCTTCGAGTAGCGGGTATAAAAACCGACATAAGCACATGGCCACAGTGCAATACTATTTCTTGAATATCTTCCTTATTTATCGGCCGATCTTATTGAAACTTTGCCAATACGCCCGCATAAAAAAATGATTGCTGTAGAGCTATATTTGCAGCTACAATCGACTTTTTTTTCGATTTGTGGGGGCGGATGGAGGCGTGGCGAAAATCCAAAATAAACTTGATCTGCGTGCAGAATTAACACATATTGTCCCCAAATTTTTGGTAGCTCTAGCTCTTATAATAGCTGAGATCTAGGTTTTCACACGGACGGACAGAGACAGACGGACAGACGGCCAGACGGCCAGACGGACAGACGGACATGGCTATATCGACTCGGCTGTTCATGCTGATTCAGAATATATATACTTTATGGGGTCGGAGATGTCTCCTTCTGCCTGTTACAAACATTTTCGGTTGGCACAAAGTTATAATACCCTTATACTCTTCGAGTAGCGGGTATAAAAACCGACATAAGCACATGGCCACAGTGCAATACTATTTCTTGAATATCTTCCTTATTTATCGGCCGATCTTATTGAAACTTTGCCAACATGCCCGCATGGTGGTTTTTAACATATGTAATAATAAAAATGATTGCTGTAGAGCTATATTTTGCAGCTACAAATCGACTTTTTCGATTTGTGGGGCGGATGGAGGCGTGGCGAAAATCCAAAAATAAACTTGATCTGCGTGCAGAATTAACACATTTGTTCCAAAATTTGGTAGCTCTAGCTCTTATAATAGCTGAGATCTAGGTTTTCACACGGACGGACAAACGACAGACAATTTAGATTTTTGATGAAGACGGACAGACGGACATGGCTATATCGACATAGGCTTGATCATGCTGATTCAGAATTATATACTTTATTGGGTCCCAAAATTTGGCTCGCTTCTGCCTGTTACAAACATTTTTCGGTTGGCACACAAGTTATAATACCCTTATACTCTTCGAGTAGCGGGTAAAAAAAACGGACATAAGCATATGGCCACAGTGCAATACTATTTCTTGAATATCTTCCTTATTTATCGGCCGATTCTTATTGAAACTTTGCCAACATGCCCGGTTGGCACAGTTATTTTATACACATGATATAAAAAATGATTGCTGTAGAGCTATATTTGCAGCTACAATCGACTTTTTTTTTCGATTTGTGGGGGCGGATGGAGGCGTGGCGAAAATCCAAAATAAACTTGATCTGCGTGCAGAATTAACACATATTGTCCCCAAATTTGGTAGCTCTAGCTCTTATAATAGCTGAGATCTAGGTTTTCACACGGACGGACAGACAGACAGACGGACAGACGGACAGACGGCCAGACGGACAGACGGACATGGCTATATCGACTCGGCTGTTCATGCTGATTCAGAATATATATACTTTTATGGGGTCGGAGATGTCTCCTTCTGCCTGTTACAAACATTTTCGGTTGGCACAAAGTTATAATACCCTTATACTCTTCGAGTAGCGGGTATAAAAAAAATCGACATAAGCAATGGCCACAGTGCAAATATTTTTTTTAAAATTTTTCCTTTTTTTTCGGCCGATTTTTTTTAAACTTTGCCAACAGCCCGCATGGTGGTTTTTATCACATTAAAAAATATTCTGTAGAGCTTTATTCAGCTACAATCGACTTTTTTTCGATTTGGGGGGCGGATGGAGGCGTGGCGAAAATCCAAAATAAACTTGATCTGCGTGCAGAATTAACACATATTGTCCCCAAATTTGGTAGCTCTAGCTCTTATAATAGCTGAGATCTAGGTTTTCACACGGACGGACAGACAGACAGACGGACAGACGGACACATACTTTATGGGGTCGGAGATGTCTCCTTCTGCCTGTTACAAACATTTTCGGTTGGCACAAAGTTATAATGCCCTATACTCTTCGAGTAGCGGGTATAAAAAAGGTCTGCTGCTGGAGTTGAACTGGGTTCTGACATTAGGAAAACCGACATAAGCACATGGCCACAGTGCAATACTATTTCTTGAATATCTTCCTTATTTATCGGCCGATCTTATTGAAACTTTGCCAACACGCCCGCATGGTGGTTTTTATCACATGTATAAAAAATGATTGCTGTAGAGCTATATTTGCAGCTACAATCGACTTTTTTTCGATTTGTGGGGGCGGATGGAGGCGTGGCGAAAATCCAAAATAAACTTGATCTGCGTGCAGAATTAACACATATTGTCCCCAAATTTGGTAGCTCTAGCTCTTATAATAGCTGAGATCTAGGTTTTCACACGGACGGACAGACAGACAGACGGACAACAAAAAAAAAAGGACATGGCTATATCGACTCGGCTGTTCATGCTGATTCAGAATATATATACTTTATGGGGTCGGAGATGTCTCCTTCTGCCTGTTACAAACATTTTCGGTTGGCAAAAAAGTTATAATACCCTTATACTCTTCGAGTAGCGGGTATAAAAAAAGTTGCCACAGAATTAAAAAAGTTGTCTGCTGCTGGAGTTGAACTGGGGTTCTGACATTAGAAAACCGACATAAGCACATGGCCACAGTGCAATACTATTTCTTGAATACTTCCTTATTTATCGGCCGATCTTATTGAAACTTTGCCAACACGCCCGCATGGTGGTTTTTATCACATGTATAAAAAAATGATTGCTGTAGAGCTATATTTGCAGCTACAATCGACTTTTTTTCGATTTGTGGGGGCGGATGGAGGCGTGGCGAAAATCCAAAATAAACTTGATCTGCGTGCAGAATTAACACATATTGTACCCTAAAAAAGGTTCCACAATTAAAAAAAAAAAAGTTGTTGCTGCTGGAGTTGAACTGGGTTCTGACATTAGAAAAACCGACATAAGCACATGGCCACAGTGCAATACTATTTCTTGAATATCTCCTTATTTATCGGCCGATCTTATTGAAACTTTGCCAACACGCCCGCATGGTGGTTTTTATCACATGTATAAAAAATGATTGCTGTAGAGCTATATTTGCAGCTACAATCGACTTTTTTTCGATTTGTGGGGGCGGATGGAGGCGTGGCGAAAATCCAAAATAAACTTGATCTGCGTGCAGAATTAACACATATTGTCCCCAAATTTGGTAGCTCTAGCTCTTATAATAGCTGAGATCTAGGTTTTCACACGGACGGACAGACAGACAGACGGACAGACGGACAGACGGACAGACGGACAGATGGACATGGCTATATCGACTCGGCTGTTCATGCTGATTCAGAATATATATACTTTATGGGGTCGGAGATGTCTCCTTCTGCCTGTTACAAACATTTTCGGTTGGCACAAAAGTTATAATACCCTTATACTCTTCGAGTAGCGGGTATAAAAAAAAGTTGCCAAAATAAAAAAAGTTGTCTGCTGCTGGAGTTGAACTGGGGTTCTGACATTAGGAAAAACCGACATAAGCACATGGCCACAGTGCAATACTATTTCTTGAATATCTTCCTTATTTATCGGCCGATCTTATTGAAACTTTGCCAACACGCCCGAGGTGGTGGTTTTTATCACATGTATAAAAAATGATTGCTGTAGAGCTATATTTGCAGCTACAATCGACTTTTTTCGATTTGTGGGGGCGGATGGAGGCGTGGCGAAAATCCAAAATAAACTTGATCTGCGTGCAGAATTAACACATATTGTTCCCAAATTTGGTAGCTCTAGCTCTTATAATAGCTGAGATCTAGGTTTTCACACGGACGGACAGACAGACAGACGGACAGACGGACAGAAGGACATGGCTATATCGACTCGGCTGTTCATGCTGATTCAGAATATATATACTTTATGGGGTCGGAGATGTCTCCTTCTGCCTGTTACAAACATTTTCGGTTGGCACAAAGAAAATTTTAATACGGTTATACATTAGGAAAACCGACATAAGCACATGGCCACAGTGCAATACTATTTCTTGAATATCTTCCTTATTTATCGGCCGATCTTATTGAAACTTTGCCAACACGCCCGAGGTGGTGGTTTTTATCACATGTATAAAAAATGATTGCTGTAGAGCTATATTTGCAGCCACAATCGAAAATCCAAAATAAACTTGATCTGCGTGCAGAATTAACACATATTGTCCCCAAATTTGGTAGCTCTAGCTCTTATAATAGCTGAGATCTAGGTTTTCACACGGACGGACAGACAGACAGACGGACAGACGGACATGGCTATATCGACTCGGCTGTTCATGCTGATTCAGAATATATATACTTTATGGGGTCGGAGATGTCTCCTTCTGCCTGTTACAAACATTTTCGGTTGGCACAAAGTTATAATACCCTTATACTTAATGATTGCTGGATATATTTAGAAAAAAATTACTAAATCTGAAATGGGTAAAAACACAAGCACATGGCCACAGTGCAATACTATTTCTTGAATATCTTCCTTATTTATCGGCCGATCTTATTGAAACTTTGCCAACACGCCCGCATGGTGGTTTTTATCACATGTATAAAAAATGATTGCTGTAGAGCTATATTTGCAGCTACAATCGACTTTTTTCGATTTGTGGGGGGGAAGGAGTGGCGAAAATCCAAAATAAACTTGATCTGCGTGCAGAATTAACACATATTGTTCCCCAAATTTGGTAGCTCTAGCTTTTATAATAGCTGAGATCTAGGTTTTCACACGGACGGACAGACAGACAGACGGACAGACGGACAGACGGACAGACGGACATGGCTATATC